>JAJSOF020000007.1:68439700-68562569 GCA_025594305.2 Periplaneta americana
TTCGAATGTCTCTATACAAACTAGTATAGTATGTCTCCTTTTATCTATCAAGATGTATCTATTTGTTTTGTGTCAACCATTTGGAAGTCCAACCTAACTCTATTGTCATTACTAGTTACGTGTAGACTATCTTTTGCAATAGTTGGTTTTAAAATATCCTCTCGTCCTACTTTAGCGTTGAAATCCCCCAATAAAATTTTCATGTGATATCTCGATAACTGTTCAAAAGTATGTACCAATTCCTCATAGAAGCTATCCTATTTATGGTCGTCTTTCTCTTCTGTAGAGGCGTGAGCATTTATAACTACGATATCGCACCATCTACTTGTAAGTACTGAATATGATAACATGTCACTGATAAATTCGGCCTTTTTTACTGCTGATTTTATTATTTTATGAACAAAGAATCCTGTTCCTAATTTATTGGTGATTATTGTTCCCTTCCCCACAATACGACAAGTAATCTCCTATTTGTGATATGTCATTCCCATCTAACCTAACCTCTTGTACTCCCCCGAAGTCTATTCTATATCAATCTAGTTCTTTTGCTACTGATGTTACCCCTCCTGTTCTATAAAGACAAGTGCCATACCTCATAACCTTATTCTGTGGTCGTGCCAAAGATTCAGTCTAATTCCGAGGCTTATTGCAGGGATTCGTAACAAGCTATTTTTTACGGTGATGAGGCCGTCTCCTCTATATATAAAGTATACACATTCCAACTAAATGATATGTCAATCTTCATTAAACTATAGCATTCACTTTACTTTAACCCTTTCTTTCTCCGTTTTTAATAAATGGCGCTTGACCCACTATGGCTCTGAACCATTCAATTATCATTAATAGTTTGTTAGCAAATTACAATTTAAAACTTGGGGTAATTTGGGGATAAGTTACAAATTTTTAAAATAAAACTTTGCCTAAATTTCAAACACAAGCTAATTTAATATATATTGTCAATTTGACATTTGTCTATCATAAAGTGTTAAAAATTGTGTAGATTACAACGATACTGAATAGTAAAAGAAATTTATTTACCATTTTATGAAATGACACATAACATTGAAAGCAATATTGTTGGGAAGCCAGCTGTAATAAAGTAATAAAATTCATATATGTGTGTGTACATTACATATGTTTAGAACATGGTTTTAATAAATCTAGTAATATACCATTCATAGTATCTTAGTAAATTGCAATTAAAAATCTGGGGTAATTTGGGTATAGACTAATAATAGGTTAATTGGTAACTAACTTATATTTCATTCCAGATCATGTCACGTACACAACTTATCGACTGGTTAAAGACAAGTAAATATCCGAAATGTTTTAAATCCCAGATTTTAATCGCAGATGTATACTTCAGAATAACGCGTAAGTACTTACATTGTTTTTAATATTTTTTATTACGGTTACTATGGCAATAGTTATCATGGGAAGTAGTCTGTTAGTACTATTCACTGAACCAATTTATTCTACTGAATGATATGAGTACTATTCACTAAACTTGTTCATTTTTAACGATATCAGTATTACTCACTAATTCACTCTATGGAATAATATGGTTATCGGCAATATGAGAAAGCAATTTTTCCTAAATTTGGAGAATAGAAAGCAGGGTGTCGGGCAGCACTATACGATTATTGACGTCACTTTATTCATTACAGCCGTGTTTATGAATTTTTATTATATTTTGTCAACTCACTTCAAATCCCTCATAATTTACATAGTTTATTTTGTACAGGGACATCATTTTATTTTTACTAACATTTTTAATATTAACCTGGCTTTACCTTTCTATTAACGATTGAAACAGGAAACACCGTTTGCTACCCTTTCCACGACGGAGTTCGATGATACTGGCGTAAAATACAAATCACTTTACTAGGTATAGGAGGGAAGAAAAGTGGTTCATCCATTTATGTAAACTAGGAAATATCGCAATTTTGAGTTTGATAATTTTCATTAGGTTTTTGTTTAATCAAAATACAGTACTGTATTAACACTTAGTGTTTTTACTCAGGAATTGAGCTATCCATTCGGATGTATTAATTATGCAGCGTATATTGTACTGTTACAGCACATTAGCGTACCTACTATATAGAGAATGAAGTTACATTGAAAAATAATTATAATATGGATATTTAACCTAGATGTTGATACAGCGTCGTAAAATAACCCAATTAAAAAAAATAAAATAATATGGATATTTAAACACATTTTAGAAAATGGTGGCCGTTCATTTCGATACAGGCTTCAGTTCTTTTGTGCATATTATCGCACTATAGACTATTGTACCTAATTCCAATTACCAGTTTCGTGCTTCGTACGAGTAACTCATGTTGAAATAATTCTGTACCTACTCTATAAAAGAGTACCTTACGTACTGTAAATTCAATCTTCACTTCTGCCCGATCCGAAAAGATAAAATCACTCAGAAATGCTATCTACTGTCCGTTCAAGTGGTTTTGTCGCAGGGTTGTAGAAAGGGTGGGGGGAAATCACGTGACAGTTAATTACTTAAGGAGGCCCTTTTATTTAAGTTATTTTAAACACTTGAATAATATTACGTAGACGTCCAATTCCTAACAGAAATTATTGTTTTCAGAAAAGAGCTAAGATAGCCCAGCTACTAGACTTTACAAAGGGGCGAACAGAAACAGGTGGGGGAAACCGGGATGCGACATAGGGAAACGGACGACAGTACCCGTACGAAAATATGATTCAATATTGAAAGCTCTTTCGTCACTGGAAAACGCGAACATATTTCTGAAACGTACTATACTCAGTAACTCAGTACTGCTTGCGCGCCCTCGGCTCTGTGTCGTGAACGGTTGGAAGTTTACTAGTAAAGGGGTGGGAGTGAAGTACATTCCAAAACTCAGGTACAATAAAAATTGAAGTAAAAATAAAATGATGTCCCTGTATTTGATCCGACTACGCACTACATTATAGCCTATATCTTATTTAATTTGTGTTTTTTAACTGATCCTATTAAACTGAGATATTGAATAACTTTACAAATGTACAGAATACACAAATCAAGTAATCAGTGACATGTTAGGTTTGGTTTGTTTATGTCTGGCATATACATTTTTTTTTGCTAGCAGGTAAGTAGATGGATAGAAAGCGAGTTTTCGAAAGGTCGAGTAGCAGTAGCAGGTTATTTGGTTTGTTGAGACTTTTGGTATGCCTTAGTGGAAGTGAATGGTATGGTCGATATGAAAAGTAAGCTACTATTGCTGAATTTGGTGAACATAAAGCGGGAAGCGCTGGACTTCTGTGCTCGAGTTCGTGGGTTCGATCCCGGCCCAGATCGATGGCATTTAAGTGTGCTTAAATGCGACAGGCTTATGTCAATGGATTTACTGGCATGTAAAATAACTTCTGCGGGACAAAAATTTCCGGCACACCGACGACGCTGATATAACCTCGGCAGTTGCGAGCATCGTTAAATAAACCATAATTTAAAATTTTGAAGCGGGGTGTCGGGACGGCATTGTGATTATAAGATTATTGCTTGATTAGGTAATCATAAAGCGGGGGTCGGCTCCGCAGCCCCGACATTGTTATTATACGATTACTGGTTGATTTGGTAAACATAAAACGAGATATAGGGGCGGCCCCGACATTGATATTATAAAATTATTGGCGTCGCTGTACTCACTACAACTATTTGTGAATGAATTATTATTGTTTTTTTAAAGTTCACTTTAAATACAACCATAATTTACACTTCTTATGTTATTTTTTTAATAAAATATGCAGTTAACACAATTGTAGAAGTATTTATAAGAAATCAATTGAATTCTGGAACCTAGTAGATTCGCATAATCCTGACGTCATAATAGGAACGGAATCATGGCTTTCCAGCGAAGTAACAGACTCAGAAGTATTCAGAAACGATTATGTAACATACTGACGCGACCGTGAAGAAAAGGGGGAGGGTTTTTATATGTGTAAAAGAGCGCCTGCAGAGCGCTGAAAATTTTAAAGACTCGGAGTTCGAAATGTTGGGTATATACATAGCGGATGATTATTCGCGAAACATATTACACATACTCGGTTTATACAGGGCGCCGAAAGAAGGCTTGAACGTACTGTGTAAAATAAGAGATATGAGGGAAAATAGACAAATTCGCAGACAGTATGTTATAGTTGCGGGGAACCTAAACTTGCCCCAGGTAAACTGGCAGGGTACAATAGAAGAGGGATGAGTCAAGCACAGTCATTAGTAAACTCACTCATCTAGAAACATAACTTAATACAAGTAACAGATAGGGCGACAAGGGGAGATTCCTTACTAGATATATTTCTTTTAAGACCCTCAGAAATAGTCGCAGGTATTGAAGTGATTCCAGGTATTAGTGACCACGACGCGGTAATTCTTGAAATATTATGGAATACTAAGTACAAGCAAAGCGGGAAAAAGAACAAAAATATCTTGCAATATAACAAATCGGACCGAGAAGGCTTCCAAAATTATCTTAGAGAAAAGTACTCATTATGGGTAGTAAAGGGCAGTAGTGCAGAAGAATGCTGGGCGTAGTTCAATCAGATTATATTAACAGGAATACAGAAATTTATCCCGGTTAAACGCCTATCAAACAATCCCGATCCGGAATATTATGATAAATACATACGGAAACTGAAAAGAAAACTAAGGAAATCCTACACACAGCACAAGGAAAGCCTTGCAAAAGAAACAAAATTCACACAACTATCGAAAGAACTGCTTAATGCGAAGAAGATAGCTGAGGAAAATTACCTAAATAAACTTTTCAAAGGTGAACAAAACGGGTGGGGGGAATTTTATAAATATGTGAAGAGACGACGCAAGGAAAACTATTCGAGCCTCCCCCTGAAAAGTTACCGCAATCAATTTATCGTACAGGACAGCGAAAAAGCAGAAAAATTAAAATACCTATTATGCCACTGTTTTTGGGATGAGGACAATAATACCACACTTAGCTTCTGTGGAAAATACGGGTCAGTTTCCTATCAAGCCTAGGGACATAAGGAGAAGGATCTCTAAATTGATAACTCATAAATCAGCAGGAACTGATGGTATCGCCGGAGACGTACTAAAATTGGGAGGGGAAGCCATGATTCCCTATCTAGTGCGTATATTTGAAATATCAATTAACAATGGTTCTGTCCCGCGAGATTGGAAAGATGCAATAGTGGTGCCAATTTATAAGTCAGGGTCTCGCTCAGATACAAAAAATTACAGACCGGTCAGCCTCACCTCTGTGGTTTGCAAACAGATGGAACACTTGATTTCAGCTTATCTAAGGCAGGATTGGGATGACTCAAATTGGTTACATAACTGTCAGCATGGATTTCGGGGGGGGCTATTCATGTGAGAGTCAATTAGTAACTGTATGTCAGGATTTAGAAGACGGAATAGATTCCAGTAGCCAAGTAGATGCAGTGGTTATTGAATTTTCACGCGCATTCGATATAGTCCCACACGATATATTATTGGTTAAACTACAATCAACGGGGATTGACTTCAGAGTTATCCAGTGGATCAAGGAATTTTTAACTTGTCGCACTCAGAGATTACGGGTAGGGGAGGAATTATCGAACCCAATTGAAATTACTTCCGGAGTCCCACAGGGGAGTGTCTTGGGGCCTCTTCTATTCCTGGCTTTTGTAAATGATCTGCCAGTTAATATCCTGTCTAGGGTTCGCTTATTCGCGGATGATCGTATGGTATACAGGGAAATAAAAAGTTATGAAGATAATACTCTTCTTCAGAGTGAATTCAATAGAATAAACGATTGGGCAATATCCAACAAAATGAAAATAAATTATCTAAAGAGCAAAGCCATCAGCTTTACAAGGAAAAGAAATAAAATAGACGCATCGTATACGTTAGAGGGTGAAACCATTCCGGAAGTTAACAAATGTAAATACCTCGGAATAACATTTAGCAGCGATCTCGGCTGGGGGGAACACGTTACAGACACAGCGGGAAGAGCATGGAGAGCGTTACACTTTGTGATGAGGGTACTAAGAAAAGGCTCTGATAAATCCAAAGAGATTGCATATAAATCACTAGTACGTCCAGTAATGGAATATGGTGCTGCATGTTGGGATCCTTACAGATTAGAACATATTAAGACACTGGAAAAGATTAAAAAAACGGGCTCTCAACTGTTGTCGGAAAAATTCACTATTAAAATGGGACAAACTCACAGTCAGGAGAACGCGAATTCGATTATGGGCACTGTTCAAAACATACAGAGGTGAGCCTGCCTGGAGAGAAATAGAAATTAGGTTGCAGCCGCCAAATTACTCTTCAAGGAACGACTACTCATATAAATTGAGGGATAGAAGACAGAGGACGGACACTGGAAAGTTTTCTTTTCTTAATCGTACTATCAGGGACTGAAATGCTCTACCTGCAGACTTACTAAAGGCTTTACCAACAACCAGAAATGTATTTAAAAATAGGCTTAAGGACTGTACTAATAGACGGTAATTATACACAGTATTTAAAGGGTGTAAATGATATTTTGTTATTGAAGTGTTGTATCAGTGAAGAATTATGTTGTGTCAGTGAAGTGTGTTGTGTAAGTGAAACGTGTTCCTGTCAGTGAAGCTTTATAGTTTATAGTGGCAGTGCAAAGTATTTGAACAGTGAAATGTTTTTGAAGTGTTAGTGAAATCAGGATCGAATCAGTGAAATGTGTCGTAGTTCCAATGCAGTGAGTGAGTTGACAGCGAAATGAGTGTAATTTTGAAAGGTACTTGTGCAGATATGAACATATCATACTCGTGGGTTTTAGTTCGAAATTAGGTTTAAGATACAAATTAGATTTACTTCAAATGTCATTTTAAGTGATTGTGCTTCATTTAATATAGGATATTCCCTGCTATTCTTATTATTATTATTATTATTATTATTATTATTATTATTATTATTATTATTATTATTATTATTATTATTATTATTATTATCATTATTATTAATTATTGTTAGTATTAATTATTACTATTATTATTAATTGTATTTTTAATAAATACGTTTATTATTGTCATTACTGAGCGTAATTAGTTACTACTGCCACTGGGTATATACCCATTGCAGTGTGAATAAATACATACATACAGTACATAACGCTTTATTAAGGATAACTTCCCAGGAGAGTATTAATGGAAGTGTCTATCAATATATTATTGATTAAAGTTCTCGTTAACACTTTGTTAAAAATATAAAATTTACTTTGTCATACGTTAAAAGTGTTAATATTGTTAAAAAAAAAGCTATTTACCTTCGACAGACGGCCCGTTTCGACTCTATGTGTCGTCGTCTTCAGTGTCTCTTGAACCACTGGTGATCTTGACTCTGCGATGTGCAGTTGTCGATTTTAGGGGTGGGGGTGTGTTGTTCCTATGGTGGGGGTTGGCTGTTTGTATGTTATGATGTATTATGACGTCAAATAATGTGTGCGTATCGAACTGTAGTTGTGTGTTAAGTATATATTGTGGGTGTGCTATTGTATTCTTATATATTTCGTACTGTTCTAGGATGTTTAACTGTGAACTTTTTGGTGTGATGTGTAAAATTTCCATATCTGTTTCTATATTATTGTAGTCATGATTATTGTTGATAATGTGATCTGCATAATTTGATGTGATGTAAGGTTTGGTTATAGCTTTAATATGTTCATTATATCTTGTATGAAAGGATCTTCCTGTCTGTCCTATGAAAAAATGTGGGCAACTATTGCATTTTAATTTGTAAACTCCAGTTGAATTATATTTATTTGAATGTTTAGTGTGGTTGTTTAAGTATTTCTGTGTTGTATTATTTGTTTTGTATGCAATTTTGTACTTTCGTTTTCTGAATGAAGTTGCAATTTTGTGGGTATTGGTATTGTGACATGTTAATGTTATGTATTTATTCTCGCGTGCTGTTTGTGTTGGTTTGTTCTGTTTTTGTTTTGCCTTTTTTATTAGTTTGTCTATTATGTTAGGGTTGTATCCATTGTCTTGTGCTATATATTTTATTGTATTTAATTCTTCAGTGTAGTTGTCATTGTTCATTGGTATATTAATTAATCTGTGTGTCATTGTACGGAAAGCTGCATATATGACATATTTGCAGTTAACAAAAATAGTACATCATATACAATTAGAGGAAATTATTTTACATACGAACAAAGTAATAACACAAATAAGTGATAAGATAAAGAAACGACATAGAAACAAACTAGCAACATTAACACATAAACAAAAAACCAAATACAACACCACACACGAATTCCATCCTAAGATATTCAACAATACCAACGTAACATTTAGCCAAAACGAAACGAAATTACTTGAAAAAGGACTAAAACTTAACCTACAATATAACAAGACACCAAGAACACAACAAATGCAAATGATTATCAATGCAGAAACAGCAATTCAAAACACACAACCACAACACCAAGAATACATTCGACAAGATTTATTAAGAAACATAGATAAAATAAACAAACCTTTAACTGATAAGCATGATATTAAAACAATAAAGACATTAAGAGAGAAACAACAAGCACACAATTTGACATTTGTAAAAGCTGATAAGGGTAATTGCACTGTAATAATGAATGCTCGAGACATGAATGACAAAATTAACACATTTTTTCACGAAAATAACATCACAGAAATAAAAACAGATCCAACAACAAAATATCAAACAATAGTCAAAAATACAATAAATCAAAACACTCACATCATACCTAACAACAAAAAAACAACAATTGAAACAAATTAAACCTCACGCACCTAAACTAAATACATTACCAAAAATTCACAGACAAAATATACCAATCAGGCCTCTTATTAACTACAAGAATGCACCAGCATACAAATTAGCGAAATATATAGACAACATTATAAGAAATAGTATACAATTTGAAAACCCAACAACAATAATCAACACCATAGATCTAGTTAACAAAATAAAACACAAACACATTCCACACAATACAACATTAGCATCATTTGACATCGTAAATGTATATACAAACATACCAGTAACAGAAACACTAGAAATACTTCGGAAAAAGCTTATCAAAAATAACATACCACAGACTCACATCAACGAAATTATACACATCACAGAAATTATTACTAAACAAAAATATTTCACACATATCAATAAATACTATACACAAAATGAAGGATTACCAATGGGTTCACCTATATCAAGTATATTAGCTGAAATCTTTATTCACAACATAGAACAAACACACATACTAAACACCAACAACAACAAACACGCAGAGAAAATAATGTACTGGAATCGATATGTAGATGACATAATAGTCTTTTATAATGGGAAAAAAAAAGACAAATAGAAAACCTACATCAACAACTCAACAAAATACACCGCAAATTAAAGTATACAGTAGAAATGGAACATAAGCAAGCTATAAACTTCCTAGACATCACCATAACCAAAACAAATAACAGACACGAATTCAAAATATACAGGAAACCCACTACAACCACAACACATATACACAATTCATCAAATCATCTCATACAACATAAACATGCAGCTTTCCGTACAATGACACACAGATTAATTAATATACCAATGAACAATGACAACTACACTGAAGATTAAATACAATAAAATATATAGCACAAGACAATGGATACAACCCTAACATAATAGACACACTAATAAAAAAGGCAAAACAAAAACAGAACAAACCAACACAAACAGCACGCGAGAATAAATACATAATATTAACATGTCACAATACTGTGAATTTTATTAGTAACAACAATGTAATTTATTCGCCACAATAATAATTCCTTTCTACAATTCGCCTTAAACGCTCTCGGCAACAATTGGAATTTTCACTCAACACAGTATTCGTTATAGCACTCCACTGACGACCATGACAATTTACTTGGACTAGTACGAACAACAATGAACTGTTAATCTTAACTAATATTTACAAAGCACTATTTACAAATCAGAACTATCAGTTCTCAGTTCACAGTTCTATCTCAGTCACTGGAGTTCACAGTATCTCGAACCACAGACCTTCAGAGACAGTTCACTGTACTCGAACTCAGGTACCTCCAACTGCTGTCCACTGCACTCGAACTCAGGTCTTCGGATGCTGACGCAGATGAGGACGCACACTCGAGTCGAACTCCGGCACACAAGTCTGGCTTGCTTGCTCTGGCTTACTCACTGACTGAATAACTAAAAACTGCTGTCGTTCCTTCGCGACCGTAATTTATAACCACAGCGACGTAGCCTCGAAAGTTCCACGCGTCTCTAGAGATGGCACTCCAGAGAAATCCAGAGCCCTCTCCTCTCTACCAGCACCAGATGCGCGCGGAAATTCGTCGCGTTGACGTAATACACCCTCTCTCTTCTCTCCACCGCGCGACGTCACTCAATGTTCCGTGGAACCTGTGCGATCTGCTTTCTTGCGGGACGCTGGTAGTGAGTTCGAATCTCACGTCGCTGTCACATTGCTCCCTCCTTAGGGCTGCTCGTCCCGGGCAGCCCCTTGGTAGGCTGCTAGTCGGTCCAACGTTTGGGGTCCTCCGGCTGCTCCCTCCTTATGGTGGCGCCACCCCATCCTTGGCTTGGCTGGGCAGCGATACTCGTACTGCGTGGGCGCCGTCTTGCTTTTCCACTTGGCCCTCCAAGGAGAGCTCGTCGGCCACGGGTTGGTCTTCGGCGTCCATCAGGAACACTTCATCCCGACGAAGACGGAGTATACGGCGCCGGACGTCCACCGTCGCATCGAGTAACCGCATGGCGTCGAGTCCCAGGACGACGTCCTCGGTGATGTTGGCGACGAACACCCACATCTCCAGTTTCCTCTTCCCCAAGGTCAGGTCCAGGAAGACCTCTCTCTGGATGGGCAAGCTCTCGCCCGAGGCAGTACGTAGATCATATCGGCGCAGCGGCGTCCTCCCAGGTAGTCCACGCACGACTTCCGGTCTGGCAATAGTGAGCGACGCCCCGGTGTCTACCAGTACTCTGCATGGGCGGCCTCTTATCCATCCGTCAGCAATCAGCCCATCGTCGCATCTTCTGTTAACCGTCTTCAAGATCAGCCGAGGGGATGGTGATGACGGCGCCGACGTGCCCCTCATCGCATCGGCCCCTTTTAGTTTTCCTGTTTGTGACCAGATCGGTCACAGTCCCTCCTCAGGTGTCCAGGCTCGCCGCAGGACCAGCAGGTAGGCACTCCTCGTCTTCGTCGCTCGGATGATTTCGGTTGACGCTCCTCGACGTCGGACGCGGCGACGCTCCTAATCCAGTGCGATGCCGAGACGTTCGCAGTCAACTTGGCTGCCTCCATCCTGAGGGCCGCCGCCAGAGCTGCGTTGATGGTGCGATGCTCTGCTAAGAGTAGCTGTTGTCTTATTTCCGGGTCTCGAACTCCGCTGCCGAAGGTGTAGGCCGCCTCTCCAGCGATGAAATCATTAGGTAGGCCCCTGAGGGCCTTATGGGCCAGTTGTTCCACCGCCATCGCGAATTCTTGTAGGGACTCGCCTGACTGTTGGACCCTCGTTTTTAGTTGGGTCCTAAATGCTGCAGCAAGTTGATGGTCACCATAACGTCCCTCCAGGGCCGCCATTATCTCAGCGGCTGTCCCATCTTCTGGAACGCTGTGAAGAATCTCCGACGCCTGTCCTTGAAGCGCGGTCAGTAGCTGAGTAGTCTTCTCCGCTGGGGTCCACCCATTATGTGCTGCGGTGGCCTCGAACTGGCGACGGAATATCGCCCAAGACGTCGTACCGTCGAACTTCGGCGTCTTGACGTTGTAATGTCTGGCTGAAGGCGATGGTTCCGCAGGGCCACTATATGGAGTCCTCAACTCTGTGGCCGCTTCTTGCATGGCACGTCGAACCTCCTCGGCAACTATCTGTTTATGTTCTCTAGCCTGGCGATCCACCAACGCGAGAATGTGCTTGTTTTCTTCAGCATGTCGGTCCATCAACGTGAGTATGTGCTTGTTTTCTTCAGCATGTCGGTCCATCACCTCACTCGTCTGCTCTTGACGACGCTCGAGATCGCGGCATTTTCCGTCGAAATGGTCTACATCCTGTCTCAACTCGGCTACTGTCTCGTTTATAGTTGTAAAATTCTGGTTTAGTTTATCCAGATCGGGCTTAAGTTCGTCTTTCACAATGGCGACAATTTCATCTACGTGGGCCGAAACACTTTCGAATTGTATAGTGACGTCATCTTTCACTCCGCTTATGTCGCCTTTCACTCCGCTTATGTCACTTTTCATCTCTGTTTTCACTTCGCTTATGTCACTTTTCATCTCCGTTTTCACATCACTTATGTCGTTCTTAACCTCACTGATGTGCCTGTTCATGTCGTTCATGTTATCTTTTACTTCACTGATATTGTTCTTCATTTCTGCTTTTACTGCACTTATGTCGTTTTTCATTTCAGCTTTCAATTCCGCGATGGCTTGCAGGATTTGCTGTAGGTTCTCCATTGTCGATAATGTCCCGATTCTGACAACAGTGTGAATTTTATTAGTAACAACAATGTAATTTATTCGCCACAACAATAATTCCTTTCTACAATTCGCCTTAAACGCTCTCGGCAACAATTGGAATTTTCACTCAACACAGTATTCTTTACAGCACTCCACTGACGACAATGAAAATTTACTTGGACAAGTACGAACAACAATGAACTGTTAATCTTAACTAATATTTACAAAGCACTATTTACAAATCAGAACTATCAGTTCTCAGTTCACAGTTCTATCTCAGTCACTGGAGTTCACAGTATCTCGAACCACAGACCTTCAGAGACAGTTCACTGTACTCGAACTCAGGTCCCTCCAACTGCGGTCCACTGCACTCGAACTCAGGTCTTCGGATGCTGACGCAGATGCGGACGCACACTCGAGTCGAACTCCGGCACACAAGTCTGGCTTGCTTGCTCTGGCTTACTCACTGACTGAATAACTAAAAACTGCTGTCGTTCCTTCGCGACCGTAGTTTATAACCACAGCGACGTAGCCTCGAAAGTTCCACGCGTCTCTAGAGATGGCACTCCAGAGAAATCCAGAGCCCTCTCCTCTCTACCAGCACCAGATGCGCGCGCAAACTCGTTGCGTTGACGTAATACACCCTCTCTCTTCTCTCCACCGCGCGACGTCACTCAATGTTCCGTGGAGCCTGTGCGATCTGCTTTCTTGCGGGACGCTGGTCATGAGTTCGAATCTCACGTCGCTGTCACAATACCAATACCCACAAAATTGCAACTTCATTCAGAAAACGAAAGTACAAAATTGCATACAAAACAAATAATACAACACAGAAATACTTAAACAACCACACTAAACATTCAAATAAATATAATTCAACTGGAGTTTACAAATTAAAACACAATAGTTGCCCACATTTTTACATAGGACAGACAGGAAGATCCTTTCATACAAGATATAATGAACACATTAAAGCTATAACCAAACCTTACATCACATCAAATTATGCAGATCACATTATCAACAATAATCATGACTACAATAATATAGAAACAGATATGGAAATTTTACACATCACACCAAAAAGTTCACAGTTAAACATCCTAGAACAATACGAAATATATAAGAATACAATAGCACACCCACAATATATACTTAACACACAACTACAGTTCGACACACACATTATTTGACGTCATAATACATCATAACATACAAACAGCCAACCCCCACCATAGGAACAACACACCCCCACCCCTACCATCGACAACTGCACATCGCAGAGTCAAGATCACCAGTAGTTCAAGAGACACTGAAGACGACGACACATAGCGTCGAAACGGGCCGTCTGTCGAAGGTAAATACCTTTTTAACAATTTTAACACTTTTAACGTATGACAAAGTAAATTTTATATCAATATTTACTCTAGGACTCTATGTTAATGCTAATATTAGGTTGGGGTTAGGTTGTATAACTGTTATTAAACAATTTCACTATATCTTGTATTTACTGTAGGTGTAACTCGCAGTTTCACTAGGACAGAACTAAAGCACAAAACGTTCTTATTTCTTCCGCAAGTATGTTGAACATATTTCTTTCAGGCTTGATGTTTACCTTTTTTGTACAGAGTTTAGATTTTATTTACTCGTTGTCATTTGTTATAATTACGAATAGTTGAATATCGCACTCGCAATAATGAGCAATGAAATAATGTTTTTTACGTAATATGAGACTATAACTTAGGTATATTTTTATTTAAAAAATTCATTTCTTACTTTTCAATTCTTGAGAATAATTTTAAAATGTCAATAATATTCGTGAGGTGAAAGTGATTTTATTATGTTCTTTTCGTAAACATACGAAGCATATTGTCTGCTGATGTCAGTTTAGCCCATTTGATTGCGGCGGTATGGCAGTAATCGCAACTTTGCATTCGCAGGTTTCAGTCTCGTTGAGGTAAGGTATAAAATTAATTAATGAGATAAAATTAGGTATCAATGTAGAGTAGTACTCGAGAGAGGGGAGTGGACAAGAAGGGGAGGGAGAGAGAGAGAAGACAGGATAGAAGGCGAGAGGGGAGGAAGAGAGAGAAAGAGGGTGTATTGACAACCAGTAATTAATTTATTAATTTCCTCTCAATTATAATAATACAAGAACAGCATAAGTACTCACAGGGTATTCTGACTTCGTTTACGTTTACAAAAAAATTTTATCAAGAACTTAAGTATGCGCTGAATTCTTTTTATCTTGTTATATCTAATTACATTTTTTAAATATCCACCTAACTTCTGCATTCTGTTCTAGGACACATACACTAAGGTATGGTTGGTAATTTATTTGACTTCATAAGGACTTTAAAGCATGTTTGATTTCAATAATACGCATTATACCCGAATTGTCCCGTATATGGAGTAAATTGATTACAGTAAAACTTAAGGTTATTATCATGTTAAGGAGAGGCAAACATCTTACTTGAAAATGCAATATAAACTTTCTGGACGGTTACAGTGCTAACATATAGAAACTGACTGGAAAATTTTATTATGGTAACAGACTATGAGCACCGGCGTAGCTTAGTCGACTAAGGCGCATGCCTGTCGATCTAGAGCTGCGCTCGCTCGATTCCCGCTTATGATGATTACCTGGTTGTTCTTTTTCCGAGGTTTATCACAACCGTAAAGCGAATGTCATGTAATCTATGGCGAATCCTCGGCCTCATCTCACCAAATACAATCTCACTATCACCAATCCCATCGACGTTAAATAACCTAGTAATTGATGAAGTGTTATTCAATAACCAAGTACAAAAATAGAGGCTATGAGTCTATAAATTTAAACAAAGCTGATTTTATACCCAAATTACACCTACTCACCATATCACTTAATATAAATATTTAATAATGGAATATATAATACTATTAAGCTATTACCTTTAATGAGGAAAAGTTTGCTTTGTTGCGTTTTTCTCTCCAAAGTCTTTTAGGATTTTGTCTGAGATTAAATACCTTCTAATTTCAAAATCAATGGATATAATTACCAAACTGTTCTAACCTTCTTGCTGCACTGATGATGTCAATTTGTGAACAGTTTCTCCTGATGCCACAGTCACTGGGAGTATCAGGATATTCCGAAGTGCAATAAATAAATTTGGGAATGGAGTAGCCCTATGATCTTAAGTGAGGAACTCAAGCATTTTTATGGAGTTTATAATCTCTGCTGCCAGAATTGTCTTCAGTACCTTCATTTCTTCGCAAAGCAAGCAACTATATATATATATATATATATATATATATATATATATATATATATACACACACACATATATTTTTATAGTACTTGTTCTTTTTCCTGTTCTACCTTCACATCTGTCAGTGTCACTTCCGCACCTAGTGACCCTTTCCTTATAATATTTTTTTAAGTGCGGGGCCCTCATGTCTGAGTGGCCCGAGTGAGTAAATCGATCCAATCGGCTTAAAGCCGGTAGTAGTTTATTGCTGCAAGTATAAACCGATTGTGAGCAAGACAGTGAAAGGAAAAAGTAGTGCGTAATAGTCGTAGTTTAAAACTACGAACCATCTTGTGTTCAGCAATTTCCATCGGTATTACGTATATAAAAAGTCAGACGATGTTATATTATGTAAAATAGTTAAGGATCTGGCAGAGTGTAAGTGAAGACTCTGTAGCCTAAACACCGCCAGTATAAATAAACAAGTTAATAAGTAAATAAATAATTAAGTAAAGGAAAAAGTTAAAAAACAAATAAATACTTAAGTAAAAAATAAGTAAATAAGTAGTCAATAAATGAACAAAGGAAAGTCCACACCTGTGGAGTAGCGGTTAGCGCGTCTGGCTGCGAAAGCAGGTGACCCGGGTTCAATTCCTGGTCGAGGCAGGTTACCTGGTTGAGGTTTTGTTGGGGTTTTCCCTCAATCCAATATCAGCAAGTGCTGGGTAACTTTCGGTGCTGGACCTCGGACTCATTTCACCAGCATTATCATCTTCATCTCATTCAGGAGCTAAATAACCTACGACGTTGATAAGGCGTCTTAAAATAACCTACTAAAAACAAACAAATAAATAATAAAGTTAATTTTTTAGGAAAGCAATTAAAGTTTTCTCGGACTTACCTGCAGAGTCCTACCCCTCAATAGTTCGTAGTAGTCGGCCATTATGCGCTGAATCACTGAATTTCGTCTTAGTTTTTTAAAATCCGTGAAATTAAGACAGCCACCGGCGCAACTCAGACTGTAGTGCGTTTGCCTGCTGATCCTGAGTTGCGCTAGGGCATGGATTCGATTTCCGTTGGTCTGATAACATGGTTTGGTTTCTCTATTTTAAGACAAATGTCAGGTAATCTATGGCGAATCCTCGGCCTCATCTCGCCAATAGTATTTCATAAATGGACACTGTGAAAAGTGCGAGTGACGTCCATTGTGTTACCGAGAAGCGGACACATCAACGTGAGATCGATGGCAAAATGGCGTTCTATTTTTGAATATAAGTACGACCCCTTTCATTTCTGTCAAATTGACTATGGTATAGCACGTGAATATCACACGTGGTTTCTAGTCAGACACGCGAGTGGCATCCCCTGCGCGCCGTCATGGAAGTGTGTTTATGACATGCAAAAATCAATATAGAAACAAAATAGAATATCCAGAGAATCCAGTAGCGTCAGAAGGGAATCGTGATTGCACTGTTGGAATCATTCCTCCGTAGGGACGTCTTAGTGAACGAGTCGTTTATTTTACTCGATCTCATTACGAAACAGAAGCTCTGAACGACGGTCGTAAAGACACTGGTTTTATTCCTCTTTCATTTAGAAGATGTTTTCACATTTGCATTTGAAATCATAATTTTTCTCGAAACAATCGCAATTTCCTGTGCTACTGCCTCCCAATCAGTCTTATGAATTCGCGGTTTCACTTATACAGGTCCAGGTTAGTGCTAACTCCTCTAAATGTATAGAGGGCCGCTTCTGTGGCTACAGTGCTAGCGCTGGCTTCTATACGGGCGATCCGCTTTCGACCCCTGGTCAGTTTTTGGTGAAAGTTCTGGTGGAAAAAAAGACGTTGCAAAAGATTTTTCTATGGGTACACCCATTTCCCTCTTTCACTCCAACAGTTTCCGCTGCCCCTCATTTTATCCAATACAGTATATGTATGATAATAGTAAATATAGGCTGGCGTCATGTCTGGAGATTAGTATGGGTTTCAAATGCTTATCTAGGTTCTAAAGCCTTGGGACTCATGGCTCTGGATTCGGACTCGTCAGTAGACCCGCTGGGCCTAGGAAGAATGGTCCTCCTGTCAGCGTTGAATTCACGAATGCCAACCGGTCCAGTATCGTTTTATTTTTTAATTGTTTTTACTACACCTTAACAACTGCGATGGTTATCAAGCGTCTGAGTGAAATGAAGATAATGTCATCGATGAGTCCAGGGTCTAACGCCGAAAGTTACCCAGCATTGCTCTCAATCTGTTGAGGGAAAACCTGAAAACCTGAACCAAGTAACTAGTCCCAACTAAGATTTGAACCTGGCCATTCTCGTTTTACAGTCAGACATGATAACCGTTACTCCACAGCGATCGACTCACCCGTTGGACTTACACAACCATGAACCATCGCATATAGGGTGTACAAAGGGTTTAAAGTCTTGCTGTTTATATTACTTTGTTTGCTAGCGTGCGATAAACGTATACTATGTTTTCAATGTTGCTGCTGTTTATATTACTTTATTTGCTAGCGTGTGCTGAATAAGTGAGATGTTTTCAATGTTTTTGTTCCTTATATCAGTTTATTTACTAGAGTGCACTAAAATTGTGAGATGTTTCCAAGGTTCTCGCTGTTTATGTCAGTTTGTTAGGTAGCGTGCAATGAGTACATGATATATTTTCAAGGTTCTAGCTGTTTGTATGAGTTTGTTAGGTTTTGTGCTATGAACATGTGAGATATTTTCAAGGTTCTTGCTGTATATGTCATTTTTGTTGGATAACGTGCAATAAACATGTGAGATATTTTCAATGTTTTGCTGTTTATATAAATTTATTTTGTAGCGTGATATGAATTTGTGAGATTTTTCAATGGTTTTCTGTTTATACTAGTTTGTTATGTAACGTGGAATGAACATGTGAGAGATTTTCAATGTTTTCAATGTTATGGCTATTTATATCAGTATATTTGCCATCCTGCAGTGAACATGCAAGGTATTTTCAATGTTCTTGAAATAATTCTTCTCGGGCTCTTAGCCAGGTGAGTTGGATAGTTGCTTCCAGGTTTTCGATGACTAGCTAGCTCTGCCATCTTCTTCAGGGATTGAAATGCCGTGGGACCAAGTCTAGCCGTATATAAGCTGTCGGTAGGGCTTACCGCTGCGGGTCAATGAGGAGCAATACTGTTTTCGCTGTAAGAAAAATCCTAATGTAAACATAAGCACGTTGCTGTCATACCCGTGATTGGCTCCCAGTCGAAACACTCACATGGCGCAGGAAAATATAGTTCGTATTTGGAAACCACAATTTTGTATTATTTGAAAATAAAAAATTCAATTCTAGTTGTTAAATATAATTAAACATTTAATTTCACTCATATGTAAAACGTTATGTATAAGAAAAGCTACTTTTATATTTTGTTATGTGCTATGAACGCGGATGAATAGCAACAGTAACAGCGAGGAAGTCTGTTCTTGTAACAAGCTGTCGTCACTTGGGCTCGTAGTTGTTTACGTAAGCACGTGGTACTGAAGTATGGCTTCTGCATCCTCAACTGTCCATTGTGAAGACATAAGACTTTAAAATAGTTTAATTGCAGTAATTATAAAATAAATGTTTCCTAAGCAAACCAATGCATAGTAGTGAGGTAGGTTTACTTGACGAGTAACGGGAAATGTTTAACATGAAACAGAATGTACAACAGTAGGCGGGAACACGTACTGAGAATCTACGGCGCCAAACAGCGGCCAATGAAGCCTCACTTCAGTCACGTGCTATTGTTTACATTAGGATTTTTCTTACAGCGAAAAGATTGTAGTTCCCAGTCCCGACCGCCTGCCGTGTTCTGGCTGGTCGAAGCGTGTTGGTAATCAGGAGCGAGGTCCTAGTCCCGACCGCCTGACGTATTCTGGTTGGTAGAAGCGTGTTGATGGCAGGTTTCCATGCTGTACTCATCTGTTGCTCCCTGTCTCTGTTGAAATAATTGCCATACAGCTGTATTTCGATGGCTTCCTTGATGACTAGGTCCCAATAACCAATGCCTTGTACAAGACCGTGGTGAAGTAGAAATTTATCTTGTGACCCGTATCCATGTTGTGCTGACTTATTGGGATGATATAGTCTTATGCTGCGTTGATGTTCCTTGCGAATTTTAAATCTACCTGCAGCGAACTGGAATGGTCAGGTGGAGAAATATACTCTTTCACAAACTTTCGGAAATTACCTAGTATGGGAACAAGGATTTACACAAGTCACAAATAAATCTACAAGGAACAATAAACTTTTAGATGTGTTCTTGATACGATCCTGGAATAGTTTTTATTCTTCATAAATATTACCTGGAATCAGTGATCATAACAGTGTTCAACTCAAGCTAAACTGGGTTCAGACGAATGTCAAAATAGATATCACTAGAAACATATGTTAGTATAACAAAGCGATATTAACGGTTAGCAAAGGTACCTTATAGATCTATATAACTAATCTTAAATGAGGGCAAAAACATGGATCATGTATGGGAAAATTTGAAACCAATATTAACCGAGGTCACCTCCAAATACGTGACATACAAAATAGTAAATGTAATTCAGACCCCAAAAATTGTACAAGATATGTCAGGCAACTCAAGAAAATGGCTAGGTGAGCGTACAACAAAATAAATGTGGGTTCCGAAAATTACCAGAAATTTAAGAATCTTACGAAACAATTAGAAAGGGAGAAGAAAAACGCAGAAGGGAACTACTTGCACTATTTATTGAAAGAAAGCGAAAATAACTGGGGTAGGTTTTATAACTACATGCGCAGAAGAAGGGGAAATCATGAATCAATACCACTTGTCAGAGACAATAATGACCAAATATTATAATGACACAGGACAAAAGGAAGCAGACTTATTGAACTCAAAATTTGTTACTATTTTCAATAAGAAAGAGAGAGATTATAATCACAGAAAGTGAATGCACAGAGATGTTCTAAATAACGGCTAAAGATGTTCGGAACAGAATAAATAGACCACAAAACCGAAAATCGCGAGGTACAGACGAAATTCTCAAAGAAATTATAAAGTCACGAGGTGAAGCCAAGTTACCGTACTAAATGCGACTTTTTAATATATCAATAAATAATTGTAATATCCCAGACGACTGGATATCAGGTATCATAATCCCCATATATAAAACAGGAGAGAAAAGCGATCCGAACAATTACAGACCTGTCAGTCACACATCACTTATCTGTAAAATAATGGAACATCTAATAACACAATATATTCGCAACATTTTAGAAAATAACGAATGACTGAAAAAAAAATCAACGGCTTCAAACCAGGATAATCTTGCGAAAGTCAAATCACATCCTTAATACAAAAATTATTCCATGAAGTTGATTGGGGGAAGAATAGATGGAGTTGTGGTCGATCTCGCTAAAGCTTTCGATGTAGTGCATCACGAAAAACTTTTAAGAAACTAAGCAGTCTTCCAATAGATAATCGAGTAGTAAGATGAATATATCAATTCTTAAAGAACAGGACCCAAACGGTCAGACAAGGAAAAGAAATATCGGATATAGGGAATGTAACATCAGACGTTCCTCAAAGGTCGGTTCTTGCACCTTTATTGTTATTTATATATATATATATATATATATATATATATATATATATATATATATATATATATATATATATATATAAACGATATAAATGGAAATACTACTTCTCAGGTAAGGTTATTCCCCGAGTGTATAATAAATACACAAATTAATTATGAATTCGAAATCGCTGCCTTACAAAACGAACTTAATGTTATTGAAACCTGGACTACAGAAAATAAAATGAAAATCAATGTCAGTAAAATTAAGTCAATATCCTTCTGTAGAACGCCTAAATAAATTTGTTTCAGATATCAACAGAATGGTACATCGCTGCCACAAGTGAACACATGTAAATACCTAGGTACATATTTAAGTAACAAATTGGGACGAAAAAGTCACAAATACCACAAGGAAAGCCTAGAAAGCACTATATATCTCTATGCGTATTTTTAAGAATTCTAATCGAAAATCAAAAGAATTAGCGTACAAACCCTTGATCGCCTAATTATGGAATATGGAGCAATAGGTTGGGATCCGTAGAGACGAAACCAAAACTATTCAATAGAAAAGTCCAACGCATGGCAACAAAATATGTCAAAATGGGAAAGGGACATGGTGAAGAGATAGTAAAGACTTATGGCCGGTTTCACCAAGCTTCTTTAAATCAGCACAAACGACTTGTCAGCAAATGGATCGTTTAATTTTAACGGAATCTTTAAAAGTTGACTGTTTCACCAAGCCTCGTATCTTTAAAATTAACAGGCGTTTACTAACGAGGGGATTTTGTACTTGTATCTTGCATGTTTTGTTTTTCATACGACCATGGCTTCGAAATCGCGAATTTCATTGGTTACATATGATCATGGCTGACTTTGTTTGGCATGAGGAAACAATCATAGGCAAATGGGTAAGAGGCAGTAATTTAAGAACATCTTCCTAAATATAGTATGTTGTCATACCGCAATTAAAAAAAAAAGACAGCTGCTTCCAAATGTAAATAATAGGAATGTAGAGCAGTTAAATTGTAGCTTCTAAAGGAAATCTGAGAAAATTTAGCGGACTACAAGGTCGACAGCTGAAAAATTGATGCCACAATTAATTCTATACAAAGCATTCTAAGCAGTTATATTAGGCCTAAATTTAGGACGGGAAATCGCCTCTTCTATAAATTGCATACTACTTTTCCACTGTATTTCATGCAGATTTATTAGTACCCTGTAACAATTTTGCCATGCTTGTGTGGCAGGATTCAGGAGAGGTGTCATTAAATTGGATTTTAAGGGATATTCATTGTCTCCTAAAAGAAAATCTCTTTGCACCCTTTTCATTTAAAAGGCATCCTCCTTTGGAATGTTGTGCTATCCGTGTAGACCGTAACATTATCTTAAACCGAGAAGAATCTGTTGGAGAGGCATTAAGTGGGTGATTCCTATCTGTCGTATTCTAACCTATTACAATTTCAATAAACTAGCGCTTAGTTCTGAGGTAGAAGTGAAAATCGTTGAACTTATAAGGGATTTTTTTGTGGTAATGCAGTTGATCGTATATGCAAGGCATAACAAAAACCTAAACTAATCAAACATAACCTGTCACAGATTCATATGTGCAAGGTGTATAAGCAGAGTACGAAGGAAACTACCTCAGCGCTAGTTTAGCCACAATTTTTCTATGCGGAGCGTTACATAGGCCTATGAAATTGTTTGAATATTGAAGGTAAAATAGGATCTTCTATTGCAGAATCTTTTGGCTATATTACTGCCAGGATATACGATTGGAACATGTACACAATCTATGTTGTTTATGACAACATAAAATTTAGCTATAAGCTTATTAGGCCTATAGAAATAATGACTATTGTAATGTTGATAGTACGTCTGATAATTTATTCACATATCTAGACAATACAGCTTTTGATACCCCGTTCATATCGTCAATTACTATTTCAAAACTTCCCGCAACGTTATTTTAAAACGAGAAGAGTCTGTTGAAGAGGCGTTAAGTGGGTGATTTCTATCTGTCGTATTCTAACCTATACAGTATACCGGTATTCAGTTTCTTCTAGAATCATTCTTACTACTTATTTCTTTAATGTGTAGCTTTCGTGGAATTCTTTATCACTTAAATCTTCAAAATGATTATTCCGAGTGTTATTACAACATATAAGTTCGTCGTTATGTTGAAGTTCTAAATAAAGAACTTCATCATCGAATAATTACGTCCGCCATGTTGTTGACTTCTTAACGCATCGTTACTGTTTTAACGCGACGAATAGATCCTAATAAATTAACGATGAATTTAAAGATGCGTTAGCAATAATGATACTTGGTGAAACACAAAAACTGACTAACGTGTCATTAAATTATTTAACGAGACATTATAATGATAACGAAGGTTGGTGAAACCGGCCATTAGGGTGAGTATTTCTCAAATCAAGGCGACGAACAACCAGACAAACCTCATTGTTTAAGGCTCAAATGAGACACAAAGCATGGACCGACATCATACTTAGGCAGGACTGATCATATTAGGAAGTTTAAATACAGAAAACAAAGAACAGACGTGACAAAATATCCCTGTGTTAACAGCACAATAGTAGAATGAAACAGCTTAAGTGCGGCAATCTTTTAGTGTGGTTCTCTCAAAATCAGTACCTTTAAGGAAAGGTTGAGAAGATTATACTGAAAATATAATTATAGGTGCAGTGTAATTATCTAGTTGTGTCATGTAATTAATTAATTTGATATGCAATTACTAAAGTTGATAATGGTTGGGTTTAATAGAAGTAATTATAAGTTAGGTTTACTTTTGGTAATTGTAAGCGTTACTATAGCATAGTTTTTAATTATAGTCCTAGGATTATTGCATCGAAGAGGTTAGACGGGCCATGGAAAAAGCGGCAACAGAATTACGGACCCCATATACTGGCCCTGTGGAATAAACTCCTCCAGCCAGACATTCTAATGTCTTGACGCCGAAGTTCGACGGTACGACGTTCTGGGTGATTTTCCGACTCCAGTTCAAAGCTACCGCGGTACATAATGGTTGGACATCAGCGGAGAAGACTACCCAGCTGCTGATCGCGCTTCAGGGACAGGCGTCAGAGATACTTCACAGCGTTCCAGAAGCTGGAACAGCCACAGGAGTAATGGAGGCCTTGGAGTGACGTTATGGTGACCATAAACTTGCGGCAGCATTTAAGACCCAACTGAAAAAGGGTCCAACAGTCAGGCGAGTCCCTACAGGAATTTTCAATGGTGGTAGAAGAACTGGCCCATAAGGCCCTCAGGGGCCTCCGTCCTCTCTTCGTCGCTGGTGAGGTGACCTACTCCTTCGACTTCGGAGTTCGCGATCCCGAGAACAGATGACAACTATTCTTGACTAAGCATCGCACCATCAACGACGATCTGGCGGCGGCCCTTAGGATGGAGGCGACCAATTTGACGGCGAACGTCTCAGCACCGCACAGGATTAGGAGTGTCACTGCGGCCGACGTTAAAGGACGCCAACCGAAGCCACCCGAGCGACGGAGATGACGAGCTCCCACGTGCTGGTCCTGCGGCAAACCTGGACCATCGACGTCTGCTATTCTTACACGCCTTCCCACTTCCTTAAATCCCCATGCTGTCAAGCGTACACGAGATAGTTAAACACTTTGCCGCAGGAGCGCTAGTAGGATGTCCCAGTGTCGCAGCCCAACCAGCGTATAGCATCACCTCTTATGCCTACGCGAGACAGAAAAACGTGGGTTTAGAGAGTTCGTGCTGATGTTTTTATGTCTGTTTGTTTAGTTAGTGATTTGTATGGCCGTTTATAAGTCTGTATAAACTAATAAACAAACATCTTTGAGAAAAGTTCCATCTTGATTTTATGGAGAAAGGTATGTACAATTTACAAGTTTATATATGCATGCTCATTCCATGTCAGACTGATAAAGCTACGTCCATTACATTCCAAACTATTGGAAACTATAATCAACCGTTTTAAACAGGGGCGGCGGTACATCCAATAAACCTTGCTGAGTTATGGCGGGTAATTCTGAGATGAAAGCGAGTAGTACCAGTAGCTGATTTATTACTCATAGCCAATTTGTAATCAACGGCTCAACTGAAACTAAAGAAAGAGCAGTGGCAAGAACGAACTAATAAGTAATAGCTCAGAACCGCGTCCAAAGTATCAGATTATCCATTACAATACTTAATGCCTGTTTTCAGATAGAATAAAAAATGTCAACTAATGTAAAACAATAGATGGTAAAAAATATAGGCCTAATATTACCCGGCACAATATCCTAAATATTTCCACGTTTTTTGTAAATTGTATTTATTTTGCTATTATAAAGACCATGCGAAATAATGAAATCAAATGCATTAACCAATATTATCGTGAGCAGTTGGGGGACAGAAATTCTTTAGGGAGACTCTAGCCCACCCTTACTTCCTTCCAGCGTCATCCCTGATCTAAAATCTATTGCATTTCAATTTGCAGTAGCCTATATAATTGTTGGTATCAATATCCAATATATTATATATATATATTTTTTTTTTTACTTCTGCTAGGTATATTATCTACAAAATGGTGTATTGCTGTGTGCAGCACTGCACAAGCAAGAGCGGAAAAGTCAAGGGGATTTCATTTCATGAATTTCCTTGCGATCCAGAACTGAAACAAAAATGGCTAAAAAATATATCTAGAGATAATTTCATGCCTAATTTTGAATCAAGAACAACTTTTGTGTGTGGCCTACATTTTCTTGATGCTGATTACCGTCCAGACCTGAAAATAAAGAAATTGAAGCAAAATGCTATCCCGTCAGTTTTTAAAGGTCATCCTCCGAATAAGATATCTAAACCCATACCTCAGAGGCGAGTATTAATAAAGCATGAAGTAAAGAAAAACAAAAAACGAAAGAGGGCTGAGTCTTTTGGAGATAATTATGAATGTCCTATTTCTGACGGCAACAACGAAGATGACGTTCAAAATACAACTAATTGCAGCAGGTCTGTTGAAGTTCAGACAGACTCCGAAGCTGGAAAATATTATAAAGCCGAAAGAGAAAAAACACGACTGCGATTAACCCATTAATGCCCGTAATTTCCTGAATGAGATTTTAGCGTGATATTTCTGTTATGTGGTCCTGGAAGAACCCTAAGCACTATAATTTTATATCATTCAGGTACCTTCAACCAAAGGTACCATTCTAGGCTGGCAACTTTAGTTGCCACTGGGCACTTGCGTGTCTAATATTTTGTTATTTTGAAATAAATGCATCTTACTTCGATAAAAGCTTTTGCTGTATTTAGCACTAACAAAATTACAAACACCACATCACTTTAGACTATTATTTTTCACTCAGTCCATAATTGTTATGTCAAATTTAAGGGAAAAGTGGATTTTATTCAACGCCAAATAGTCCTCATACATCATGAAATGTTTTGAGACATGAATCAGGGGAAAAAATGCAAACTGCAGTTGTGAAGAGATTATAGAAGTAGAATTTTATTCCTTGTGGTAACTGCACATGATCAACCAATCCCAAAACAACATAACTTCCTTGGCCAGGATCTGTTTCAGGAAGGCAAGTTGAACTCCCACAATATGGTTCAGCATGAAAGATAAACCCAGATGGATCAGCAGCAACTCACAATTTGAATCTGACGCGCACAGTCTTTCCCCTTATGAATTGTCATGGTGCTAAACAGTTCATAGGATCATACTTTCATCAATGCTTACATATTTGCCAGACACCTGTTTGAAGGAAGCGTTCAGTATGTGGAAGAGTTGTCTCACTTTATATAGAGAATCAGAACATGTAATCCGTCATTATTTGTTAGGTGAAGGAATCTCAGTAGTTCATCAAATCGGTTGTGTCGCATAGATTCTGACAGTATCGACACATGAACATCCGAATCGCTTTACCAATAAAGCCTTCTTGATGACAGTGTGGTACCCAGACGAAGTAGAATACCGATTAGAATAAGAATCTCTTCCCTTGAGGTATTCAAATTATGCATAAGCTGCTGGCTGAGCCGCATATCTGTTGGTTTCCATAACTATAAGCTGAAGTAATTCTGTAGAGAAAAAGGGTCTAAGACAGGCTCGCAGAAATGGGTGCCAATTGTGGCGTTGCGTCATTCATCCGAATACGTCACTCATTCCTTCCTTCCACCCCCGCGTCATTGACTTGGTAGAAGAGGGAATTTGTATTCAGTGTCTATGTATGTGATTGCGTACGGGTCACAGTGACGTGACTGTGGATGGGGAACCAACGCTTTCCCCATGCTTTCCACCCCTCTCTCGCCAGTTCTGTATCCCTGGTACATAAAGGGGATTTTGCTGTTTCTTTGTAAGTAGATCTTTAACGTTTGGTCGAATATCAGGACTCCTCTTCTTGATTTTAAGTTTTCACTCTTCTGCCTTTGCTCCATTTTAGATTTGAAGTAGTAGCTTCATTATTTTTCGAGGCTGTATTGGAACATTTCCTGCAAATGAACATTGAGTCGCTGACGAAGCATTGGACTTCATTTAAACCATGGATGAAGATACCATACCAGGAGTAGCAGCATTAGTCTTAGTAGGAGTAGAATATATTCCAAAAGTTCCTGTAAGCGCAGATACAGCAGAAGTGTCTGAATGATACCCATCGTCAAACTCTAGGAGAGCTCGAGGGCGAAGTATTCTAGCTGGAAGGTGATCAACGTTGTCTTGAGCTTCATTATACGAGAGGTCTAAATCCTGATCTGTTTCACTTCCTTCTCCTCGAATGGAGGACCGATTGCTATGTTGTTCACCGTGCTTTCTTTGTCTTCCGCAATATCCAGAATTTCGTGAACTGTTAAAGATTTTACCTTTCCTTTTCTTGGAATTTTGTGAAATCCTAAAATAAACATAAAATTTACTCCAATTACTTCATAATGAATGTATAAAATCTCTATACTTACAGTTTTATGTATAGACTTTCTATAAAACGAAAATGCAATAACAGATGAAAATCAGAGGTTAGTTCCAGATATTACGTAAATAAAAATGTACTACAGCACGGAATCGAACTACGAACTAGCCAGTAGTGAAGGAAAGAATTGCTTTAAACAATTTATATGATGTCATTGTTCGTTTCCAGCGTTAGCAATGGTAAAATATGGAAGAATTTGTAAAATGGATAAACAAAGAATCGTAAGTGCCCACTGGCAACTAAAGTTGCCAAACAAATTCAAACCACTCTAATGAAATTGTGATCAGTTGTACATTAAAAATTTGGTTAATATAATAAAATTGCACATATTCTTAATATATTTATGTAATTTAAATTGTTGTGCAGCAATTGTTAGATATAATTATAATTACATTATTGAAGGAATGTGTAGCAGTCGAGAATCTTGTGTGCACTCCTCATTAAATTTTTCTGTACTAACGACGTAACGAACGGATGAGCTAAAACTCAACACGAACTAGTGGAGGATACCTTAATCTTTACACCAATTATTGTGAACAACGAAAAAATTTAAATCAACCATTCAGTAAAGCATTATTGACTTGGCAACTTTAGTTGCCACTGGGATATAATGGGTTATAATTGTGGCGTGCCAATCAGAAAATCAAAAGGTTGGAGAATGATTTGCAAGTACAGAAAGAACGGATGAATCAGTTTCATAATAAGTACCACAGCAATGTAGAAGCAATAATGGAGTCTAATAAACAATATCCTACTGATTCCAAATCTTCATTTATTTTAGAACAAATTCAAAATTATTATAAGCAGTTGCCCAGTTGGCCAGAAAATTGCATAAAATAATGTGTAATATGGCAATTTCTCCAAAGGGGTATAGTTACGCAAGAAACAATTTGTTAAAATTTCCTTCTATAAGCACTTTGAATCGCTATCTAGGAGACGTATCTTGCGAAACAGGAGTGACAGAACTCGTGAGAGAGAGAGACTACTTGCAGAGTCTGAAAGACTGAATGGAACAGAAAAATTATGTTCCCTATTGACGAAATGGCCATAAAACAGCAATTTTTCTATGACAAGAAACAATACACATTTTTTGGTCATAAGGACACGTCTTCTCATGTAAAAGCTCTCCGATGTGAAAACAATTCTGTTTCGAAAGCTGTAACTGAAAAAGAGCCAGTTCTTGCAAATAGTCTGTTATGTTTTCTTAGTTCTGGCATATCCACATGTTATAGACTTCCTGTTGCTTATTTTTTTTCTAAAAGACTTCCTGGGGTGGAACTTCGCAGTCTCACACTATCAGTGATAAAACAGGTCGAATCTATTTATTGGTTTTGTGATTTTAAGATTAGTTACAGATAATCATAAAACAAATGTGAACATGATGAGACGACTGTCCAACGGGAAGACAATAAAGGCTAGAATTAGTCACCCAGATAATCCAGAACGGCCTCTCTTCTTAGCTTTCGACCAGTGCCACATATTGAAAAACTTAAGAACAGTTCTTTTAGAAAAGACAATATATGATGGAAAGGAAGAAATTAGTGGCAGTCACATTAAAAACTTATATAAAATGCAGTCGAAAGAAGTAGTTAAGTCAGTCCCTTTCCTAAGTAGAAAACATGTAGCACCAACTAATTTCGAAAAGATTAATGTGAAAAGGGCTAAAGATATATTTTCTTCGGAGGTAATAATCGTTCTGCAATGTTTGAAAGACAACAGCAGCCACTTCAAATCCCAGGATTTTCAAAGCTGTGGTGCCACTATAACGTTTCTGAAAATGATAAAGAAGTGGTTCGAAATCCATGATGTGAGAAGCACTTCTTTGAAGCACTTAATGCCGGAGAAAATGCACTTCTTCAATATAAGTCATGAGAGACTGGAATGGTTAGAAAATGATTTTCCATCATACGTAGCAGAAATTAGAAATGCAAGCAATGAGCAGGGAATGGAATTTTTAAGCAAAGACACCTATGAAGCTGTTCTCCTGACATCTTCCTCCACTGTCCAGTGCACAAAGTATCTGCTTTCATCTGGCCTCCATTTCGTTCTCACACGGGCATTTAATAGTGATCCTATAGAGCATTTCTTCAGTAAGCTGAGACAGATATCTGGGAGCAATGACATGCTAGACTGCAGAGCAGTTATATTTAGCATGAACACAATATTGAAAACTGGATTAACTACTAGAAATAACAAGAGAATTCCTATAGTGATGCTCTCGTCTGGAACTAACCAACAGGAAGACGAGACTTCGATTGCAGAAAGTATGATGTCTATATTAAGCAAACTTCACCAAACTCCATGTAAGTAAAATTGTTTATCAATAAAACTTTAAATAAAATCGTTAACTAAAGATTGACGATATCCTTATTATAACTCTATAACTATGACTTATTATAACTCTAGGTATGTAAAATTTAATTTTCAGGCCTTGGATTTGTGACAATGCAGTTGGCGTCTCTGACTTACATTGGAGGTTTCGTAGTAAAGCAACTACAGAAGGAAATCGAATGTTTAGACTATGCTACCAGCTGGTCAGCAAAGAAAAATGTAGTTCACCTATGATGGACTTAATCTACAAGAGGGATATCTCCGATAAGATGCACTATCCATCTGAAATGTTAGTGTGGTTACTAAGCACAATTTTCGAATTTGTCTGCGAGGCCGCGAAGTTGGTGACCGTCAGGACATGTGAACCGCTATCTAAATTTATTCTTCCTGTGCTTAGCGAGTCTCCTTTACTCCAATGCCTGCCTCTTTAGACGACAGTCACATACAAAGTTTGAGCATGTTCGTGTGTAAATGTGCAATTCCCATATTTCTGAAGAATATTGCTTCAGAAACAACAGAACGTTTTGAGCGTGTTAAATTTCTCAATTCAAAACCAACAAGTCGGAAAATATTGCGAGTGTAACCTGCCTCCATGCCGTCAACGTCAAGTTGAGCTGGGAGGGATTAGAGCTCTACGAGGGACATCACTGCAGCGCTCTGAGGTGGGTAGTGGAGAAACTTTGCACTATTTCAATGTACGCGCTTTTGGTCGAAGACGGCGATGCCTGAACACTTAAGAAGGGACTGCGACCGATCTGGCTACAGTCAGGAGAGAGAGGTGGCAGGCGTTGTGGGACTACAACAAAAGTCAACCGAGCGACGGAGACGAGAAGCGCCCACCTGCTGATCCTGCGGCGTACCTGGACACTTAAGGAGGGACTGCGACCGATCTGGCTACAGTCAGCAGAGAGAGGGGGCCGACGTTGAGAGAAGGCAACTGAAGTCACCCGAGCGACGGAGACGAGGAGTGCCCCCCTGTTGCTCCTACGGCGAACCTGGAAACTTAAGGAGGGATTGCTTACCATCTGGCCATAGGAGAGGGGCACGTCGTAGCCATCATCACCGTCCCCTCGGCTAATTCTGATGCCGGTTAATAGAAGCTGTGAAGATGGGCTCATTGCGGAAGGATGGATAAGAGATCAGCCATGTAGAGTACTGGTGGACACTGGGGCGATGCTCACTATCTCCAGGCCAGAACTCGTGGGTGGCCTGCTTGGGAGGACGCCGCTGCGTCGATATGAGCCACGTACGGCTTCAAGCGAGAGTTTACTCATCCAGAGAGAGGCCTGGATTTGACCTTGGGAAAGAGGGGACTGGAGATGTGGGTGTTAGTCGCCAATATCACTGAAGACTTCATCCTGGGACTTGACGTCATGCGGTTATTCGATGCAACGGTGGACGTCCGACGCCGTATACTCGGTTTTGGTCAGGTTCAAGTGTTCCTGATGGACGCCAAAGAGCAACCCATGGCCAGGAGATCCACCTTGGAGGATCGAGTAGAAGAGCGAGTTGGCTTCCACGCAGTCCGAGCAATCGCCGCCCAGCCAAACTCAAGCTGGGATGACGCCAACATAAGAATGGAGCAGTTGCAGGATCCAAACATTGGACAGTCCAGCGGCTTACCAAGGAACTGTCCGGGACGTACAGTTCTAAGGAAGGAGCAATGTAGCGCATGCGGGAATATTCTGGTCACGTCGGGGAGTTGCGCGCGCATCTGGAGAGAAGGAAGGTGCGAGAAACGAAAACTCGAGCTCCGGTAGGAGCGGTAGCGCTGTACGGAGCGAGGGAAAAAGGCAGCAGTGACGGCGGGGAGCGGAGAGAACAAGGAAAATATCTAGAAGCGTATTCCTCTCGAAGGTTCCAGAAGTTATGGTGTAATAAATAAAAGCGCTAGTGCCGACAGATAAGTCAGTCAGTTTTCGGAAGTCAGTCAGGCAGTCTTGAGTCTTCAAGTGAGTCTTTGAGCGAGCAAGGAAGCCAGCCTTCGAGAGCAGCTGAACGACTTGGGTTCGACGAGCAGGGAACCGCATCTGGAAGACCTGAGTTCGACCTGGAGTGAACTGGATCTGGAAGACTGGGGTTCGACGTGCAGGGAAGAGCATCTGGAAGACTTGGGATCGACGTGCAGTGAATCGCATCTGGAAGATCGGGGTTCGACGTGCAGTGAACCGCATCCGGAAAACCGGATTTCGACGTGACATGAACTTGAACGGTGTGCTAGAAAAACTAGCCAAGGCAAGCGAACTGCGAATAGACAAGTGACAGTTTTGTTCTGCAGATAGAGCATTGTGAACATTAATTGAAATTAGAAATACATAGTTGTTCTTCTCAATATTACACGTCGTGTGTTGTCATTGTCGCTGTGTGAAGTGCAATAACGATAATGGTGTTGTTTTGTTGATTGGAATACCCAATTTTGTAAGGTGAATTATTAAGAATAAAAGTCACATTGTTGTCGGGTGTGTAGTAGTTAAAGTGGAAATAAAAGTCACAATACTCTAAGATCTATCAATTGCTATTGTACTAATTTTAAACTAACCACAGGTGCCTCTTGTTTAGATAATTTAGCAACTAATTTGCCTCATTATCTGTTAAGTACTAAGGTTCTTGATTTATCCATTTCGAATCATAGAGCTTTTTCTTTTAATCTTATTGCTAATACATTTGATTATGATAGTAAGTGTTGTAAGTACATAAAATGTCGTTTTTTAATGATCATAATTTACTCAATTTTATTCACTACTTAAGTTGTGTTGACTGGAACTGTGCTTCTGATGTCATGACCATATTCTGGGCTGATATGGATGCTTGTTGTCCGCCTGAGATTATAAAACAGTTTAATCTGAACAATGATAATAAACATATTATACGTTGGTACAATGATGACCTAAATAGTATGAAAGAATATGTTTTTTATTTTCATTTTTGTCTTCTATGGTCGATAAAGTACAATGACAAAATAGAAGAAGCAAGGACAAATTATAAAGTTGCAAGGTGTGAGTACAATTTACTCTTCAAACAGGACAACCTTGCTTCTAATACATCCTATATATCCAGTGCCAATAACAAAAGTAAGGTAGCCTGGGCTGTTATTAATAATAATGTATGTCCTAGTAAGCATAGTATTACTCCAAATATTAATCCCAATACATTTAATAAGTTCTTTATAAACTCTGTGATTGAAACTTATGAGAGTGTGCCTCTGTGTAAGGATACTGTCATTGCATGTTTAATAATTTTCAGGTTTCTGTAGGCAATTTTAATTTGAATTAGCTATATTCGCGAAAGCAAAGACAAACATTATCTGTGGGGAATGAATGGAATTTGGTAGGGTTGTGCCAGAAAGATTAACAAGTTAGATTATTTTATTTGACGCTTTTTACGTCTCAAATTGCGAGGCACGTTATCTAGTCTAAATTTTATGATTAATGTGAACTACGCTGTCTAATAAGGAAAAGGGTGTGACAATAAGTATACCTGAAGCACAACTCAACTCGAAAATCAATTATTGAAATAAAGATACTTATATGAAGTTGAACCATCGAACTTAATATATTTCTACAAGGAGAAAAACGAATACAAAAACAAAACTCGTGAGATTTTAAAATATCTTAAGACTCCTGTCAGGGAAATAAAACACTCTCACATTGGTTCCACATGTGTACCATTCACCTCTAAACATTTCCTCGTCCGTTTAATCATGCTGCGATAGGTCGCATCCAGCATTGCGGGTGTCATAGTTGTTATTGCCTCAAGTATGAATTGTCTCAGTTCAATAATGTCCTCGAGGCGTCTAGCAAAGACACGATTTTTTAGATATCCCCAGAGAAAGAAATCGGGTGTTAAGTCTGGGAACCTTAGAGGCCACACAGGATCACTGATGGCTCTGTAAGAGACAATTGTTGTTATTATTATTGTTATTTTTATTATTATTATTAATAATAATTTCTTACCTGCCTGAGAACAGTCTCTCAAGAAATGTTATTGTACTATAGGCGGTGTGGGCAGGAGCACCATCTTGTTGGAACCGTGCATTCTGTTTATCAACGTCATCTTATTGATCAATGAAATCGTTCAAAATTTCATTTTGGTAACGACGAACAGTCAACGTCGCATTCAAAAACACTGGACCAATTACTCTTTGCTGGGATATGGCAGAGCACATCCCAATTTTTTTAGGTTAAAGACCAACTTCTATAAATTCGTTAGGTGACTCTGAACACATATCCGAGAATTTTGGGTGCTGACATGGCCATTAAGCTGGAACCAGCATTCGTCCGACGTAAATAGCATATCCAGCTCCTCGTCAGCCTCAAAATTTTGTAAAAAAATATACAAAAAACTACACGGAGAGGTATATCACGTTCTTCAAGTTTCTGATGTGCTGTGACCTTATATGGGAACAGTTTCTCACAGCTGTGTGACAATAGACGAGGAATAAATTCGTTACTCTTGTCAGCTGATGTTCATGCGTGCTGTCGCATTGCATCTTGAACCCCGCTTAATATTCCTGCAGATAATTGTCTTCGACGCCCCCGTTTCTTTCGGCAAACTGAGCTGGCTTCTTGAAATCGGGCTATGCACCTATCATACAATAAATAAACACTTGAATAACCCAATACCGTACATAAACACAACAAAGAAAAAGTAACAAAATGCATCGTATTTTATTTAAAATGGCTACCTCTTAACATTTTGTGCAATGTTTTTTTCTAGATACTTCCTGGAATTCTGAATACTTCCTACGAAAATCGTATACGCAGGCTGCGACATTGAATTGATATTGTCCTTACACCAGGACTCAATTTCGGAAGTAGCATTCCACAATAGAAATGAAATGCTTCGTGTCCATGTTGACCGTCGAAGTTACTGTCAACAAATACGGAAGAAATCGTCTTAACCCTCTCCCCATGTCCCGACAATAAGAAAAGAACTCACCTCAGTACATGTTTCCAAACAGTTCACATTCCTGCCACTACCGGCGTTACCGTGCGTATCGGTAAGTACTCTTCAGAATGAACGTTGTACTTGCCAGGCAACGTCTCTGGCACATAGGTAATACGCCTCTGCGGAAGTGTAGGAAGATTGAATTCTCTAGGCTCATCGGCTAGCCACATGACGGCATACAGCGAGCCATGACACACTTTGAACTGAACACGCAGTATTGATGCAGTTGACAAGTTGATATGTTCAATCAGGTCAGGATGTGATAAATATTGTAATATCTTGGCTTCCTTGAGCGACTTATCAAAAGCATTTGATACTGTTTCTCATGAAATCTTAATTTCTAAAAATAAATATTATGGTAGTAAGGAAATTAATTTCTACCTGATAATAAATTACTTGTCTTATCGTAGTAAATGTGTCTTCTTGAACTGTTCTTATTCTAGTTCTGAGCCTGTTTCTATTGGGGTCCCTCAAGACTCTGTTTTGGGACCCCTGTTATTTTTAGTTATGATAAATGATCTGCCTAAATATATGTATAGTAACTCGATTGTATTTGCCGATTATATTACTTTTTATCATACTAATGGTAACATAATTGATGTAAAGTTTATTATGGACAAATCCCTTAACGAAGCAACTGCCTTGTTTGAGGCTAACGGATTTTGTAAAATCAGGCTAAGACTCAACATGTGTTACTTACGTTAAATGATTTCACAATTTACAACTCTCAGTCAACTGCTATTCTTTTAGGAATTGTACTGAATACTAAATTATCTTGGGTCCCTCATTTTGATTATGTTTCTACTAAATTCTCAAGAGTTATTCATTTATTTATTTATTTAGGAAATTGAAAACAATAGTACCTAAAACATATGTAAGAAGTGCTTATTTTGTCTTCTTCGATAGTATAATAACCTATGGTAGTACTGTATGGGAAAATAGTTCTAGTTTATCCAATGTTCGCCTTTTACAAAAAAAAAAAAGCTTTATGTATTTTAACTGGTTCTGCAAATAGTGCACATTGTAAGACACTATTCATAAATGAGGCTATTCTTACTGTCATTAGTCTTTACAGTTTCACTTCTTTGCTACAGGTAAACAATAATTTAGCAAATTATTATCATATATCTGATCATCATAATTATAATACAAAATACAATTTTCGCTTGACCGAATCTAATGTTAGACTAGAAACAACTATAAAACAATTTATGTCCATGTCAATATCTATGTTTAATAGGTTACATAAGTCTGCACACACTTTTAACTATAATAGAGTTAAGAAAGTTTTAAGACTTAGGATGATTAACGATTACTTTTATAGTATTAATGAATACTTTGAATTCTCTGTTAACAAATTATGTTTTAATATAATCTTATTCCTTCTGTTTTGTTTATTATGACTATGTCCGTAGTATTCGTAAAATAATCATGACTTTAATAAAAATCTAATCTAACCTAATCTAATCAGGAATTTTCCGTACCACTCAATTCCAGGAGTGTCATCTTTGAAGCGATTCGACCTACCATTACAGGCAAGGAAATCTTTAACTCTTAATATGACGTCATCTTTACGTCCTGGAAAGCTTTTTCTGCTGGAATTCATGACCCAAGTGCTGCTTTACAATGTGGTCTGTGCTAATGAAGTAGACATTGTCTCTTTAAATTTTGGTAGAATAGGAGAAAATCTATATTCTAATATTTTTTAAGTTCACCTGGAACTGAATCGCAATCCGCGGAACGCTACACTTCTTTACAGCAACATTTTTTGACATCTCTCTTTTAACATCTTTCACTGCAGCTTCCAGATTTTCGCAGGTATACCGTGTTACGAAGGAATATGACTTCTTTTTAGGCCCCATTCCGCAGTAATTCTACAAGATAATTACCAGCTAAACAATTTGACATGCCGAAAAGCTGATATCTGGCATGTCAATGTCCAATACTTGACATACTGTATAAAACAGATTATTGACAGCCCTGACAACAAATGTCTAGAATTAAAATATACGCGTCTTTATTGTTTACAAATGTTGCTTTCCGGACGCCAAATCTAACACAATTCATACTCTTTATATTTATGTATTTATAGTTGTTGGGAGCCTCTGACAATAATTGATTTTTTTTGTTTTACAGTAATTGGCTCTCCAGTAATTTCGGCCAGATTAGTTAGGTTTACGTTTTCCTGTTGTGTATCAATTAAAACTACTAGAGAATAATCTTAAATTGAAATTATAGCAATTAAAACACATACAGTGTTCACGTAACTTTTTCTAGAAATGTTGTACTTTAACAATGATATTAACGAATAGTATAATCAGCAGCACCTACAGACAAATCAACGATCTGACTCCAGCTCTTTAATTATGGAGGGAATATGCAACATTGAGAATATTGCCCATAGAACAGAGAAAAGTATTTCACAAATAATTAAACACATATCCCCCTATTCAGCTTATTAATAACGAAAATTCTCTGAACTCCCAACAACTATCTCATTCACGATAACTGTGCCTATCACTATATATAATTTCACATAGTATGTAATGATGAGTAAATAAAATCTATGCACCTAAAACTGTATGTCTCGCAATACGAGATGCATCTAATTCAGCCATTATAAAGCTGTAAATATTAGGTCTATATGATATTAAAACTACAGTTTTTTGTGCATTTGCTATTTAAATGTTATATTGCAAAACCTTCTGAAAAATAACTGTAACTGAATCGGTCATTTAAGAAAGGGCTGAATTCCATGATTTTCACAATTGCGTTTTCTATATCTACATGTTCCTAGACCTTAGACCCATCTATTCAGTATGAAATGGGGTCAATTTCGCAATATAGTATTGGAGAATCAAGCTTTCTCGTATATAGTTCATTTTAGAAAAGGCTCAATTCCTGAAGTGGAGAATTTTCTAAAGTGAACTCACTTGACATTTTGTGGCAGCATTCAGGAACTTATTTTATCTGACAGTAATGAATACAATAAACAGAGATTATGTTCAAGCAATGCACTGCAATGCAAAATGGATTCAGTTACAGAACTGTGTGTTTCTTCAGGCAAAAAACGAACCTAGGAAAATGTATGAGATCTTTAAGGAGAAATATCCCGATACTACCGTTAAATACAAATACTATGTAAATGATTTTCATGAGAATTTTAACCTGGCTTTTGGCAGGCCACAAACTGACGTCTGCATAACTTGTGAAGAGCTTCTCCTTAAACTTAGAATCCCTACTTTAAATGATCGTGCTAGAAAGGAGGCAGCAACGGATCTCATCGTAGGCTCCGAATTTCGCATATTTGCATGTTCTTTTCCTTAAACTTGACGATATGCAGACAAAACATAAACATCTTTCTAGTTGTTTGGAATTGGTATGCAGAATTTTACTGTGCATATTTGAGCATATCTGAAACGTTATGGCATGTTTATACTTTTACAGCATATATTTGCATATTTAAACTAAATTAATACAGAAATAAATACGTCATTCTGTAAAAATATTAACTGCGAGAAAACAAAACTCTCTTTCCCCATCTCACTCGACAATGTCTACTTCATTAGCTCAGACCATATTGTTAAGTAGCAGGTCGGGCACTCGTTTTTTCGCATCTTTAAAACTATCGCGGATTGACAGTATTCCCTTTCAACAACACAATGAATTGGTTTATATTTTAACAGCAAAATTCAAACTGACTGGCAACGTTCCATTCGGTTCGCGTGTTTCATGGTGGTTTGTTGTAAAATTCGTTATCCCTAAAAACAAAAGTTCAAGTAGTAATCTTCTGAAAAGCTGGATTGATGGAGAGAAGACTTTAATATCAGACGGAAAACGTATATTTTGTTAAGTTTGTTCGAAGAAATTAAAGCTTTTGTACTTCTTAAAAATATTTATCCACAAACACTATTAATTATTTTTATTTACAAAGACACATTATAATTACATGCAGTTGCGTTTTTTAAGTTTAATATTGTTTTAATTAGAAGGTGAACTGCGCAAAAAGTTCCAAGTGGGTCAGCATTTGCAGACTGCGCCTCACATAAAAAATGCAACGAAAAATAATTATCAACCTTTGCTAAATTGGAATCCAAAACAAAATGAAAATGATACATTTAGTGCGAACTTCTGTGAAGCCCTGGCAGCAACTAATATACCTCGGAGGAAACTGGACAATCCATTACTTAGCGGATTTTTGAAGAAATACATTAAAAGGCAAATTCCTGGCGAGTCCACATTGAGAAAGAATTACTTTGATCCACTGTATGAAAAAAATAAGTTCAGTTATTTAATAATGTTTATTAAAGTTAATTGCTTAAAACATTTGTGTAATTGATGTGTACTTTGAAATAGCTGTTTTCATAACTATTAAAAATAAATTATATTTTAGGTCCTCCAAGAAATTAGAAACGACATAGGAGATTCACTTATTTGGGTATCCGTGGATGAAACTCCAGACTTCTATGGGAGGTATGTAGCTAATGTAGTTGTGGGGAAAATGGACTCCATAGACTCTGGATCTCCTCATCTGATTATGTGCACTGTCTTAGAAAAAACCAATCATGCTACCATTGCAAGGACAGTGAGAGATGCATTGCGTAAGTAGGCCTATATTATCCTAAAAATGACTGAAAAAATAGAGATATCAGAGAATGACTTGAGTGTAAATTTTAATATGTTTTAGGTTTACTCTGACCAACCAAAGAATATGAAGAGAAATTCTTGGCATTCTTAACTGACAGTGCAGCAGTGCACTTCAATTTTTCTACCCCAAAATAATCCGCATTACTTGCATTATCCACGGCCTACATCGTGCTGCTGAAGAGATTCTAAGACTAACAATTTGATTTCTTCGATTAAAAAGATGTTTGTAAAGGCTTCGACAAGGACTGCACCATTCAAAGAAGAACTACCAGACCTTCCCCTTCCCCTTAACTAGATGGGGAACCTGGATCAATGCTGCACTCTACTACTTTTCGCATATTCAAGATATTAAGAAAGTTGTTATTCTGAGTTATCTAATTTCATCATCATCATCATCATCATCATCATCATCATCATCATCATCATCATTCGCCATCATGTATTAGACCCTTGTGGGTCTGTTACGGTCTCGTGCCAGTTATTTTTGGGTCTTCCAGGTATCTAATTTAAGTTTAAATATTTGGGTTTTTCATTGGTGCATAAATGCAAGTTTCATTGTAAATACATTCCTATAATTTAAATAGATAAATTATATAAATAAACTAAATAGTAAGGGCTTTTATGTACTACACTATATTTAGTTTACATTTCCCTTGTTTACTAGATAAACAGCAATTTATTTTTATTGAATTTCAATGATAAATTTATTGAATATATTGAAATACTAGATTTTAAAACAAGGAGGTAGGCCTAAAATGGTCCTTATTTTCTTCATAATTAATTTATTATATGTTTGTTCTTAGGTACTTCATTTACTGAATCCAGAAGATGCGACCAGTATTAATTCAGAAACATTGGCAGCAGATGATGTAGGAATTCAAAGTGAACTTTCGTACATAGGTGCACACATCAAGACACTTCCTGAAACAATGACCAAACTTGAGGAAAGCGATCTTCTGCTGATTACTGCAGTGAGTTTGTTGAACACTGTCACAATATCTTTCAACAAATTACCAGGGCCATTGGGGGAGAATTCTAACAGAGAAGATGAAGAAACGTGAGGAACGAAATCCAGGTTTGGAAACAGTGAAAAGGGTTATTGGAATTCTACAAGGTGAGCCTCAGACTTTCAGAATTACACGCCTAAGGAAATAGCAGCTTTTAAGTATTGTCCCCTAAATTCATGTGAAGTTGAAAGAACATTCTCTGTTTATAAGAACGTACCTGCTGATAACCGAAAGAGATTTACATCTCAAAATTTTGAGAAATATATTGCAATCTGTTGTAATACCAATAAGCAATGAAGTTTAATGTTAATGCAAATTTACATCCTCCAATATATGGACGACACTTATTGATTCATTACTTTATTGTTGTAAAATTAAATACTTTTGACTGCTTATTTTCAAGTTTTAATACATTTCTTATTTTTTTAGCATATTTGCATGCATATTTTCACGATTTTTAGTGCATATAAATCCGCAGCCTGTGACATGATTCATAAACGTAGAGCCCACAAGCTCTTCACATGCATAAAACAGAGGAAAGAAAGTGCCTGGAAAGGAACAGTATTCTATCACTGTGCTTTGATTTCCTGCAAAATTGGGCTCTTCCACGCATCCCTGTCCAAGATATATTTTACCTTAGATAACTTTGGGCTAATGTATTCAATATTCACAATATTGCAACTGGCCACTGCGTCATGTATTTATATCACGAATGATTAGCGAAGGAAGGAGGAAATGATGTGTGTTCATTTATTTTGGACTATATTAAAAATTACGTGCCGAGAATTGTTACTGAACTTAATTTGAACTCGGACGGACGTGTTGAACAAAATAAGAGCCATGTTATAGTTAGAATGTGTGCTGCATTTGTTGAAACTCAGAAGTTTAACAAAATAACTCATTTCTTCTCTCTTAGAGGGCACTGATTTAATGCTTGTGACAGGGGCTTCGGTTTTATTAAACGATCAATTCATAGGGAAGATAGAATATATTCCGTTAAAGAATATGTTACAATTATAGTGGCAGCTGCTAAAAGTAATAGGTTTGTTGTGACATTGATGGAAAGTGATGATGTTTTGGATGTTAGTAAATGGTGGTATAAATTTCACACGAAGACTACAGTGACAACTGAAACAAAAAAACAAACCACATGATCAAAGAATCATGTTCCATCATACTTTGTTCAATCAGAATATATTTCTGAACACCCTTGATAGGTAATTGCTTCAAGATACATTGCTAGTCTTGAACAGTATACATTAGATCTAAGGTTGCCAGCTCCATAAAGAGTGGTTCAACTTCCAACGCCTAAAGCTTATGACAGCAAAGTGCTTATACATTTTAAAAAGATTGCAGATTTGAATAGACTTATGTATTATACCCCAGAAGAGCACAAAGGTTTCTATGAAGATATTTTAGCTTGGCCTACATGAAGTGCAGATGTTCATGAGTGAACTTATTTAAGTCTATCTGCTTCGGAAGTGTAAGACAGAAGTTGATTCAACGATGCAAATTATTTTGTTGAATATTTTGAATTAATTTTGATACATTTTTATTTAATAACACTGGAACAGCTACAAAAAATCTACAATAAACTTAACCATATCCATCATGTTAAATTTCAGTGCAGTCAGTTTTGAAAGGGCTCAACTCCATGACTTTCACTTTAAAATTACCGATATTTAATTAACAACAAAAGGTTACACATCAAAATTATCAAACAATTCTAGTACAACAATTTAGATTAAAAAAATAAATTAAAAGTAATATATTGTAGAGAAAAAAAGTTTTTTCGATCTACTGAAAATTTTCTTTTTTGTCATTGAGCCCTTTCTTAAATGACTCATTCAATTGACGGGTCTAGAACACAAGGGACATGTAAATGTTCCGTTTCAGTAGGAGTACCAAACTGCTACAAAGTGCCATTTTACTTCGAACATGGAGTAAATATGTACAATATGAGTTCTGTAACAAACACCTAGTCATTAGCCTTCTTAGCTTTTTCTATTATTCTAAAATTCTGGTCATATTCCCTGAATCAATTACATAAATTATCAATTTATGATTTACAGTCTGAATAACAGGATTTATCCTACAATACGAAGAAGAAGAAGAAGAGAAGACAGTCTGAATATTGGTGTTATGGAGAACATAGAGCCAGAATTTGACAATGAAATCTACAATAATGTAATATCCTAATGGAAAGAATGGAACACAATGAATGTAACTGCAACATATCTCTTGTGCTTCAGAACAAAGAGCTGACTGGTGAAGTCGTTTTTCTTTAGATCTCTATAACGCAGAACTATTTGAGCAACACACATAGCCTTTTTGCACTGAATAAAGGCGAACTTTAGCTTCACATTCCTGGGCCTAATTCAAATATTTTGAGTACTTCTTGTATAGTCCTTGTGCTTTAAACCCCTTAATTATAGTGATAATATATTTGGAATGCATTATAGTAATATTAACTCTAAAGAAAAATGGAAGTTTACACATGAGGTAAAAGCAGACTAACCATTTTGTCTCACAGTGATACAGAAATGTTTTTGTCCAACAGAAATGTAAATGTTTAGGAAGCACGAGTAGACAGTAGAGTCTATGTTACCTCTGTAGAGAATTAGAAGTTAGAATAAACTACGAAGGCCAACAAAAGTAAAACCTTTTTCTTGGTGCCTTGGTTTTTAGATCTGTTCTTGGGGTTATTTGAGGCACTGATTCAGAAAATGACATTGGCTAGGCCGAATCAACTCTAGTTTCTAGATATTGTTGAATTTTTATAATAATTATGTAATACATATTATAATTCTGTTTGTTACATAATTATCTGTTATGACGTCTAGATGATATTCATGGAACCAAAAAATTAATTTTGATGGCTTATACTTTTATTTTATTGTTAATATAATAGAAATCATTTAAAATAATCATATCCTGATCTACCTTCAGTTATGATACCAGTGACGTAATCGCATTAATCGCATCTTATACTATTCCACCCTTCTACGAGTTAGCACAGCTCTCAGAGGATGGATCTTAAATGTCTGATATAGCACAAGGTAAATAAAATGGCGACAGCGACAGTGATTTTCAAACAGCTTCACATATGAAATCTTGGACCAAGAGTTGAGTGACCTAATTAGGGACTAAATCTTTCTAAGGAGTCTTCTCAATTGCTCGTCTACAGACTAAAAGGAAAGAATGTACTTCAGCCAGAAGTGAATATTATATTTTATTGAAGAAAGAAAGAGATTCTCTGTCACTTTTTTTTACTGAAAACTAAAACTTAGTATTCCACAGCGACTTCGGAGGCATTCTCAAGAAAATCGGTGAATCAAAATATACCCCAAGTGAAAGGCTCCGTTTAATCTACATTTCAAAACGTAGTTTGAAATGTGTTCTTTTAAACAGTGGTAACAAATACCCCTCCGTTCCAATCGGTCACTCCATCACGATGAAAGACGGGTACAACTCCTTCTCTTTAGTGTTGGAAAAGATAAATTACCAGGAGCATCTGTATGAAGATGGTTCATTTTCTTCTTAGTCAACGAAGTGATTAAACAGAATATCCTTACTTTCTATGCCATTGGGATAGTAGGTCCATGTGCATTTTATAAGAAAGGATTGGCCTCCAAGGGAGAATATTGTGGTTGGAGAAAATGTAATAAATGCACCTTTCATAGAACGAAGCAGAATCATTCTGTCACCATTACACATAAAATATAAATTAAAGGTTTTGAATAAAAATGGCTCTTGTTTTGTATACATAGGCAGAAATTTTCGATGGTAGACGATCAGGCAGCTCATAAATTAGATTAGATTTATTTAATAATAACATATACATAAAAACGTTACATTAAAATACCCCGAAAGAGCAAAGCTCGTGTTCGGGGACAGTTCCGTTACATAGATATACATACTTTGTAGACGAAATACTTAAGAAAAAAGGTCACATAAAGATGATAATAAAATAGTAAATAATAATACTAGTAATAACTGAGTGAAAAAAGGGACGGTGTTGAGATTGATGGATTACTATTAAATTATTATTAGTAGTATAATTAGTGCAGGTCATGTTGATATAGTAATCAAGATAAAATAGAAAAATACACTTAGGATAGAAATAAACTTGTTTTACAATACATGGTACATAACATATATACAGGGTGTTTCAAAAATACGAGGCATAATTTCAGGTATGTATTTCCCACATGTAGACAATCAAAATAGTTCATTACAACATGTGTCCGGAAATGCTTCATTTCCGAGTTATGGCCTTCACAACATTGAAATTCACCGGAACGTTTTTCTTTCCGCAGGTCGTTGTCATTACAGAAGATGTTCAAAATGTCCACCTCCTGCTTGAATACAGACCTCACATCGATGTCTCATTGACCTGCGAACATGATCCCAAACTCCAGGAGTATTGCGTATGTCCTCAAGACATGCCACAATTCGATTCCGAAGGGATTCCAAATCAGGCACCGGAGACGAATAAACCAATGATTTTAAATGGCCCCACAAGTAGAAATCGAGAGGGTTCAGATCAGGTGAGCGTGGAGGCCAAGCAATTGGGCCACCTCTACCTATCCATCGATCAGAAAACCTTCGATCCAAGTACCGGCGAGCCGTACGACTGAAGTGTGCAGGAGCGCCATCATGCAAGAAGTGAATGTGTTGACGATTGATCAGTGGAGTGTCTTCTAAAACATGAGGTATGGTGTTATACAGGAAGTTTGTTGTGAAGGCCATAACTCGGAAATGAAGCATTTCCGGACACATGTTGTAATGAACTATTTTGATTGTCTACATTTGGGAAATATATACCTGAAATTATGCCCCGTATTTTTGAAACACTCTGTGTATATATATATATATATATATATATATATATATATATGTCATATATTTTTTTTAATTTTGGATCTGAAAATTTTATTGCTTGTCTTTATGAAAGTTACGAGTGCAGACTGCGTAAACCCATACTTTTTAGCCTTTTCAGACTAAATTCAGCTAATTTTGTCTCCAATGTGGTTTGTTTTTGTGATACACCTGCCAACATTAACAAGTAACACTCGAAAGTGTCAGGCACCAGTACGTCAGAAGGACAGTGGCAGGAACCACAAAGAGAAATCCTGTTACGGACCACGAGCCTTGAAGCAAGTAGAGTTAACTCCTTGTACAGAATTCCAAGATCGGTCAACAAAAATATGAAAGAGGATGAATTAAATAACAGGAAAAATCTTTAAGAAGCGATACAAAGTGGGAAGTAAAATATTGAACATAAAAAATAAACCAGTGAAAGAGAATAGACAAAATAACGGAAAACGTAATTAAGAAGCGATACAAAGTGAAAATTAAAATATTGAACATCAAAAATAATATAATATATAATGTATTATGATGTTTTTACCGTTCCATAGGATTTTCTCCAAAATTTGACCATAGTTACTATGACCTCTACTTTTTACGATCTACATAAATGACATACCACAATCTAATAAACACTGTAGACATATCCTATTTGCTGACGACTTTCAAATATATATCTCCGCACGTACACCGGCACTAAATTACGCAATAATTGAAGTTAACAATTATCTAAAATCAATTATTTCATGGACGAAAAAATTTGGATTAAAATTGAACTCGGAGAAATCACAGGCAATTACTACAGTGAGACATCAACGACTGTTAAGTAAACTAAACACAGGTCACTTATCTCCTGTTAAAATGAGTGAAATTATTATCCCTTACAGTGATAGAGTAAAAAATCTAGGAATTTATATCGACAAAAACTTAAGTTGGAATACTCAAATCACACATACATATAAAATAATTTTTATGAAAATTCACACGCTAAAAGGAATCGGAAATTTCCTTCCGTTGGTTCTCAAGAAAAATTTAGTAAAGTCGCTCTTGTTACCTCATTTTGATTACTGTGACACTCTCTACACTAACCTTAACATGAGATTGACAGACAGACTACAGCGTGTTCATAATGCATGTGTTCGATTTATTTGCAACGTACGTAGATCTGACCGTATCTCCCTTTTACTAAATATGCTGTCCTGGGTCCGTCTCAAAGAGCGAAGAACTATTCACTCTCACACGTTATTCTTCAATCTTCGTCAGAAATCTAACCCTAGCTGCTTAGCTTCTCGTTTTCAACATTTGTCCTCCTATCACGAAACAGACACTCGCTCACAACACCATATCACACTCTCCATTCCTAAACACAGAACATCTTCCTACTCTTCATCTTTCGCCCTCTCTGCAGCTCATCTCTGGAAATCTCTACTACTACATGTCAGAGACTGTCGGACATTGTCTAGCTTCAAAAATAAACTAAAATTGAATTTTTTCAATTAAGATACTTTTCAATTATGAGCCCTTTTCTCTGCGATAGATTTATAAAAAATATACATTTCTTTTTCTTCTCTTTCCTTTCTTTTTTGTTCTCTTGATCAGCAGATGAATTTATTATCACACCTTTTTTATTGTGATTTTTTTAAATTTTGTATTTCTTTATTACTTTATTATGTTGCATTTGTTGTATTCTTTCTTACATTTTCCCTGTTAACTATTTCTACTGAGTTGCTGTTATTATATTCCAATCTTCTCTTTCCTTTCTCTTTTGTTCCCTTGATCAGCAGATGAATTTATTATCACACCTTTTTTATTGTGGATTTTATTTATATTTCTTTATTATTTTATTACGTTCCATTTGTTGTATTCTTTCTTACGTTTTCCCTGTTAACTATTTCTACTGAGTTGCTGTTATTATATTCCAATCTTTAGATCTGTATTTTACTTTCTTTATGTATTATTGTATTATTTTCATATTGTTTAGTGTCGATATTTTTATGCTATTATTTTGTAATACGTTAGTATTCTGTTCTTTAACTATTTGTTAAACTTCACTGCTTGTATACTTTGTGACCTGGTAGAGTGTAAGTATTATTATTATTATTATTATTATTATTATTATTATTATTATAGTGATAATATTAAGAAATTATTTTGCTTACATTAGTCATAGTCTCTTGCTATTTCATATGCAATTGCAACGCAGTTTGGGGGTACCAATTTAAAAGAAATTAATTTCTGGAGTACATTAGCCTAAATATTGAATACCACTGCTCTACAACATACAAGATTGTTGACAACCCGCATGTAGTTGGACCATATTGACGCATTTTGCTTGCTAGAACATGCTATATTCATTCTTCTCTCACTTTTGCTGTCACGAGTTTCAGATAAGTTCTTATCCGAAACGTGAAATATTACTAAAGCAGGAGTCTGTGGAACATTCTGGTTCATGTTTGTTTTAACTATAACGCTCCCTGAATAACCTAGCACCAGAGTTCGAAATTAAAGCGTACGAAAAGAAGAACCGGAGATCAAACCCTCACAAGCTGTCGAAATGAAAGACTGCTTTAATGAAATCAAAAGTTACAACAATCTAAAAGGCCGACGTTGCTAGAACAAACAATTGAATAGCCGAAATAGAAAGTTACAGTATAACATGGTTCAATAGGGTGGTCATAGATGGCAGGGGCGTCTTAAATCCTCCACATCCTCCCCACCCTGGTCGATCTCTAGGGGGACGACCAGCTGTACAGGTCTGGCCATCCTCTCTCCGTCGGCGGCGCGAAGTATGACAGTTCTTACTGTCCCATCTCGTCCTGTTTGTAGAGTCTCGACACGAGCCCTTTTCCACATGTGCCTCGGCCGGTTATCTTCTTGGAGAAGAACTATGTCGTTGACTCTCAGAGATGGTGAACTGCCGTGTGGACGCCGAACTTCATGGAAACGTCTGAGCTCCAACAGATATTCCTTGGTCCAACGCTTCCAGAAGTCGTCGGCTAACTTCTGACGCATCGTCAGTTCCTTTGTTAGGTCTCTCTTCATCTTTGGTTCCGGTCCTGTGGTAAGTGCTGTCCTGTCAGAAAATGAGCTGGTGTTAGTGCATCACTATTGTCTACATCCTGCGAGATGGGCCTGGAATTTATGGCGGCTTCTATGTTGACTAGGGTAGTATTCAACGCTTCCTCGCTAATCTGTGTCTTTCCCAGAACCTTCCGCAAACATCTCTTGGTAGTGCTGACCATTCTCTCCCACCATCCTCCCCACCAAGCCGCCCTAGGTACAATGAACTTCCAGTGGATGTTATGTTTGGCTAAATATTGATGGGTTGAAGAAGCTGAGAGAAATGTCCAGATAGAAGCTAATTCCTTGTTGGCAGCATGGAAGGATCTGGCATTGTCAGTGTAGATGGTATGAGGTAGGCCTCGTCTTCCAGCAAATCTCTGAAACGCAAGTAGGAATGTGTCAGTAGACATATCAGAACATAGTTCCAAATGCAATGCCCGTGTTGTAGCACAAGTGAAAAGGCTATGTAGCATTTCTTGTGTGTCCCTCCGACCACCTATACGTAGAGCGGTCCTGCAAAATCGATTCCTGTGACTTCGAATGGTTTCAGTGGCGTTACGCGGTCTCCTGAGAGTGGGGCTTCTATAGCTTGGCCCAAGTGATTATGCGCCATTTTGCAGGGAAGACAGGTGCGTAGTATCTTCTTAACTGCTTGTCGAGCACGAAGTATCCAAAATTCAGAACGCAGCTCCGACAATACAATTCGCACTCCTAGATGGTGAAGTCTAATGTGCGTCTCCCGAATAAGTAGTTGCACAAAGGGATGCAATCCATCCAGGAGTAGGGGGTGTCGTTGCTCTCGAGAGAGGTCTGCAAATTGTAAGTGGCCACCCAAGTGTATAAGGCCGTCCTCCAAAAGGGGGTTAAAGCGGACTATTTTAGATTACTTAGATAGTGGTAATCTATCCTCCAGTGCTTGTAGTTCTGCTGGAAAACAGTGCCCCTGCGCTACTTGAATCCAATATGTGCGCGAGTTTCTAAGCTCTGTGGCTGTTAACTCTCCGGTGTACTTTTCATTTCCTCTAACATTGCGAAGGAAGCGAAGAACCCAAGCTGTGATTCCAATCAATCTCCAGTATGAGCTAAATCGCGAAGGGTCCAGAAGAGGTGGAGATATCTCAATATTGAGGACATGGCTAGTGGACTTTTCTTCTGGTAACGGAATGCAAGCGGAATTTTGATGTGGCCAGTAGCATGGGCTCTGTGATAGCATGTGGGTCCATGCCACCATGTGTCAAGTGTCTTTAACTGGTTTGCCGGAACCCCTCTCAATAAATGATCCACTGGGTTCTCCTCCCCAGGACAATGTCTCCATTGGGAGGGAGTAGTCAGAGTCTGTATTTCGGTGACATGGTTCGAGACGAATGTCTTCCACCGATTAGGGTCGCTGCAGATCCAGCCCAATGTCACAGTCGAATCGGTTCATAGAGTTGCCTCAGAAGTGTCGTGGCCTGTCGCCTTGCCGAAGTAATTCAGCAGTCGCGCTTTAACCAGAGCAGCTAGTAGTTCTAATCTTGGCAGTGTTACCTTCTTTACTGGTGCGAGTCTATTTTTGCTACAGGCTAGGCTGATGGAGACGCAGTCATCCTTGGTGGAACGGACGTAAATGACTGCTCCATAGGCTCTTTCACTAGCATCACAAAAAACGTGAAGTTGGTGGATATATTGTTCGGACCTGGTTAGTGCCTGATCCATCGGGTTCAATCCCGGGAATGCGTATTTGCGACAACTCTGAAAGGCTAGAGATATAACCACATGTGCCAACGAGTTCCATCGAGATCGTGTTTGGACAAGAGTTCGTCCATGCCATTCCTCTGCACCACGTGTCCTGAAATAGCAATTTCTGGTGATGGATATAGGTGTCAAAAATCCAAGTATGTCGTAGAATCTGGACGTTACACGCAGGAGTTGCCTCTTGCTGGCGGGTCCCTCCAGGAGCGTTTCTGTGATGTCACGGTGATCTATGTAGAAGGTCAGATGACGTGTCCCACCTTCCTCCCAGAACCTGTGTGTCAGTCTCGATTTCACGACCCTCGGCTTCCCAAATACATCTTAACTGCTCGGAGTTAATTGCCCATTTTGCCATAGATAGGCTAAATATATTCATCAGTTGTGTGAGTTCGTAGTACAGGGAGATTACTTGGTTATCATTTTCCCGCCGGCCACAAAGTCGTCCATCAAAGTACTGTTATCGATGAGACTGGCGTCACTAGGAAATGTGGACTTGTGTAGGTAAGCAAGTTCCCTTAGTGCTGCTGAAAGGAGAAACGGACTGCAGGTAAGGCCAAAAGGTAGACGTGTAAAACGGTAGATGGTGACGTCACTTGTCATTTCATATTTTCCTTCATCTTGAGTTATGTTGTACCAGAAAAAAACCTGGTCAAATCTCTGTCTTTCCGATCCAATTTAAGCTGCAGGAACGCATGCGCTATGTCCCCAATTATTGCCGTACTGTATGTTCGGAATCTCAGAAGAATCAAAAGAACCTCTGGTAATAAATTTGGTCCCATCTCTAGTGAATCATTGAGTGAGGACCATCGCCTTCACGAGCAGATGCGTCGAAGACGATATTCCATTTCGTCTTTCCACGTTTCTCTTTCTTTACTAATTGGTGAGGTAAGCAGAACTCGTCATATGGTTGACTTCCTAGTGCAACAAGTTCCACGTGCCCCTTAACAATGTAGTCCATCATCTGAGTATAGTATATTTCTTTTAGATGCGAATTTCCTTGCAGTCTCTTCTCTAAATTGTGGAACCGTCTCTGTGCATTATAGCGATTGGTGGGCAGAATAATTCCCTCCTTCCTGGGAAGGGAAACTACCCGCCATTGGTCCTCGATGAGGTAGGAGTCCTCGAAGGCATGAAGTATTGCTGAGTCCTTGGAACTGCGTTGTCGATCTTGATTTTCTCTTATCCCCAGGGTCTCCAGATCCCAGAATTTTCTGAGGATGTCATCCGGATAAGAGGGGGCATGTTCTGAGTGGATGTAATTCACAAATATTGAGCCCACGGTGATGCCTGTTCGATTCCCACTTAGTATCCAACCAAACTTGGAGGGATAAGTACTACTGTTGGTGAAATACGGATGGGTGAGCTGTCTTTCACCACCTTCCAGTAGTGATCACCTCCAATAAAGATCTCGATTGGGAGGTTCATATCGTTGGTGTGATCCTTGGGATCAGGTAGCTGCAGTTTTCTAGTATGCGCTAGCATTTTTACGTCGTGAGGTACTGCTGGCTGTGGAGAAAAGACATGGGTGCTTTCAAATCCAGTGACACTCGTAGTAGAGTTGGTCCAGATGCTCTTCATCGAAAATCTCACGAGTCTGCGTGGAGTTGATGTAGAAGGTGTCTCAAAGGATGCAATGGCTAAGTCTCGATAGTCGACAACCTCTAGCTTCAGCTCATCCACTATGGATTTGGTGACAAAGCTAGACTGACTCCCACCGTCCAACACGCAGCACGTAAGTTCAGTTAGACCAGTGGGTCCCGTGACCCATACGCGTGCTGTCTGCAGGTATGTGAAATCTGTTGCTTCAGCATTTATCCTATTTACGGATGTAAATTTTGTCGGGTGAGTTGTTGGCTCGGTAGATCTGGGGTTGCTGCAGATAGACCTGTGGTGTGACATCTTGCAGTGAGTGCACAATGCTTTGCCCTTTCTGCTGCAGTCTCTGGCAGAGTGACCGCGATTCAGGCAAAGAAAACAGTGGTTAGCATTCTTCAGTCTCTTCACTCGCTCACTGGCATCTGGGACTACCTTACAATCTTGAGCCCAGTGACCACGGGACTCACAGAACACACAAAAGGGGTCAGGTGTCGACCTGCTCTTTCGCGATCTCGATCCTGTCTTGGTGTCGACTCGCAATGTTGCTGTTGTAGGGATGCTGGCAGAAGAGAAGGCGTCACCACGGATCCTCTGAGTAGTCAGGGCGCCGTCTACTTCCTCGCCCAAAAACTCCATTAGCTTGAGAATATCTCCCTCTGATAAGTTTTCTCTCTTCACGTGAATTATCCACCGGCGAAAGAAGTCGTCTGGGAACGCTCGCAGTATTTTAGGCGCGAGGATCCTTCCATATCCATTGACATCTTCTCTGAGTGCTCGAAGGGCTTGCACCCGCCGGTGACATTCTATGTACGTAGTGTTCAGTGCTTCAGGAGTGGCAATTCGTATGGGTTTTACATCCTCCAGATAATCTAAGTGTGCTTGAATTATCCTGTTCTTGTCGCCGTAGCGCGTCCGTAGTATTTTCTTCGTCTCCTCGTACGTTTCTGCAATCACAGGAATTCCATCAACAAATTGTTTCTGTTCATCCTCCAAATAGCCACGGAGAAATATGTGTTTGTTTATTGTAGAGAGGGAGGTGTCCTTATCTATAGATATTCGAACTGCTCCCAAAATCGTGCTCAGGTCTCAACGTCTCCGGAGAATGGTTGGAGCTTGATCGGTGGTAGACGGACCGAGTGTGTGATCGAAGCTTGTGTTGGTGCAGTTGCGACTGCCTGCTTATCAGAAATACTTGTGTTCGTCATCGAGGTTGATAATCTATCCCCAATCCTTCGCGACGCTTTATGTATCGCGCATTTAGCGGAATCCAGGTACTCCTCACACTTCTCTACGTCATCATCGTACTCGCTGTCTAAAAGGAGATCGTGGATGGCGTCGTCAAGTGTGCCCAATTTACTCAGGGTTTCCTGAAGCCGGTCACGGAAATATTCAAGGTCATCTAGGCTGGTGTCATCAGTAAATGCATCTATTTCCGTAATGAAACGCGTAACATTCTTTCTTTCTCTCGTGCGTTTCCGTTTCAAGTGGTGTAGTGTCGCTTCTTTGTCAGAATCAGGCATTACTTTTCCGAAGACTAATATAAATGTAGATATAAGCCTGTGTGACGAACTGAGCCCCTTAATCGACTGTGTCTCTGGTGGTAGTGTTATATGCTATCGATAAAGACACTACAATCACTTCACAGCAACAAGATACAGTAAGCAGTAATAAATTTAACAACAATCTTTCCACTGAAGTTACATTCACAACTGAAACTGTTCTGTCGATTCACTAAGTTGATCTCTGACTAGTTAACATATGCATATAATATCACAACAAAACTTATCTTCCAGTAATGGCGTCAGTGAGTGGCCACATCCGCCTCCTAGTCTTGTTACAGCAAGGGTGACTTCTCACTAGTTACTGCGTGCTGTGCATCTTCTCTCGGAGTCTTCAAGTGCGAAGTGTACACGATATTGCTTCTATTGTCAGATGCAAATAGTAATTACGAATATCTCTCCCTCCCGGGTTTCGGCACCAAAATTGTGTGGGGAATGCAAAGAGAGAAGACGAGTCGTCGTATTCAGTGAAAGACTGCTTTAATGAAATCAAAATTTACAACAATCTAAAAAGCCGACGTTGCTACAACTAACAATTGAATAGAAAGTTACAGTATAACATGGTTCAATAGGGTGGTCATAGATGGCAGGGGCGTCTTAAATCCTCCACACAGACGAATAACTGATTACATGAGAAGTTGAGTTATTTAGGAATGTATAATATATATAAAGCGAGTCAAACCTACGGGAACGGCGATCTTACCCTCCCTAGACAGTACTGTCTGGCAAGCAGATCGCTAGCGCTCGCGGGTAAAACTCTTGCAGTGTAACGTCACCACAGTGTGACAGGTGATTTTTAGCTTAAATAGTGAGTTATTTATTTCCAGGATTGTAGATAATCTTCCCTGAATTTCGAGCGGTTGTGTTTAAAACGTCGTCGGTTTGTGTTGTAATTAGTAGAAGTGTTGTAATACTGCATTTTAACTCGTAAACTGTCACTAAAATATTGAAAAACTATTCACTGACATGACAGATAAGTTAATACTTAGTCTATTAAACAACTGAATACACTAGATGAGTATGCTACACTTGAAATTGTGGCATATTTTGGCACGAGCATCGAGTCATCACTAGAGTCCTGCGTTTGGTTATTTTGAACACACGTTAGGTGTACGTCGATTACAATATCTTCGCTTGGTACGGAGAGCAAATTTCGAGTCAACAGTTCACGCTGCAGTGAAGTAATCTCCTCGCATTCTCCGTTAGTGTTTTATATATACTCATTCGTGTGCATGTTTGCATAAGTCGGTGAATAACAGAGATAATAATAATGTACAAAATATTGTATGGATTTAATAATAATAGTAACAAAGTATTTATTGAAAGGCAGCTTATATGTCATATATTTTTTTGCCAAGGATAGACATAACAATAAACATTTTCATGAGCCAACCATTTTATTTTCAGGAGCCACCACATTTTGCCTACACATGCAATGACAAAACCTGAGGCGTATTAATTGTAATAATAATAATTGATTTCCTAGCCCCTCTTCAATACGCTTCTCAAAACTCGAGAATACCTGGATGTTACTCGCCAGATGTAATATGGTGCAACGGATGATCGGGATATGCGCAGTGGATGACTTAGAAAAAGTAGATAGTGTGAATTTATGATAACAAATATAATTAACAAATAACAAATTACAAGTACATAATTAATTTGATGAAGCGAACAAAGAAAGTATGAAGATAAATGAAAATGAAAAATGATATAATAAATTAATCTGAAATACAACCATAAGTAAAGTCCAGAACCTTCAACACTTTCAATCATATGTCTCAATGCATTCCCAAATTAATAATTCAGTCTAATCGGGAAATTCACAAAACAACAGGTTGATGACCTATATAATATTTCCCCGCTGGAACATTGTCACAACATCTCAAACAGCATATAAACTTTAACCCCAATGTCCAGGGATTTCCACAACCCTTATTAAATGCCCAATTAGATTTCAATGATTCCCACAAAGAGACACAAAACAGGCTCTAGATATTAACTCGTAGCATCACAGGGAAAATAACCCACAATAAAACAGTCACACACCAGATCAACACACAAATAATTAATTAAAGCTTAATTCTTAAATACCATATATAAATACTATAAGTCTCTGTACTATTACAGTACCCATAATGCAGAGAGAGACAAAGGAGTATATACGTATAACAATGATACCTAAGAATTCGCGTAGTCACGTAAATATACTAGGATCACAATACACCCGGATAGTAAATAGAATAATCTGGAATGGCAATGCTCAATTTGAAAATGAAAAGGAAAACAAGTAGCAAGGTATATGGATTCGGTCCAACCTCTTCCATGATATAATAATAACCATGTATCACAATTCCTCCCGGAGCTATCTCGGAAAATTTTGAAGACAACGTAAGTCGACAATAACTCGGTATCTCAATACTCATTAAAATCAATTCCTCAAACCACTTCAGTTACTGTAACATAATATATACTACGCGACATAACCCACCAAACTAAAATGCCGCAGTATCTGATACATAAACCAAGATATAAACTCGCGGATATTCTCATTAAAACTTTAACAAATGCATCGCGGTTAAATACAATAAATACCGAACCAACTCGTACTGCAAAATTAACTACGCCATAATACATTGAATACAACCTTAAACATGTCGACAGCATCCACAACCGAAGTTGATTCTAGAACATAATATCCCGAAGTCAATGTAAACTTGCTAAATATAACTAACCAGCCGACATACGGTTCCGAGTGAAATTAACTGATCCAACATTTCTCGAAACGACCTTCCAAGTCGAGAGCGAACTCCAGAGTGAAGTGCTCTGCTACTGAACATAAACAAGAAAACTCGGTTCTCTTCCAGGCATTTGTTTGAAACTGCTAGCCGGCCAATAGGAATTTTGGTAAGAAATTTAGAGGAAAAGATGGCGCTATCGACGATATGATAATGAAATGAACTCTGTCGGCGAGGTGGTCTAGTAGATGATTGACTGATGTGTCGAGCTCGGCTCAGACCATTCGAGCTAATATAAGAGCATATTTACTGAAATATATTAAACAATATTAATTTATATGCAGTGCAAACACACGCTTTCAGAGACGCTCTGTGCTCCTCATTGCAGCTATTTAGTGACAATATCTTAATATTTGGAACTGTAACAATATTAAACCTAAAAAGCACATTTGAACTCCTACCTACAACTGTTTCTGCTAATATTATGTATCTCGTAGTGACATAAAATCAATCGAAGTCTTAAAGAATTTTGCATTTTACAATTGTGAGTAAAGTTTCATTTTATCCACTATTTTCAGTGCCTAAAGTGAGTATTTAAAACACTAGTGCGTAAAAAAGCAAGTAATCACTTTAGGCACTGCTATTCGTATTGCACACTTCGAAATAAAATGCAATATTCAGTATACAAATTCCATTCTGTATGAAATTAATCCATTCCCTTGATTTCCATGATGAAATTATTACACGCAACACAAATAAGCAACAAATTAAAAATTAATATTTACATGTTAGCCCCTGTTACTCTGAGGTTACATATGAAGGGCAAGGGGAAAAAACCAGGTAAGTCAGTTTCCTTCAGTATCGAGAACAACGAAATTATAGTTTCAAAACCTTACTTGACAAATAAATTAATAGTGAAAAAACATACGCTTTGAATAAATGAAGTTTGAACGTAATACATGAAATAAAGCCTGATCTGTAGTCCGGAATTTCATCAACATCATAGGAAAACCAATAATGGCTGCTGAGTTCCGTAATCGTGAAGCGACGGTTCTCCACAATGCGCTGCCGCACTTGCTTCAAAAGATCGTCCGTATCCAGAGATGGACGCTCATTGCGCTTCACATCATGCACATTCTGCCGACCTTCTGAAAATAATAATAATAATAATAATAATAATAATAATAATAATAATAATAATAATAATAATAATAATAATAACCAGGAACGGATTTATATGGACTAAAAATATATGAAATATGTAAATATATATGTAGTTATTTTTACCAAAATATGGAATTAAATATGGATTTTTACCAAAATATGGAATTAAATATGGACTTAAAATTATAAAAAAATGACTATGTACGTTAAATATTGGTACATTTTAATCAAACTAAACAAAAATATAATGGACGTACCTTATCTTCCAATGTAGTTTCAACAAAACACAATTTTTATTGTCTGTTACCATAACAATAGGTTACAAACATTTCTTTCAAGTGCTGAAAAGTGGATCTTCTTCTATTGTCTCTGAGGATAGATTTATACTGACTAAAAGAGCGTTCGACGTCACAAGAAGTAACTGGTACATAATTCAATTTCACAATGTCTGCTGGGGATAAGTCCAAGTTAATCTTCACTGTTGATTCACCACTCATCACAGCAACAACCTTTTGTAGTTCTTCATATCCAGGGTTTTTGAAAGTACAGTGTCCAACTTAGCTCTTACTGCATCTGCAACTTTACCTCTACCACGATTCAGTTGTTCCACAGTACTATTTATAATTTCAAAACTTTCAGATAGTGAAAGGTGCCTATTTTGGAGACTTTTGAGCGTTTTTATGATGCATGAAAATGTATGCTGAATGTGAGCTAAGTCATTCTTCACACTTATGTCACAGGTAACTGTTTTCGCAGTATCAATTGAGACTGCATCTTCAGAGTCCAATGCAAGGAGAACATTGTTAATAGAGTCTATATGTTCGGCATAATATTCAACTGCTTCTAGCCATGTACCCCATCTAGTTAAAATTGGCTTTGGTGGCAATGGAATTTCAGGGTACATTTCTTTCAACACGTTAACTCTACTGGGAGCTTTGAGAAATACTTTTTCACTGATGAAATCAACAAATCTACTTTAGGGAAATTGTCTCTGACCACTTCTGCCACACGATGAAATGCATGCGCCACACAAGTAAAATGAGTCAATTTAGGATATACAACAGATAATGCTTGTCCAGCTTTGACCATATAAGGGCAGCATCGCTAATAAAGAATAACACATTATCGTACATAATACCCTTTGGCCACAGGATACCCATAGCTTCGTTGAACAGTTTAACTATAGTTTTGTTATTGCACTTTTCTAGAACATCACAATGTAAAAGAATTCGTTCAGAATATTGTTCACTTAACAAACCGATAACTACATTACCAACAAGTCTACCTTCTTTGTCGGGAGTCTCATCAATGGAAACCCAAATTGAACTATCTTTAATTTCATCTCTTATCTTCTGTATTGTCTCATCGTAGATGGATGGAGCATACGTCTTCCTAAGTGTTGACTCATCCGGGATTGTATGTTGAGTATATTTTTCAAGGAATTCCCTGAAGACCTTATTCTTTAGTTTGTAGAGAGGAATATCAGCAGAGATGAGAGAACGGCACAGGTCGATGTTAAACTCAGATCTTACATTCGATGTTGTTGGTTGTGTTAAAAACAATTGTCTCTGCTTGGAATTTAGTTGTTTGTTGGCCTGATGTTTACTAGTTGTAATGTGTTGTTGCACCAGGAACTTTTGTGTAGATGATACTGCACACTGACACAAATTACAAAATAATATTTTATTGTCAGTTGATAAACCATCTTCTTTAAATTCTGAAATGTAACTTGTTAGTTTTGATTTTAAATTGACTGAATGACGTACTTTTGGCATATTTACCGTCTTTATAGTATGATTTACAAAACTGAACCTATGTGTACTCTGACTGGCATTTAACTGTTGAGCTGCACAACTGAAGTCTGTTAAAAATTTTAAATTAAATTAATACAGTTTTGTAACTTACTTTCCCATTGTTGATAGGACTGCTAATTTTCAAATAACTCTGATGTTAAAGGGATTACTGAACATGTGTTTAAATCTCTATTGTTGAAATGTATTTTTAAAAGTTAATGGAATTTTGTTTTGTTTTATTGTTAAACCTAATATAATATGGACTGTTTTATATGAAATATGGAAAATATATGGAAATTAACGAAAATATGTACTAAACTCTAAAATATGGAAAAATATGGAAAATAAAAGTAGGATTTTTCAACCCTACACATTGTGAAACATAAAGATAATGCAAAATATAAATTATATTAGCTTTATAAGTAAATATGTATTTACATATAAATCCTTTCCCTGCTAATAACAATGTGAGGAATTGATTGCACAGCACCACCGAGTTCACATTGTGAAGCAAGAAGAAGATGACGATATCGATGCCTCCATATTTATGAGTTCTTTAGTGCCATTATAGTTACGAATTGCAAATTCCAGAGACGCGGATTTAAAAAATAATTCGGGTGAATCCTTGTCGTTCATCTACTCTGTACTGCAGGCCATTGTAATTTTTTTCAACGCAAGACTGCAGATAATGCCATAGGTGAAAAGACGCTAACTGAGGAAAATATAAGAACTCTGAAACCACCATATGAGGGGCAGTCAAATGAAAATGGGTTAGATGCTAAAAAGCTTAATGGAGCATTTATTACCTCAAAAGTAATCTCCAGAACTGTTTTTACATTTATCCCACAGCGAGACGAGGCGATCAAACCTATTCTTGTAAAAGCTTGTCGGCTGGCTTCCGAAACAGTTCTTTACCCAGTAACACACGTCTCCGTCCGATGCAAAACGAAGTCCACAAATGTCTTTCTTCAATTTTTCAAATTTGTAAAAATTGCATGGGAAGGCACCTAAGCTTTATGGGGGTGTTGAAGCGTTTCCCAACCAAGTCTCTGAATCGTATTCATCTCGGAGTTGGTATTATGTTGGCGGCCATTATCATGTCAACGCTGTTCGATGGCATTCCAGGGTGTTTTGATTTAATGGCGCGTCTGAGTTTCTGTAAAGTTTCTTCATAATGCTTGCATTGATTGTGGCTCCATGCTAGAGAAATTGAAGAAGCAGAGTCGAAGAAGGATGTCAATATGACTTTACCTGAACTTGTGTGTATTACTTTGGATATTTTTGGATGGGTAAAATCCATAGTGTTTCCATTGTTGATTCTTCCGTTTGCTCTCCAATTCAAAATGGTGACACCACGATTCGTCCCCAGTGACAATACGGGATAGAGATGTATACTCTTCCTCGTGATATCGTTGCAAGGGTCCACAACTGTGGAGTAACGGCTGGCGCGTCTGGCCGTGAAACCAGGTGGGCCGGATTCGATTCCCGGTCGGGGCAAGTTACCTGGTTGAGGTTTTTTCCGGGGTTTTCCCTCAACCCAATATGAGCAAATGCTGGGTAACTTTCGGTGCTGGACCCCGAACTCATTTCACCGGCATTATCACCTTCATCTCATTCAGACGCTAAATAACCAAAGATGTTGATAAAGCGTCGTAAAATAACTTACTAGAATAAAAAAAAATAAATTGTTGCAAGTAACCCAGTGAAATAGCCATTCTATTTGTGTTTTTCCCTTCGTCAACTGATGTGTAACTCATTGCGCGCAGATTTTTCGGTAATGAAGGTGCTTTGTCGCTATGACATGTACGGAACCATGACTTATTCCCACCAAACGACAAAGTTCTTCCACAGTTCTGTGTCGATTTCCCCATATAAGACCATAAACCTAAGCAATAACAGCAGGAGTGATGGCACGATGGGCCTGTCTTAGGCGAGCATCGTCTTGCAGTGACACACGTCCCTCTGGGAATTTATTGTGCCATTCCAGTACACGCGAATATGACATTCTGTGTTCGCGTAAACAGCAGAAATACAACGATGGATTTCTCGTCCTCTTTCAGCAGTCAAAAATCGCACTACACCTCGCTGTTCTTTAACTGCTTCCATTAGTGATTTTGGATGAACACGCTTATCTCTAACCTCACTTCCAACATAATAAACGAACAACTAGTGTGTAAGCAGACTTGTAACTGTGCTTTCGCGAGTCGCCACCAGATGTCACATCAGCAATCCAATTCCAGTGGTACCAACTTACCCATAATGAGATATATGCATGGTGGACCGTTTTCACTTGACTGCCCTTCATATATTAAATTTAAAGGCCGTTAGTGCGATGTTCATCTCTACTTATTATTTTCCATGATAGATCGAATAATTTGCTATGCGGTAACCGAAACTAGTTACACATAGCGATGTTACATAATCTGCGGACTAACCAACATAGGTATTAATAATTTAGAGAAGTTTATGTCCAGGCCAGTTAAGGAATAGAACCTTGAATTTGGCCATTTCGTTTACATGGGTGGATTAATTTGTGGAATGGCTACTTTACTAAGCATAGAAGCTGCCTCCGAAAAAATGACGAGATTAGAAGGAAGAAAAACATATTGTGGTGAAAATAAAAAAAATATTTGCAAAACAAGTCTAAAGAACTGAACTTCGTGATACACAAACCAAAATAAGGGTTTAGAAATAAAAATGATGGCACTATGGCAAGGCAATTCTTTCACAATTTAAATATTTATGCCCGAATAGGTTAAACCGATGAGGTTCACAGACCTGCTACGAATTATTTCATGCGGTCTAATGATGGCAGTAAATCGAATGACTTACCTGGTTTTTTTCCCAGTACATCAAAAGTTTGGAAGCAAATAAGTCTTGACCATACTGATTCCTTTCCCATTTCACATTTCTAATAGAAGCCTCTTTTCATCATGGATCGAATTACAACACTAACTCGGTTTTTCCCCTTACTATTCATATGTAGTATTCATTGCTTGCATTTTTTCATGGATCTGAAGTAATTTCACTTTTCATCAGTCTAACAGGCTATGATTCAATGGTTATTTCTTTATTGATCTAGTTTCAGAAATGTAATTCCGTAATGTGTAGAATGCGGTGTTACAATGAATAACATACCAAAAAAATTTCTGGAGAAGACTAGGCCCATTCACAATCAAAATGTTAAAATTAACGCGAGAACGTAAACGTTAGAATAACGGTAAGCACTTGGAAATTTGATGTCATAAGAACATAAAAATGGTATAAGAGTGACAGATTTTGTAGTATAAATGACCTTATAGTAATGAATTTCATTACTTACTTACTTACTTACTTACTTACTTACTTACATATGGATTTTAAGGAACCCGGAGGAACGAGCCCGCTATCGGTCCCTACCCTGAGCAAGATTAATCCAAAGTCGTGGAACCATGAGACATTTACATACAGGCTAGACATGGTCCCACGACACTTCATTTCCTGAAGAAGATGGGAGAGCTAGTTATCGAAAGCTTGGAAGCAACTACCCAACTCACCTGGCTCAGAAGCCGAGAAGAGTTATTCCACCCTCAACATCTGTTCCTCTCTCAAAGTGAGAGTACAAGTTTCAAAACCATAAAGAACAACCGGTAACACAACTGTTTTATAAATTCCAACTTTCAGCTCTTTTTGAGAGAAGACTGGATGACAAGAGCTTCTCAACCGAATAATAACAGGCATTTCTCACATTTATTCTCCGTTTAATTTCCTCCCGAGTGTCATTTATATTTGTTACTGTCGCTCCAATATATTTGAAATTTTCCACCTCTTCGATGGATAAATTTCCAATTTTTATATTTCCATTTCTTAGAATATCCTGGTCACGAGATATAATCGCATACTTTGTCTTTTCGGAATTAACTTCCAAACCTATCGCTTTACTTACTTCAAGTAACATTTCCCTGTTTTCCTTAATCGTTTGTAGATTTTCTCCTAACATATTCACATCATGAACATAGACAAGAAGCTAATGTAACTCGTTCATTTCCGAACCCTGTCTGTTATCATGGCCTTTCCTAATAGCATGTTCTAGACATAAGTAAAAAGGTAAAGGTGATAGTGCATCTTTTTGCTTTAGCCCGCAGTAAATGGAGAAAGCATCCGACAGAAACTGGCATATACGGACTCTCCTGTACGTTTCACTGAGACAAGTTTTAATTAACCGAACTAGTTTCTTGTGAATACCAACTTCTATAAGAATATTATATTTTTTTTTCTCTTAACAGAATCATATGCCTTTTCCAAATGTAAGAATAACTGATGTCCTTTACCCTTATACTCCCATTTTTTCTCCAGTATCTACCGAATTAAAAAGATCTGATCAGTGGTCGATCTATTACACCAAAACCACACTGATGATCCCCAATAATTTCGGCTACATTTGGAGTTAATCTTCTTAAAAGAATATTGGACAAAATTTTGTTCGACGTCAACAAAAGTGATATTCCTCGAAAGTTACTAAAGTTAGTCTTGTCCCCCTTCTTGAAGATAGGTACAATTATGAATTCCTTGCATTGTTCTAGTACAATTTCCTTTTCCCAAATAGCAAGTGCAAGCTTGTAGATTTAGCTAGAAAATGCGCTTCCACACTTTTGTATTAATTCTGCTGGAATTTGATCAATACCTGGAGACTTTACTTTCTCAGATTTTCTACCAAATGAATTCATTTTTCCCATATATATATATATATATATATATATATATGGTCTTCAGAGGCTTACATTGAATTTTTGATTATAATATTTGTGATAATAAACTAGCTAAATATGTTATGGATGTTCGAGTGTTTACAGGCTCTAAATCGAATCCGACCATTTTTTGGTTATGGCTGAGGTACGAACACCTTCTAAATGGGTCCAAAGCAACGAAAACTGAACAAACAAAATAGACATACAAAGTGTATCTCCTGCATAAGTATAAGAATCTTTCTGAGGAGAGAGTACAAGGGTTAAATAGGAAAATCAGTGTCAGTGATGATATCGAAGAAGAATGGACAAATTTCACGGATATTTAAAACAAATTGCAACTTTTGAAAGTCTAGGTATGAAGAGCAAATGGGCCACCTTTGTAGCCGAGTCGACTAAGGCGCTTACTTGCCGATCCGCAGTTGTCTTTGGGCACGGGTCCGATTCTCGCTTGGGCTGCCTACCTGGTTGGGATTTCTTTTCGAGTTTTCCCCAACTGTAAGGCGAATGTATCTTTGGCGAATCCTCGGCCTCATCTCGACAAATACTATCCGCTATCACCAATTCCATCGACGCTAAATAACCTCGCAGTTGATGCAGCGTTGTTAAATAAACAATTACAGCCAAAAAAGTAAAGAGCAAATGGACGTGCAGAAATGGAATTATAAAATGGGATGAAAATGTAGAAAAAGTAAGTAATTGTAAAAGAGAAACATTCACAAATATTTATCCACCAAGAAATTTGAAGATTAAATTGATCACAAACATAAACGATCAATAGCAAAAAGAGAAGTTCATAGGAAACACAGAGAAATGTGAATGAATTTTTTCTCAACTTTAGAAAGGGATCTTACCACTACTCACTCCAAATCTTATAAAAGCATAAACACATTAAGAAACGATGAATGAGGAAATGTTCAAATTAATTCACTAAATGGAGAAGATTGGGTAAATTATTTCCAAAAACTTTGATTTGACGCAAAAGGCACACCATATAACCTGTCTTCCAATGATTACAGATACACTCTTCTTTGACGAACTCACTACCGTACTGTATTGAAAGATCTCAAAATCAAATCTCCTAGAGAAGATGGTCTAAATATCGAACTAATTTAAGTACACCGGTGAATTATTCATATACCACCTTCTATGTTTCCTCTACCACATCTGGCAATGAGCTACTGCACCAGAAAGATGGCAAAAAGCAATAATAATACCTAACTACAAGAAAGTCGACTCGGCTTAGGAGGACAAAATGGTTTTCGGAGAGGCAGATCGAGCTGTGACTGCTACTTATCTCTCAAACTTCTCATAGAAAAACAGAGAATTAAATATTTCTACATTTCTGGCATTCATTGATTACAGCAAAGCAATTGATATAGTCAAGCGTAACAAATTATTTACTATTTTAAGCGCAGATAAAATCCCAGAGCAATTAAATACTGTCATTTACAAAATTTATTAAAACAATATAATATCTATAAAAATTGGAAAAAAGGAATTCTCAGTGGAGCCAAATAAATAAAGATGTTAGACAAGGCTGCAACCTTTCGTCACTTTCGTTCATTATTTATATGAATAAACTGATTCAACAAAAGATATTGAGATCACATGGGGAAATAATGATCAATAATCGAAAAAACTGAGAACTGATACCATGCTTTTCGCTGATGATAAAATCCTTATAGCTAGGAAAGATAACCTACAGCGCGCTGCCTACAACTTGGAAGAAGTTGCAAATGCCTTTGACTTGAAACTGTCTGTAGAGAAGACAAAAGTTATGACTTTCTGTGGCATAGAACCTAAGAAGTAAAATTTGTATTTATAGCTCAATCATTGAGCAAATCCACTCCATTAATTATTTAGGCTACGAAATATCAAATACGGAAGACAAAGACATATCTATAGAAATATCCAAATTTGTGAAAACATTAGGAATCATAAACTCTGTATTTAAGCCATGAATGTTACAAAAACATATACGTCTTAAAATTTGTAATATATTGGCAAGACCCCCACTTGTTATACGAAAGTGAAGACTGGGAAATTAAGAAATCAGATGAAAGACGACTCACAGCTTCAGAAATGATACATATGCGAAAAACAGCTGAGTACTCACATCTAGATGATAAAAGGAACCCGGAAATGTTGGATAAATTGCATATGCAGCCAATGTTATAATACAGTCAGGATTGCAGATTAAAATGGCTGCAGCATGTAGTACGAATGAATACTTACAGATTTTCAAAGCATCTTATACGCTATAGACGTAGAGGAAAAAGATATTTGAGACGGCCAAGGAAACGATTGACTGAGAACGTAACAAGCCACATGGCATAACACGAGAAAGGAAGATGATTATGATGATGATGATTATGATGATGATACCATGAAATATATCAGTAAACAGATGACTGCAGTCAGAGAAAGTGCAGTCGATTATTTTATCTTCGTATAAAAGAATTGCAAATGTGAGATATTTGTTCCACATAGTAAGACATATGGCTGACAACTACAAATTAGTATTTACCCCGGATATGATTAATATTATAGGTTAGTTATAATGTTGTGAATATCATAAAATAAATGAAAACATATATACCGTTGCGCTTCATGTTAATGGCGATTGTCTTCCCTATACCTATTTTCTTTCAGCGTTTTATCTTTATATGAATGATGTGGTTTGTCATATAGACAACGATATGACTGGAAGAAGATTAATCTTTCGTCAAACATACCATTTTACTTTATTTGTTTGGGAATATGTATTATATGACTTTCTTGTGTTAAATTCTATCATACCTGGTTTACATGTTTCGACCTATTATGGGTCATCCTCAGAACTGGTCGTTGTTGGTCTTCGCTCCTCTTCTTTTGTTTCCTGTGAGGATGTGTTCGTGTGGTGTAATGTAGAGTCAAAGAGTGTGTGTGTTCTGAAATTGAGTTGTGTGTTGAGAATTTCATTGGGGTATGTTTGTGTGTGTGTGTGTGTGTGTGTGTATTTCAAATTGTTCTAGTGTGTTTTTGTGTGTGTGTGTATTTCATATGAAGAATTCGCGGGAAAAACGATTAATGTCACATTTCTGTCAAGGATTACATAATGATTTAATTGAGTCTGTAACTGCAAGATGTAGTGCTGTTTCTATAGAAAATAAAGGAAAGGATTACTATATTCGTGATGATAATTCTCCTTTTTACCATTTTTCATAAGAATAACATTAAATTTCGTAGGAACCATTGAATTAGATAATGACATCAACCTTAACAAAATTGTGACTTTCATCGTTTTTCCCGCGTACTCTTCATATTGTTCTAGTGTGTTTAGTTTCTGGGTTTTGTTTGGATGTGTAGTATTTGAATGTATGTGTTGATATCTCTGTAGGTGTGGTTACCATTTGCGATGTGTTCTGCATATGTGGAGTTGTTTTGTAATTTTGTTATGGCTGTGATGTGTTCTTTGCAACGTGTTTAAAATGATCTGCCTGTCTGTCCTATGTAGAAGTTGTTGCAGGTGTTACATTTGAGTTTGTATACGTCTGTGTGGTTGTATTTGTTTGTTTGTGTTGTTTATGCGTTGAGAAGTTTTTGTAGAGTGTTATTTGTTCGGTATGCGATGTTGTAATTTAATTTCTTGAATGAGGTTGCTATTTTGTGTGTGGTTCTGTTTTCGTATGTTAGTGTGATGTATTTTTTGTGTTCTTGTGTTTGTGTTGTATTCTTATGTATTTTGTGATTATGTTTTGTCTTACGTATTATGTTGTCTATTATCTTAGGGTTGTATCAGTTTTCTTGTGCTATGTATTTGATTGTGTTTAGCTGTTCGTTGTAATCCTGTTGGTTCATTGGTATGTTGAGTAGTCTGTGTACCATTGTTCGGAATTCACCTTGTTTGTGTTGTGTTGGGTGGTTGGATGTGTTGTGTATGTGTGTTGTTGTTGTTGGTTTTCTGTATACTTTGAATCTGTGTTTGTTGTCTACTTTTGTTATTGTGATGTCCAGAAAATTTATGGATTTGTTGTTTTCAATTTCTAATATGTAGTGTAGCTTTGGGTGTAGTTTGTTTGTTGATGCAGGTTTTGGATCTGTCTTTTGTTTCCTTTGTATAGTATTAGTATGTCATCTACGTATCTTTGCCAATTTATGATATTGTCTGCGTGTTTGTTGTTGTCTTTTTTAAGTATGTACACTTAACGGCAAAAAGAATGAGCCGGCGACAATTTCTTAAGTTCCAGACACATAACATTGCAATGCTCGTCTTGTCAAAGCCGTAGTTCACTAGGTAACACATAATTAAACCATTCAAATTTGCTGTATTTTGTTTAAGATTCTAAAATATGTTATAAAATCCAATGTAGGGTAGATTCCAGATACATCAGGCCCCATGAAGAGTGAAATAATAATATTACGATTGATAAATACAAAATCAACCGGAACGATTATGAACAGGAACACCATGTATTATGCCAAAACGACATTAAGAGTCACAGTAGCGTAAGTCGTTACGGCAGTGGTCTATTGAAAAAGTTGATAATTGTCGGTCAAGGTTCGAATCTCCCACAGTCTCATTTCTCTAATTACAAATTTGGCATCATACATGTCTCACAAAGCTATAATTATGTGGCGATATCTCTTAGAATATATCCAAACTCTAATAAATAATAAACCTCCCTCCCTCTTTAAAGCAATACTCCTGTCTGTTAATAAAACGTTCTGTGTCGTCATTACGCTTGAAAATTGCATAGAGACAATAACTCATTGCCCTGGTCCGCATAGCTTATTCTGCATATGGTACTCTCCGACAGCACTTCGATTGGAGAAATGTCATTTTCTCTGACGAGGTAATTGTCTCCAGTACCAAAGACAGTCCTGCCCTAGTTTATCGTATGGATGGCCACAGATACGATGAACGCTTCGTGAGACGAATTAGCAGGTCGGGTTGCGTGAGGGTCGCGTGTTGGGGTGGATGTCATACGATGGGGAAGGACGGTCGGTTTGCGGAAGAAGTCTACGAACACATTTTGGCAAATGTATGATCCCTTCCGCCCGAAAACGATACGCACAAGAACACTTTCCTTCCAGCAGGATAATCATCCGATACACACCGCCAACCGGATTCAAAGATGGTTTACGAGGAGGCGTGATGTCGACCCAGTCGACTGGCCTCCAAAATCATCAGATATGAATCCGATTCAAAATTTGTGGGCTGCAGTCAAAAGAATCCTACGCTCTAATTGGGCAGAACAACCGCCGTTCGGACACCTGAGGAATTGTGGGACAGTTCTAGATGCGTGGAAGGAGGTGGCCAAGGATTTAGACCTGTTCCATAAACTTGTGGACTCCATGCCGCTCAGAATGAGAGCAATTGTTGCTGCAGATGTTTTGTGGACGAGATACTAGTCCCCACCACAGGCCTTTTTTTGTTAATATGTCAGGAAATTCTTTGTTTCTTATTTAATTATTTATTTGTGTTAGATATGCGTCCAGTTTTTTAGGGTGTGAAACAAGTATTTTTGTTTATACAGGCCAGGTCTCACCTATTAATAGCCTACATGTGATGGACAATTATATTTTTACAAGGCAGGCATAACGAAGTTTGTTAAGAAATGTCATTTCACACTTAAACTAATAAATTAATTAAAAATTAAAATAAAAATTAATAATTTTACCGTACCGGGAGGCGAATTCACAACTTCTGGTACGGTTATCAGACATCTTACCACTGTGCCACACACTGCTCGTAAGGTTTACTACATTATAGACGGATGGCTTTCAATGAAGAGACACCAAGGCACTGCCTTGCAGTGCGTTACGTTTACACGAGTGAACCGCGCGATTGAACTTAGCGTTTTTATCGACCAAGAGTCGGCCCATTCTTTTTGCCGTTAAGTGTATGTCTGTTCTATGTGGTGTGAGAATATTTCTGCTAGTATGCTGGAAACGGGTGATTTCATGGGTAGGCTTTCGGTTTGTTATTGTATGTGAAGTATATTTGTTTTGTGATGATGTCTGTGGTGTGGATGATTTCTTTAATGTGTTCAGAACACTCACTCTTTGACTCTACATTACACCACACGAACATACCCTCAAAGGAAACAAAACAAGAGGCGCCAAGACCAACAACGACCAGTTCTGAGGATGACCCATAAAAGGTCGAAACACGTAAACCAGGTACGATAGAATTCAACACAAGCCAGTCATCTAATACATATTCCGAATTGATACAGTGTTAAAATTTGTATAATCAAGATGTATTATTTGTTTCTCTCAGCGTTCTCCGATTGCTCTCTTTATGCACTTTCAGATAGTGTTTTTGTTTCAATATGGTTGCTGACGTCACCGCAAACGAAAAGCTTGGAATTTGCAAGCTTCTGCGCTCATATTATTATTTACTTCTAATCAACTATTGTGTGACAACAAACGAAACAGCGCTTATATTTTCCATCTCGCATGATGTCATTCTTGCATACCCATTAACTGATAATAACACGAAGCGAGGCAGATAGATAGGCCATTTTACACTTTAATATTGACATAAAATACGCTAATATAGTAGGAATACAACAATGCTATACTACTACACCATCTAGACTAAATAGTATTTCACAGGGGCATATTCGCACTGTTCAATATATTCAAGAAAAATTCCTTATCCCCCACTCCATTGTGACCAGTAGGAATACGTGTTTTTCACCACTTTGGAACGTTTGTTGCCAGGCTGTACTTTCGCCATAAAGCACCTCGTGAATGCTATTTTTACAACAGTTCAATAAAATATCTCCCTACTGTATGCATCTTTAACACTATGTTATTGTACAGGGACATCATTTTATTTTTACTAACATTTTTAATATTAACCTGTCTATACCTTTAGAGAAACGGAAACACCGCTTGCTCCCCCCTCCAAGACTGGAGTTCGATGATACTGGCGTAAAACACAAATCACTCTACTAGGTATAGGATGGAAGAAAAGTAGTTCATCCATTTACGTAAACTAGGAAATATCGCCATTTTGAGTTTGATAATTTTCATTAGGTTTTTCTTTAATCAAAGTACAGTACTGTATTAAGAATAAGTGTTTTTACTGACGAAGTGAGTTATCCATGCGAACGTATTCATTATGCAGTGTATACTGTCTACAGCACATTAGCGTACAATATAGAGAAAGAAGTTAATTTGAAAAATAATCATAATATGAATATTCAAACACAATTTTGAAAATGGTGGCCGTTCATTTCGATACAGGCTTCAGTTCTTTTGTGCATATTATCGCACTATAGACTATTGCATCTAATTCCAATTGCTAGTTTCGTCCTTCGTACTAGTAACTCATGTTGAAATAATTCTGTACCTACTCTACGTACTGTGAATTCAATATTCACTTCTGCCCGACCCGAAAATATAAAATTAATCAGGCATGCTATCTACTGTCCGTCCAAGTGGTTATGCCGCAGGATTGTAGAAAGGGAGGAAATCACGTGACAGGTCAATTACTTAAAGAGGCCCTTTTATTTAAGTTAAATTAAACAGCTGTATAATATTACGTAAACGTCCAATTCCTAAGAGAAATTAATGTTTTCAGAAAAAAGCTAAGACAGCCCAGTTTTACAGAGGGGCGAGCAGAAGCAGGTGGGGGAAATCGGGATGCGACGTAGGCAAACGGACAGTACCTGTGCGAAAATATGATTCAATATTGAAAGCTCTTTCGTCACTGGAAAACTCGAACATATTTCTGGAACGTACTATATTCAGTAACTCAGTACTGCTTACTATCTGCGGTCTTGGTTCTGTGTGGAGTTGGAACTTCCTTAGTAGAAGGGGTGGGAGTGAAGTACATTCAAAAACTCAGGTACAATAAAAATTGAAGTAAAAATAAAATGATGTCCCTGTACAAAAGCTTTTGACTATATCACATGAATTGTTCTTGTTTAAACTTGAATATTATTGTTCGCCGTAAATGACCACATTACAATTAATCCATACCAAAATGTGCACATGGTCAAAATGTCCATGTAGTAATGCAATTCCAGTATGATACTGTACTGTACCGGGGTTCTATTTTCCAAATAAAGGTTCCCAAACCTTGGATAATGTTCGGAAAACCTTGTTGGATTGCAGGAAAATAAATAACAATTACCATTTACCTCAACAATAATAATATATTAATAAAGGTAACAATTAAATGACTTAAGTCATAAAAACGGAAAAGCCGCAACAATAAAAAAACAATTTGGCAAAAACTCTTAAATGACAAACACGCACACATGCGTTAAAATACGCCTCCCAGCATGGAATAAGAACAAGGGATAAAAATATCATCATGTACCAGGCCCACACAAGGATCGAAATTTAAGATGAAAAATTTACGTATTCCCAAAAACCACCTGCCATAATATGCAGAACAAAAGGGGAAAAGCAAAACTCACTCTCCCTCGCTATACAATAGCTGATCCCAATTTACGTATAATATTTGAAAAAGACAGCAACTTTCGTCTGATAATAATGAAGTAATGTAATCACTGATTAAAATTACAGCTATTGTGACAGCACACGATTCACCAATTCGAATAATTCGTGATGTACTGGTTTACCGGATAGAAATAATGTAATCAGAATGGGGAATAGATAGCAGAACTGAATGTGACCTTGAAATGTTTTATGCTTGAGGGAAATGGAAATAGTTGCACCGTATGAAAACACGCTAACAAGGGAGCCTTTCCTACTTGAGCAGGAATTATGTAATTTTCTTAACTTGATGTAGTCGTGTAAATTTTGTAACTCCTCACTTACTCAATGATGTAATTAGGTTATCGTTATCTAATCGTGTAAATTCTGTGAATCCTTACTTACTTGCACACATTTAGTAACCATTTTCGTTAATAAATTTGTGCCGCAAATCATATTAAAATAATTTAATTTTCTAATAATTTAATGTTAATATCTATTTGGGTCAACACAGCAGAGCCCAGAGAGTTTCCGTCGGATGCTTTTCCAATTCACTGCGGGCTAAAGCAAAGAGTTTACTGTCACCTTTACTTTTTAACTATCCTCTAGAATACTCCATTAGGAAAGTTCAGGATAACAGAGATGGTTTGGATTTGAACGGGCTACATCAGCTTTTTGTCCATGCGGATGACGAGAATATGTTAGGAGAAAATCCACAAAAGATTAGGGAAAACACAGAAATTTTACTTGAAGCTAGTAAAGCGATAGGTTTGATAGTAAACTCCGAAAAGACCAAGTACAGGATTATGTCTCTTGACCAGAATTTTGTACGAAATGGAAATATAAAAATTGGAGATTTATCCTTCCAAGAGGTGGAAAAATTCAAATATCTTGGAGCAACAGTAAGAAATAAAAATGACACTCGGGAGGATATAAAACGAAGAATAAATATGGGAAATTAATGTTATTATTCGGTTCAGAAGCTTTTGTCATCTAGCTTGCTGTCAAAAAATTTGAAAGTTAGAATTTATAAAAAAGTTATATTACAGGTTGTTCTTTATGGTTTTGAAACTTGGACTCTCACTTTGGAAGAGGAACAGAGGTTAAGGATGTTTGAGAATAATGTTATTAGGAAAATATTTGGGACTAAGAGGGATGAAGTTCAGGTGAATGAAAAAAGTTACACAATGCAAAACTGCACGCATTGTTTTCTTCACTTGACATAATTAGGAACATTAAATCCATACGTTTGAGATGGGCAGGGCATGTAGCACGTATGGGCGAATCCAGAAATGCATATAGAGTGTTAGTTGGGAGGCCGGGGGAAGAAGACCTTTGGCAAGGTCGAGACATAGATGGGAGAATAATATTAAAATGGATTTGAGGGATGTGGGTATGATGATAGAGACTGAATTAATCTTGCACGGGATAGGGACCGATGGAGGGCTTATGTGAGGGCGGCAATAAACCTCCGGGTTTTAATTGAGTATCTAGTTGATTCAACAGATAGACATTGATGGATATTATTGCTCGGACATTTCGATTTTTGGCATAAGGAAACTGGACATATTTTTTATGTGGGCATTTTTTGTCATTGGAACAATTGTTGACTGGACATTCATGTAATGACATTCTACGATGGACATTATGACCTGCAAGCTATAATTTGAGTCATAGTAATTGATTGCTGTTTTAGTGGACAATTTTGAAAGAGGCAGAAGTAATGGATTTTTCTTATTACTATGAGTACACATATTTTTAGACATGATGGATTTTAGCAACTTAAAATTTAAAAAGTAGCACTTTAGAAATCAAATTTAACATTTTATAGCACTTTTAATATCAGAATTTAGTCTTTTGGTAGTGTTTTTTTTTTAACTTTTTTATGGATATTATGGTACTAGAAATTCAATGTAATAATTACATTATCTAGATTTTGAATTAAAATCTTGAAAATAAAAAGGTAAACAGAAATATTATAAAAGTATAGTGGAATTCTAAACATTAACAAACATACCAAAATATGTGGTATGACTTTATTCCGACCCATCTCATTGCTCATTCACAATCCCTCGCTGCCACACAATTTTTTTGTGAGCGAACGAACACTGGACCTAAAGAGATCGCATAGACAGCCAGTATTATACCACGAGTACTAGTCAGGTTAGTTGAAATCCCGATAAAACAGTAGGGATAACAACAAAGAAGGTATCTGGTACGTAGGTCAAATTGTTGTGCTATTCACACTGTAAAAGGTAGCAAGATGAGATAACAAAACTAATTCAAAAAAATGTAACAAACTGTATGTGATGTGGCATTAGAGAGATTCTGATTTTTATTTTACTAAAGCACAAAAATGTCTCACAAAATATAACTTCCCTCTTATTTCGTGGAAACAAGTACATTTCGCATTTTTATTCAAATTCGTATTTTATCGCGGATTAAAAAACTACATTAAAATACTTAACATGGTTTTTAAACTTAAAATAATTTATTTTGACAACATTTGCGCGTATTTCGTGTTTACCGTGATTCCGAAAACTTACTATCTCTAGTTATTTTTTAATCAGTCGTTAGAGTAACATTTTCTTTACAGCGAATTAAAGACAGACGCAAAAGGAAAAAGTATATTTGCTGATTGACAGACCTTTGAAACAATTTTTTTGTAATTAAATTTTTAAATCGACGGAGTCAGTACTCAATTACCTACTTGTCAGATTGACTTCACGTCGCTATTCTGTCATTTGGTAATTTGGTTAAGCGATTACCAAAGGTGTGAGAACGTCTTTTTCGTCATGCGTTACGCACTTCTCTTCAGGTTGTTTCTGGAAAGCATACAAAATATCCTAGCACCTGTTACTTGTCTTGAGATAGTGCCAATAAGGCAGGAGTGTAGTTTTCACCCCGCGCCCTTTTCTGAATGGGGTAAGTTGACACGATTCCTTCTCTGTGGGCTTAAGAAACAATATAAGGTCACACTTCCTGTCACCTTTTAAATGTAAGATACAATCACGAGCTGGAAGAGTTGAGTCAGGGAATCAATAACGCGTAACTGTGAGCGAAGTCATTTATGTCTTCAGCAGCTGTTTGAAAAAGAGAGGATCGCATACCCAGAGTCACTGTAATGTACATTATAAGAAAGCAAATGAAACATGGACTAAGAAATTCTGAGAAAGGAATTGTAAGGTTGTCTGCTCACTGACAGCTGTTTGAAATCGCACAAAAACATTATACACTGACTTGTATACCTGACGCCGCGTGAACAGTAAATATTCCGATATAATAATGAAAATTGATGTTTAAAAAGCATGGTAGTAATAAAATAAACAGTGTATCCAAAATGTTTACAAATTAGTAAAAAGGAATTTAATGAAATGGGAATATCTATTGACAAAGAACCAGTTTTTATACTCTTATTTACATATGATCAATTGGTTATAACTATGAAACGGACTTTTATGTACCTATATATATATATATATATATATATATATATATAGGGAGTTTAAAAAAACACGGGGCTTAATTTCAGGTATGTATTTCCCACATGTAGACAATCAAAATAGTTCATTACAACATGTGTCAGGAAATGCTTCATTTCCGAGTTATGGCCTTCACAACATTGAAATTCACCGGAACGTTTTTCTTTCCGCAGGTCGTTGTCATTACAGAAGATGTTCAAAATGTCCACCTTCTGCTTGAATACAGACCTCACACCGATGTCTCATTGACCTGCGAACACGATCCCAAACTCCAGGAGTATTGCGTATGTCCTCAGAACATGCCGAAATTCGATTCCGAAGGGATTCCAAATCAGGCACCGGAGACGAATAAACCTATGATTTTAAATGGCCCCACAAGTAGAAATCGAGAGGTTTCAGATCAGGTGAGCGTTGGAGGCCAAGCAATTGGGCCACCTCTACCTATTCATCGATCAGGAAACCTTCGATCCAAGTACCGGCGAGCCGTACGACTGAAGTGTGCAGGAGCGCCATCATGCAAGAAGTGAATATGTTGACGATTGATCAGTGGAGTGTCTTCTAAAACATGAGATACGGTGTTTTCCAGGAAGTTTGTGTACGCCAGCCCCGTAAGTCTGTTTACAAGTACATGGGGTCCAACTAATCGATCACCAATGATACCGGCCCACATATTGAGGGAGAACCGCACCTGGTGATGAGATGGAACAGTTGCACGTGGGTTTTCATACGTCCATACATGCTGATTTTGGAAATTTGTTATGCCATTTCGTGTGAACTGTGCTTCATCTGTAAATAATACTAAGGCAGGAAAGTTCGGATTTACACCACAATGCTGCAAGAACCACTGACAGAACCTAACTCGTGCAGGGTAATCTGCTGGTGACAGGGCCTGTACACGTTGCAAATGATAAGGATACAATTGATACTCTTTCAACAGTCTCCAGACAGTCGTATGAGGAACATTGACTTGCAACGCTACCCTTCGTGTGCTGATAGAAGGAGTCATGTTCACAGCCTCCAGAATCTCCTCCTGTACTTCTGGAGTTGTAGATCTTGGTCGTCCCCTTCCCAAACCAGGAGAGTTAAATTTTTCATACTCGCACAGACGGTAATGGAGACGTACAAATGTCTTCCGATCTGGACATTGTCGCTGTGGGTACCTCTCCTGGTACAAACGACGAGCCAGCGGAGCATTGCCGTCCGCCTTACCGTACATGAAGTGTATCTCTGCCAGCTCTTGATTTGAATACATGTCGCACAGTCTAACGCCTACACAACACTGAATGTAACCTTCGCCTCGGAATGAACTGTCAGAGTGCCCTCTTAATGTCTCCTTTGACGGCAACGACCTGCGGAAAGAAAAACGTTCCGGTGAATTTCAATGTTGTGAAGGCCATATCTCGGAAATAAAGCATTTCCGGACACATGTTGTAATGAACTATTTTGATTGTCTACATGTGGGAAATACATACCTGAAATTATGCCCCGTATTTTTAAACACTCTGTATATATATATATATATATTGCTTATAGATAAAAGACTGTAATTAACACAAAAAATTCCGAACCAGAACACGGTAATCTGTATATGAAATTTTATTTCACTTAAAAATACATACTTGTGTATTATTTATATGTAAATGCATACATTTTAAATAATTTAGCTATAAATATATAAATAATTTTTTGTTCCAAATTTTTAATTCGGACCAAAAACTCGTAGATACTACATATTAATGAAAACACAATGCGAGTGAATTTTTTTCTTAAATGTATTGCGTCGTGATCTTTACTGCACGTGCTGTCTCGCATGCTCGAAGGGGAATCCCTCATCTATGAAATGACGGCTGTCGCAATGATCCTATTCCGAATCTCAGCGCTGAGCAATCTGATGGCATCACGGTGTTCCGAATTTCACCGATGGCTTCACGGATGCTCCACCGGTGTCGTGCCGGTGCCATCAGCTTGCAGACGTTGTGGCAGTCTCCATCAGCCGCCATCAGTGAATCTGATTGGTTCTTGTATAGGGCGGTAATTAGCAGACGAATGACATCTTGCACTGTTGTGTCATGGCGGTGTGTTCTGCTTTGGTTCTGCTGTATTGTTTGTAATGAGCACAACGTAAAAACAATATGTTAATGTTATTTAATGTACCGAAGTACATAATTATGATATTTCCATGCAGATACTTTTCTCCGTTCCATTACTCTTTCTTCGTATGATGACGCAGAATATCTGCATGGAAATATCATATGTACTTCGGTACATTAAAATAATATATATGATATGCGTAAATCACTTCGTGATTTAAGACGGCTCTTATTCCGTCGGATCCCGGCCAACTAGTCACTCATAACGATTGCACCTCAGCACATGTGTGGACTTCAGTCCTAAGTTCATAGATATCTATGACGTAGTGCAGAGGGCGGCCACTAGAGGGAACCCAAGAGTTGGAACTTAAACTGAGACGATTCTGTCCGGCGCCGGGGTGGGTATCCGGTGTGGCTTAGTGGATAAAGCATCAGCACGTAGAGCTGAAAACTCGGGTTCAAATCCCGGTGCCGGAGAGAATTTTTCTCCGTTCCATTTCTCTTTCACAATAATATGTTAATGGCTTATGAGCGAACATGTCAACGGGTCAGTTATTACTACAGTTTCAAGAAATAAATTGTTTATGCTCTATTTTCTTTGAACGAGATGGCAGTACGGAAATTTCGCAAAATTTTGCTAGCGTAGCACAGACAACAACTTCTACAGTCGCCATGACAGCCATCAATCCTTCCAGCATTTTTCTTCCTAATTCGCTGCAGCGTGACGTCATTATTGTCCACCGGTCCGATGAGATTCGGAATACGCTGAATGCATTTGACTAGAATATTCTCCAGTCAGTGGCGTTGGCTTGATTCATGCAGACCGTTTATACAGTACTGGTACAAAATAAAGTGATTGATGATATAATGTAGAAATTGAAGTAAAGCGTTTATTTCCATTGCAGCAATATGTTGCTGAATTTATTGCAATTTTTGCAAGTGATGGAAATATTCTATTCTAACAAAAATGTGGGGAATCTGTAAATGCGGATCAGCGACCTTAAGTCTTCCAGCATTTAGTAGGTAGTAAACACAGAACAGACGCTTCACGTGCAACCTCTAGGCAAGTTCTTTTAGGTGAAGCAGCTTTCTCTTCAAATACCTCATTTCCAAAAAGTTTTGAATATTACGCAGATTTATGCAAAACTTTTCTTTCATGTGTTATTCCTTTATATTAGTTTAAAAGACCAGAGCTCAGAATATGTTTTACAAAATAGAGTACACAAATTTTGAAAAAAAAAAAAGAATAATCAACATTAAGAAAAATTTATGTCCCTGTGTGTTACGAAGAAGTACGAAGAAAGGTCAAAGCAGAAAGTTAAAATAGAAACAAAAATATGTGTAAGCATTTACGAATCACAGGACTCTAGCGATAGGAAAGTGGGAAACGTTGTGCAAAATATGCTACAAAATAATTAATCCTCTGATGCAATGACATGGGTCTGAAAGGTCCGGTCACGAAATCAAACAGCTACAGCTTTGGAAATCTGCACGCTAAATTGCTGCCTCCTTGTGACAAGTCGACAAATATAATTATGATTTAATAGCTGAAGTGACATTTTTTTGAGGCTGAAGGTTTTCTGTAAATCGATAGTTTTTTTACCAGTATCCTGTTGTTACATAGCATGGGTCTCTGAGGCCCGCATTAATTACTAACTTCTGAGAAACCTCTAAGCTCCCGTAAAAGATTATTTAAATACATTTACATAATATTTCTGCAGAAACTTCATCTGACAATGTTTTGATCATCCTGCTGTCCTCGGGAGTGAAGCAAATTACACTGTGAAATGAGTGGAAAACCTACCAAACGTAAATATTATCTCAACAAGAGTTGGAGGCATTTATTGTAATACTTGTGTTAGCTGGTGTAGTGGATAATTCTAATGAAGCAATGCTAGAAATATTTTCCCCTTCTAATAGCAACCCACACTACAGAGCACGCATATCAGTAAATCTTTTGAGACAATTCATAAAGCATTGCGTTTTGATGACAAAATGACTTGGGATAAAAGGCTTCAAGGAGAGAGTTTGGATGTCTTTCGTTGTGTATGGAGCAACACACACACACACACACACACACACACATATATATATATAGCCTATGTACTGAGAGGAAGATAGGCATGGCACTAGAAAAAGGCTTAGCTCACATCAGTTTCTCTGGCACAAGAACTCCTCACAAAAAGACTTACTTTAGTCGGCACCATGAAGGAAGACAAGAGGGACATACCACCAGTGATGCATGCTCATAAATCCAGACCAGTTTGTTCATCAGAATTTTGTTCTCATAGTGAACTAACTCTTGTAAATTTTGTTCCTAAGATGAACAAGAGTGTAATGTATCTACTGTAAGAACAACACACAAGGATAAATCTGTGACAAGCCGGAAATCAATATTTATTACAAGACTAAAGGAGGTGTGGACTTTCTTTATCAAAAGACGAGAAATTACACTACGCTGTGTAAAACAAAGAGGTGGTCATGTGTATTATTTTACAATATGTAGGATGTAGCCTGTGTAAATGTATTTCTGATATATGAAAACAAACATCCAGAAATTTGTGGTAAGAGGTCATCAAAAAAAGAAAAATATTTCTCAAAGAGCTGGCCAAAGAAATAATTATGCCACATATGGAAGGCAGAAGCCTGAACATATGTATAATCTACAGAAGAGTATCGAAGAAGCTATGGTTCTCTGTGGAATCGCATTTCCAAAACCATCGCAGCAAAAGAATCAGGGTGGAAAGTGGAAAAGGTGCTACAAATAGTCTATCCAGTAAACAAACACAGAAAAAGCAAAACAATTTGTATTAACAATAAAAGAAATGTGCGCAGTGAGCATAGTATGGTACGAGATTCATCCGGGAAGTAAGTTCCAATCGCGTAAAGAGATGGCATGACTAGTTGGACGAGAATACGCAAGCGTAGCAGTAGAGAGAGGGTATGTGGGAATAATTTAGTGCACTTTCAGTCTTATGACAGTAGTACTTATTGCACAGCGCTAGGAGAAAATGGCTGCACTGATATTGTCTCCCGCAACTTCGACATTCGTGCAGTTATCTGATTTCTGCATGCTCAGAAGCAACCTCCAGCAGAGATCCACCATCAATTGTGCAATATGTATGAACGCGACATTATGAGCGACCGTATGGTCGGACGATAGTGCAAGCAATTCACTGAAGGCCGAACCAATGTGCACGACGAAGACCATAGTGGCTGACCATCCCTGGTGACGCCAGAACTCATGGAAAGTGTGCAGCAAGCAGTTTTGCAGAACCGGCACTTCACAAATTCGGAACTCTCTGGTCAATTCCCTCAGATGTCTCGCTCACTGCTGCAAGAAATCGTCTCCCGGTGGCTTGGTTTCGGAAAGTGTGTGCAAGATGGTTGCCAAAACAGCTGACAGATAAACACAAAACAAAATGTCTGGATGCAGCATTGACATTCTTCCACTGGTATTCAGAGCAAGGTGACGAGTTTCTCGACAATGTTGTCACCGGGGATGAAACTTGGGTGTTGCGTACCGCAGCAGAAAAAAAAAACAATCCATGCATTGGCTGCATAGTGGTTCACCTGTGAGGACCAAATTCAAGCAGACAATCTCTGTAAAAAATCATGTGCACTGTCTTCTGGGATCGGCGTGGTGACGTCACGGACAAGTGTATCGCGAGGGGAAACAGTTAATGCTGAGCGGTATTGTCAGACATAGCAAATCTGAGGAGGGCAATCCAGAAAAAGAGAAGTGGAATAAAGAGCCATTACACTTTTGCAAGACAACGCACGACCACATACAGTCAATGCCAAACGGAATCTGTTGCTTCAGTTTGGATGGGAGATCTTCGACTATCCACCCCAGAACCCCGACATCGCGCCAAGTGACTTTCATCCCTTCCGTCTTATGATGCGCTTTCTGGCTGGAAAAAGTTTCCACAACGACGTTGAGGTACTGATGGCAGTGGCTTCTTGGCTCTAGAGGTTAGCGGCAGACTCCTATGACAAGGGCATACAAACGATGGTGCACCGGTATGATAAAGACATCAATAACTCTGGTGACTATGTTGAGAAGTAGCCAGTGAATCTGTAAATAGTGCAATAAATATTTCATACTTATTGATGGTTTTTTCCTTTACCGGCCATTGGAACTTACCTCCTGGATGCACCTCGTAATGTGCTGTGAATGTAAACTGTTAAAATCTTGACAACAGGTTAGAAGTAAAATGAAAAGAGAATCTAACATATGAGTCATTCCACGTCAAATCGCACAAAATTATACAAATTTTGACCTTCATATTTCTGATTGCGTTTATATATTTTTACCAACTCTATGGGTCTAATAAACCAACAAATGTGTTTTTATTTCCTCGTAAGTCCACATGTTTTTTAAATATTGCATGCTAAAATTCGTTAAAAATGTCGCACAATGCAACATTTAAGGCGTCATATTTCTGAGGATATTAATGTTGATTTTTTTTTTGAAAAAAAAATGCATTTAAAAGCTTAAAGTGCTGTCTTTTGCTAAATGTTTACTAACTAATTTTAATACAATTATTACAAATATTTTTTTTATGATTCAGTTTTTAAAAGTTAGATATCAATGTAAAATAGTCGTATTAAGAATCTAAAAACAATGTCTACTAGGTGCATTGAAGTATTCTTAATAATTCCAGAAAAAATAACAATGGGATCTCCAATAGTTTAATAGAAATGTAATTACTTACGAAATAATGTGCAGCGGTCGGTACAGCAGCAGTGGACGGGAAGCGTTGAAGCGCGCTGAGAGGTTTTCGGCACTGGATTATCGAGTGAACGTTGCAACATTACACCCAGTACGGATCAAGTCACTCGAGGAAACACTTCTAATTTACTTGTTATGATATCTTCAAATATTTGTACATTATGCTTTTTAAACGTTTGTTTTCATTCACACTACACTTTAAATTTTCATTCGTCTACCTTCTTTCTCGAAAGAAAATTGTTTTACTAAATCTTCAGTTTCTGACAACGGAGTAAAAGAATGTAGTTTTAATGTACCAGTTATTGGTTTTAGATTGTGGTATCTGACCTGTAAATTTTCAGTGTGGTTTTTGTATAAATGACACGTTAGAAATATTTTTTTGTAACCAATCAAACAATTTTTTTTGGTGTTGTTATAGGATCTTGTATAGGCTGGCTCTCGTGGCAAGTCTTTTAACAGTTCCTCCAATGCCATCACATGGATCTTTACCATGCGACGTTGTAAAGAAGTGTCATTCGGGGATAATTTCATAATCGTCTTCACGTAATCAATTATTCTTAAAATTATTTTTTTTTTTGTATTGTGAACTTGATCCATCGGAAAAGTAGATTATTTTTTTATATCGTTGAATTCTTGGTTTAAGAAATTGATTGCTGCGGATTGAAAAAAGCGAAAGGAATCGGTGTCATGTTTCATGCCTTCTGAGATGACAACAATAGGCCTACATTTGTGACGAATTTCTGTATCTTCTTTGAAATACACTACGAAAGGATGTATTGTGGCTTGGCATTTGTTCCAATGCATACCTTGTACTGAATCTTGTATTATAACTGAATAATTTTCAGAAAAGTCTGCAATAACTATGTAATTTTCAGGTTGTACATTTTCTTTGCATTCCGTCAAAAATAGAATATGGCCGACTTTTGAAGGGATGACGATGCATCTTCTATATGAAAAAGTTTATTTGCTAGGGAGCCTTTTACATTTTTAAACTTTTCGTGGGAGTGTCGTTTTGTTGTGGTTTTCTTTCCTTGATAAGTCATTCTATTGACATCAAACTCCTGTTTAATTCCTCAATATTACTGATTTCTAGCGCTGTATCCATATAACTGCTAGAAGAAGATCTGAGATACTCACTTTCTCTGTCCGCACTTTCATTTGATTCATGTTTATTAATATCACAAGAACTACCGTCTTCTCTTCACATATAATCTCACCTGACCTACCCGCAAGTTCATAGATTTTTTAAGGAAAGAAGCACATATTCGCACATTCAAAGACTCCTTTAAATTGAGCTTTATCAATAAGTCGCGACTTACGCGTCTTAGTGTACTTTTCTTTTTAAAAGCGTGATTAGGAATGCCAAATGGAATTAAACATTTGTTATATATTACGCGTCACTCATGTTGTATAGAGGTCACGTTACTCCATGAAATTCAAATCCTGACTGATCATTTTTCTCTTCTATATTTTGTCTCCTGCCATCTGTTTAGTGTCATAAAGTTTACTGCCATACCCAGCCTTGCTATCGTTAAACACTTGGCTATATTACAGTATAAATATTCAGCTTTGTGAAGGGCTCCCCCTCTTAGCTGAGATGACAATAATAAAATAACTTTAGATAAGATATTTACTGTCATATGCAAGGGAGGATTTCGTAAACTTTCCGCGGGCAGCCTTCTAGTACGGGCACAAGCAGTTCATTAGCTGGGGATCGCGAGCGCGTGCATGCCTCCGGAAAATAAATTGTTACAAATGTATGTGTGCAGATCCCACATTTCTAAATGCAGTAGTTTACAGATAATACATTAGGGAACAAGTCTATTTATTTTTCAAATTTTTAATTTGGCTATATAATATAGTAATTTTGCTTTGAAAAATAAATGATTAAAAAATTAGGCCAAATTTTTAATTTATTTGTGATAAGCCTAAAATAATAAAAAGTGTTGTATTTAATCTTTCAAATGCGCCAAACTGCAAATCTCAATTATTTGTAGACACAAAGTTCCAAGTGAGTTTTTGTAATAGTGCGCGCATAATTTGCGTAATTTCAAATAATCATAACTACACAAATAATTAATAATTGTGAAAATAAAACAATACGGGACTCCTTACTTGATGTCTGAAATTCATTAAAGAAATGTTACCATTTACGAGAAAGTCGTGTTTTATTCCTGTGCGATTTGACATGGAATGACTCTTATGAATGTATATATTTAATTTCCCACGGCTACAAATAAAAAATTGACTAGATTATATTTAAAATCAAAACAATAAAATTTAATGACACTGTAAGATTTATATGCAATATTAGTTACCATTTAGTACAATTTAAATAAATAAACATATTAATTCAAAGTAACACGGTATTTTACATTACAATTCAAATTAACACCGTATTTCACATTGCAAGAAAGTGTGGGCCTCACAGGCCCATGTCATGGATTAAAAGGGGGGGGGAGGGTCATGCATCAGAGTGTTAAATAGTTTCCAAACGATGTTTTCTGTTATCATCCAGAGAAATATCAGTATCGAATCATGTAACCATGGCTCACTTATTCAATGAATCTCTGCATTTGTTATACCGAATAGCTTCAAATTTGATAATATTTTACTCTTACTTAAGGATACTGCTCCGTACATGAAGAAGGCAGCAAAAGTCTTTCTGTAAGCTTCCCAAACATTATACACGTAACTTGCATAGTAGGCCTACATGGTTGTGAGCAGGTATGTACTTTATATTCTGAAGTGGATCAATTCATTTGAAAGAGCAAGAAAATGTTCGTGAAAACCCGAAACAAGAATTGATTTGTTCAAGGCCAAAAATTCAAATTTTGCAATTCCACCTAGTCCCATTGCGTTAAATAAAGATGAAGCTTCGCCAATTGAATTTCTTCAGAACTTACGTAAGGATATTTCTTTAAAAAATGAATTATATTATATATCTGCAAATTTGAGTTTTTTTGTTTCACTGCATAACGAAATCAGAAACATCAACCTACGTGTTGACTGAGACAATTAATGAGGTGCATGGCACTGAGAAAAAAAATATTCAGTCAAAGCTCGCAAAGTAGAACCTATTAAACAGATATTTGAAAATGCATTTGAAAATAATTGTGGATTTCATACCACGTGTAAATTTACCAAAGTTTTGGAAGGGCAGGAAGACGATGGTGAAATTTAGAGTTTGTGTGTCAGTGACATTTCTTTGATGATATATGCATGACTAACTCCGTACCTGAGAGCAAAAGGGCGTTTGTCTAAATTTGTCGATTTTGAATTAATGACATTTTTGTGACCAGCACACTTGACTGGATATGTGGAATAAAGACGGTTGTCCTCTGCTCAATCCATGGCATGTTTACAGCATGTTATAACAGCGGCTGTCCACATAAGAATCAGAAGAAAATAGGAGCATGTGGGACATTCGCCTCCTACTTCTATTTCGTAAAGAACTCTTGTGCGATTTGGGCGTATGTGGATGAATCAGAAATTAATTAAGGATGCCAGTAATGAAGAAGCAAAGACTGAAGTCAAGGAAGATCTTGAAAATCATCACAAAGAAGCACATAGTAAGTACGCTCTGAAAAATGCTGACTAAGTAGAGGTAAATTAGATCCAAAGAAAATGTACTAACTGTGGACCTACAAAAATGTCTTACAACTCGTAGCATTACTAACTGCCAATCGTTTTACTTTCGCAAACTCTGGACTCTGAATTTAACAATACATGATGCAGTATCTAATAAAGGGTACTGTATGTTACGGGACGAAACTTGTGGAAGAACAGGGATTTTGATAGCCTCTTGCTTGTTGAAATGAGTTTGATTGCATTTGAATGAACAAACTTAGGTATTAACTATTTGGTCAGACAATCGCACTGGCCAAAATCAAAAAGTGTAAATGATACTGATGTATAACTGGCTTTTCTGCCATCTTCCAAATCTTAAGGAGATCACAAATATCTTTCGAAAGTTCACACTCACAATGAAGTCGATAACATTCATTCAGTTATAGAACGAAAAAAAAATAAACTTTCTAATTTAGAAATTGCTGTTCCTCGTGTCTGAGCTCAATTCATCCGAACGTATCACATAAAGCAGCCGTTAACAGTCCATGAAATGCAAATTGAAGATTTCAAATATTTCTCTACCCTGATGATAAATTTTTCTTCTCCGTTTATTCATCGTAAAAGACCTAGTAATTTTGAGATATTCGATGATAGTATGGCTTAAAATTTCTGCTGCGAAACCTGAAATTATCACTTACGAGACATATTTTTCCGAGGCCACATTTCAAGAAGTTGATAACAAACGTCATCGTAAGGACTGTTCTTCAGCTTCCAGCAAAAATTACACTCATTCGTACTAGAGCCAAAGCCGTCAAATCTGGGAAATTTGCGGACCTTCAAACACTGACAAAATGAATCCCAGAATGTTATTCTGCATTTTACAGAGCTATTCCACATGGTGAAAAAGAAAGTGACTGTCTTCCAAATGAGTACTTACTTTGTTAGTATGTGCAGAGTCAGGTTCATAAATTTTATTTTCCATTTTTTTCTTGTATTCATACTTTAATTAATATTTTTCCCAAGAATGTCTTATTGTACATATAGGAAATTAATTCATACAATCAATTTTTATGTAGTATGTACTGTATATTGGACAAATAAATACATTTTGAACCTTCAAATACTTCATGTCGCATGAAAAATCAAATAGGAAACCAGAAACAGTACGAAAGAGATTTTATGGAAAAGCGGCATATGTCCACTTTATTTTTATAAATAATTAATTCAGGACGAAATGATTAAATGAAATGTTATATAATTTCACATACACAATGGTACCAATGCCTAAATAACACCAGAAAATCACAGTTCTAAGTTTCAAATTTCAAGAGTCATGCACACTTGTACAGTTGTCAAAAAGAAAAAAAGTGGCCGCACTCGTGAACAGCGAATATTTTCAAAGTCCACTTCGGGTCGCTGCGATGTTACACGATGCATGTGCTTGTACAAGCAGTTCCGGAACTATAAAAGTGTTCTATATCTGCGCTTCGTAGACCAGCGGTAGATTGCTTGTTTAATGATTCAAGGGTTGTGGGTTCGGGCCTTTTTCAAGTTTTAATTTTATTTTTTAATCGTTCTTTAGCGATGTAAATGATACTCAAATTACCATTTATATCCAGTTATCGCTCTTCATGGATATCACGTCATTTATATTTTGTTATCGTTCTTTAGAGATATGAATAAAATTCAAGTCATCATTTGTATTCTGTTATCGTTTTATAATGATCTGAATAATAATAATTATTATTATTGTATCTCCAATGGGGGTTAGCCCTATTTTACATATGTATGTTAGGGCTATTTTTATACACAAAAAAGATAAGCATAAAGAGAAATGGAAAAGAAAATTAAATTAGATTACGCGATGTAGACAAAACATAAACAATCCGTAAATTAGGCATTGCGATTGCAAAACAAATGTCAGGTATCAATATGAAACATACAAAAACATTAACAACACACATACGTAACACTTCTGTAATACAAATATGTAGCTTTCCGTACCATACATCATAAATTAATACACAATAGTCACACAAACACAATCAAACTATAATTACGACATTGCGACGACATCAAGCATCACATAACTGATTCACATTACATAACAAATCAAGCATCCGTTACAACACATACACTTCAACATAGTAACCACACTTTTAAAAGTTACAAATTTGGCTCCAAGAAGAATAAATAGGACACTGTTACTAATTACTATTCTTCTACAATTTCTTAAATGCATTTGTAATAAATCTGTGAAATTCCGATATGAATAATATTCACGTTTTTTATATTGTTATCGTTCTTTAGCGATTTAAATAATATTCAAGTTATCATTTATATTCTGTTTTCCTTCATTAGCATTATAAAACAATATTCAAGTTATTTGTATTGTTATTGTTCTTTCGTAATATAAATAATCTGTATTTTATGTAAGTAATTATTATAACAAAAATAACCATCTTTCTTTGTAAAATAGGTTATTTTATTTAGATAATAAAATACGTATTATATAATATCTTATATTAATTAAACAAACCGATATTTATCATTTATATTCTGTTATCGTTCTTTAGTGATACTGTATAAATAATATTCAAGTTATTTATATTGTAATCGTTCTTTAGCAATATAAATAATATAAATATAATATTAGGTTTGGAAAAATCCAGTTGCATAAAACTGGTATTAGTTTTTCTTTTTGTATTATTACATTATACTATCTTGAACCACAATAAAATGAAATGGAGTAACGAGGAATTGAACCTGAAACGTTGACATCTAAATTCCGACGTTCGTCCGCTGAGCTACGAGGGCAAAAGTGTGGAAACATTTTCGGAAAAATTGGCCCAATAACACTCTAAGGTTTTCTGATGATTCGTAGAAGCTAGTCCAGGATGCGAGGGGCAAAGGCTAATTGAGATTTCCTGGTCTCTGATCGGGTCAAACATCCTGATAGAATTAATATTTAACCCTTGCTGTGACTTTCGGTAAAGTCCGGAGGGCCCAATTAGTCAAATCCACTCTCCTCATCTCCACGTTTGGGCCCCCTGGAATTTAATAAGATGCGAAAGAGATAGTGGTGTGCGGAAAGCAACGGGATGTTACAGCATTTAGGCCTATCCTTCCCAAGAAAAACTGCAAACATGAGCAAAGGAAGCTTTTAATAGAAGAAGAAGGATCTTCTGCGAACCTCTGGAAAAAGAACTAAGGAAGAGACTAGTGAAGTGCGTTGTGTGGAGTGTGGCATTGATGGGGAAAGAACATGGACATTACGACGAAATGAATTGAAGCATTTGAAATGTGGATGTGGAGAAGAACGGTGCGTGTGAAGTGGACAGACAGAATAGGAAATAATATTGTGTTTGAAAAAGTGAGTGAAGAAAGAATGATGCTGAAACTGATTAGAAAGAGAAAAAGGAATTGGTTGGGTCTCTGGTTCAAAAGAATAATAGACGACATTAGGATATGTGGATCATATGCGGAGACTAAGAGGAAGGCAGAAAATAGGAAAGATTGGAGATTGCTGGGTTTGCAATGAAAGACCTGCCCATGGACAGAACACTTATGTATGTACGTGCAGAATGCCTGGAATATCGTGTCTAAGAACAGTCGCTATTTGCAAAGACTAGTCAATTCCATGCCCACTCGACTGCAAGATGATCGAGATAAGAGGAAGATAGACTAAATATCGAATTGTGGCTTTTTTTGTTTTTTGAACGCTTAATTGTTTGAATGTTTTTTTGAGGCAGACGCCAGTAAATTTGTTTTGTTTATGCCACGAAAGATATTTTATTGAGAATAAAATCTTTTTCTTTCCATTTGCAGCCACAATATCATAATGATAAAGTCATGGCATAATATATTAATGAGCCTGATGTTAATTACTAAAATAATAATAAAAGAGAAAGGAGCCATTATGTATAGTTTGTCTCTCTCAAAAACAGAAAAAAAGAACATAAAAAGCACGAGGTTGTAGTCGAACGCAGGACCTCACGAATAAGAGGCAGGAGCGCTACCATTGCGCTATCGAATAACACACAGAATACTTCAATTATAACTGTAGATATCGGGCAACGTGGTCCAACAGCATGTAACATCACCTGTCTCCGAATTGTAGCGAAGATACCCGAAGGGAACTTTGTTTCAGGAGAGCGGCCACTTTTTTTGACAGCTGTACATCATTGGAAACAGTTTTCTGGCTCCCTTGAAAAGTTATAAAAATGGATATTCTCCCCATTTCTTCTTACGAACGGAACTTCGTGTGATGTTCAATGATCCTTCTGCCGGTATTGCGCATTGTTCTGAGACAACTCACATCGGTTTGTGATGAAAAACTTGGAGAAAGTCTTCATTGTTCACTGCAACAGCGAGCTATTTGAACCCACCACTGTCTCCACATCATCGCTGAGTAACTTTTTTATAGTACATAGGCTACTCAAATTTTTGTAATACTGAAACAATTTCTTTTTAATTTTTATATTTACAATTGTTTGCTACATAAGGGAATAAATGTTTTTAAATTTTAGCACATAAAAATCTGTTCCCTAGTTATAACTGAAGATTATGAGGTTATGGAACATATAAGCAAAAAAATTGCTACATAAATACGAGGCGTATCCAGAAGGTAAGGTTCCCTATTAAAAAAAAAGAACACACACTTTCAGGAAAACATTTATTGGCATCAGGTACAGCAATGTTTCAGATATTTTTCAACAAAGCCACCATCAGAATTGAGACACTTCTCGTATCGTGGGATCAACTTTTGTATCCTCCTGTCGTAGAACTCTGCCGCCTGTGAATAGAACCAGCGTGTGACAGACGTCTTCAGCTCTTCGTCGTTGCCAAAACGCTCACCGGAGGACAGGAATTTCTTGAGGTGCAAGAAAAAGTGAAAATCTCTGAGAGCAAGATCAGGACTGTAGGGTGGGTGATGAAACAACTCCAGGCAAAGTCTGTCAAAACAGCTGCTGTGCGCCGAGCCGTATGTGGACGAGCATTGTCATGGAGGAGCACAACACCTGCAGTAAGCATTCCACGCCTCTTGTTTTGAATGGCAAGTCGCAATTTTCGCAGTGTTTCACAGTAACGGTCAGCGTTCACGGTTTCACCTCTTGGAAGGAAGTCAATCAGCAGAATGCCCTTCCTGTCCCAGAACACCGTGCACATCACTTTCCGTACCGACAGCGTCTGTTTGAATTTCGTCCTGACCGGAGATCCACTATGCCGCCAATGCATTGACTGCTGCTTGGTTTCCGGGGTGAAGTGCGAAATCCAAGTCTCATCACCCGTGACGATCCTGTCGAGGAACTCGTCGCCGTCATCGTGATACCGTTGCAGAAATGTCAGTGGTGCTCCTAAACGTTGCATTTTGTGTTCGGGTGTCAGGTTTTTCGGCACCCACCTGGCACACACTTTTTTGAACAGCAGGTGCTTAGTGTAAATCTCATGCAACAAGGATCGCGATATCTGCGAAAAATGGCTGCTCAGCTCCGTAATCGTGAAGCGACGGTTCTCCATGATGCACTGCCGCACCAGCTCAACACGATCGTCATCGATGAGGGACAGTTGTCCACTGCACTCTTCATCATGGACACTTTGACGACCTTCGGAAAACTGCCTACACCAGCGACGCACCATCTCCTTACTCATGACGTTCGGCCCATAGACCTGACAGAGCTGCCGATGAATTTCAGTTGGCGCAATGCTTTGTGCATTAAAGAACTTTATCACCGACCGAACCTCGCAGGCGGCGGGAGAAGGAATAAGAGCTTCCATTTCGGACCACTGCTGCCAAGCTACTGGCACCAGGCGGGACCTGTCCGGTTGGTATATGATTGATACGTCATAGATCTGTTACGCATACGCAATTGACACGGCTAATTACGTTTACTTTCAAGGGGAAAAAATCGGGAAACTTACTTTCTGGCTGCGCCTCGTATAACAAATTGGAGCTAGCTATATATTCAGAGGAAGCATTGAATTTTATATGATTCCAGGGCAAGAAAATAGTACTTTGATTTCAAAGGTTTATATCTAAGGTTGTAATGAAAATTGTGTATTTTTTTGTCTTTCCAGTTGCTTATTCAGAGAAAGTGTTTGGGAGAATATAAATTTAATCCAAATAAATGTTTCTTCGATTGAACGGGGAATCTCACCACGATTCCCCATCCCCGGTTCCACGAGTTACTCTGTGAGCCCAGTGGAGAGTCCACGGTGCATAGCAGTACCACTAACAACGAATGACCACATATCCACAGGGTCCAAGTTCGGCGACGGCCCGCAGCCCACTCTACATCGGAGCAAGCCCGAAACCTAGGAAAGAAACTTAGATGATTAAAACGGGAAAATGTAATTATGACGGCTTAATAAATCTGAGATCCAACGCCGAAAGTTACCCTATAATTCTGCTTCAATTGGTTGAGCAAAAAGTTCGGAAAGAACCTCAACCAGGTAACTTGTTCCAACCAGGATTTGAACCTGGATCCGCTTGTTTGACGGTCAGATGTGTTAATCGTTATTCCACAGAGGTGGATTTAAAGGGGCATAACATTAGCATTTCTTATATTTTACTTAGTGGAGGTTATCGAGGATTTTTAAGGCCAAGTTTTTTTTTATTTTAATTTGGAAACCAAAGTTGTTTCATCAGTTCCTGTTTTTACGCGTGAAAACAAAGAATATTTTTAAAATACATTTTTTGTCATACCTTCACTTTTATAAAATAATTAACAACATTGAAAAACATTAGCACGAAGTAATATTTTGAAAGATTGCTTCCCAGTTATATTTCTTTTCTTTACTTTCACATAAACATAAACATTAATTTTAATGATTAATAGTTCCACGATCATCGTTGTACCAAGTTAGAAGTTGGTACTTATTCAAATAAATTGACGAGAGGATGCATTTGAATGGTAAACAAAACAAATCTCACTTCGGTGTTCCTGTTTACAGCACAGCATGTTTATGTTTGAGGTAAACAAAAGAAATGTAACTAAGATATAAACTTTTAAATTGTTAGTGTACTAATGTTTTAAATTTTGTTAAATGTATTGTAAAAATAATAATTTGATTGGGAAAAGTGTCAGACAAAAATTGTTTGTTTTCTGTGTATATTCAGAATCTGATGAAAAAAGTTTGGGTTCCAACTAAAAAAAAAAAAAATAGCACTGTCACTGAGTACGAGCGTTCGGCTAATGCGGGGCTGTCAGTTTCTCTTTGTTCACGCTATCACCACTTTCTCCCCAAGCAACATAAGATTTATTTTATTGGGTTATTTTACGACGCTGTATCAACATCTAGGTTATTTAGCGTCTGAATGATATGAAGGTGATAATGCCGGTGAAATGAGTCCGGGGTCCAGTACCGAAAGTTACCCAGCATTTGCTCGTATTGAGTTGAGGGAAAACCCCGGAAAAAACCTCAACCAGGTAACTAGGTTGACGAACTTCCGCAGTTTTCTCTTCACCCAGTAAGAGACAATTCTGGGTAACTTTCAGCGCTGCACGCTGAACTATTTTCGCTGGCATTATTTATTTATTTATTTATTTAATTATTAATTAATTTATTTATTTATTTATTTATTTATTTATTTGTTTATGTACTTATTTATTTTTTCTTACTTATTTATTTATTTATTTATTTATTTATTTACTTATTTATTTTTTTTATTTAATCCGGCGGAGTTAAAGCCATCAGGATTTATCTACAACACCACCAGAATACAAATAGTTATACACAAAAACCAAATGCAGAAAGAAGAAGTAAATAAGAAATAGAAATAAAATTACAAATACAAATACAAAAAACACAAGTGTACAAGTACAAGAAGAGGGGAGTAAAGAAATGCAAGTAGAAAGATAAGATCACTATGGTCACAAAAAGTACTAATGCAATATATTGACTACCTAATATATTAGTGATTAAAGAAAGTGACTAAATATTTATAAATCAGTAACTGATTGTACAAATACAGTATCAAGAGAAAGAAAACAGTAACAAATTCTAAACTTTTGCAACAAGAATACTCAATTACTGCATTGCACTATACGCAGTAAGAAGATGCTTAATAAATTTGATTTTGAATAGTCTACTGTTAAATTCCGACAGTTTCTTATGTCACTCGGTAGGGTATTCCACAAGCTCCATAGCGAGATTGTGTATGATGAATGCGATGATGTCTTATGTGTTGGTGTGGCTAGTATGTGCTCATTTTGCGTGCGTATGTGGAGATTGTGATACGATGATAGGTAAATGAAGCGGGAGGCAAGGTATGTAGGTGTAGAAGTGTGAAGGAATTGGAAAAGGAGAACAAAGGAATTACAATTGCTATGTTTGTAGTCGTTGTAGCCGTAGTCAGTTTAGAGTTGGGAAGGTTGGGTAATGTGGTCAGCGCAAAGGACATCACAGACAAAGCAAACAGAAGAATTATAAAGACGTAATCTTTGCGAATGCCTTACATTAAGGTCAGTCAGTAAAAAATGACAGTAATCAAAGTGGGGCATTAATAGTGTTTCCAATAGTATTTTTTAAACATAGTGGGAGGAAATTTCGAATGTAGTTTAAGGCAGACCATTCCAACACAGCGTTTGAGGGCTAGGGCGCCCTGATACTGCCCTGTGTCTGCCCAGGGCTAACCCCCACTCCTCTCTGTCGCTGCGGCTATGGTGGTGTACGAATGCATACGATCATCAACTCTTCTCGTCTGTTCGATGACATTCTGCAGGCATTGCTGGTTTATGCGTTCCATCAGTCATTCATTCATCCATATGGTGTACTATCGCTTGTGCTTATCTGTTCTAAATAAGAATTAAGACAGTCGGTTCAGGATTTAATCTCTCTTGGGTGAGCTAGTATCTTGTCTAATCTAAGGACAAAAAATGTTCAATATTTAATATGCCATATCACTGTACAGGCAGAAACGTACAATATTAAGCGTCACATTGAAGTTATACCGTATTATACAAATCTGGCTTTCAGGTAGTAGCTCCCTGTAAAGCAGGTTTGAATAATTTATATATAATAATTTGTATAATACATTCGTTACTGGAGGTACGTTAACAGAAAGTCACAATTTAAGTCACACAAGTATTTGTGTGCACTCATAGTTGAGTTCTGGTGTCGTGTCAGCTCATTTGAGTCGTGTGGATACAAAGGAAAAATTGCGACGGTGTCGTGCATAGTCTCTGGGGTAGCTCAGTCGGAAGAGCGTTCGCGCGCTAAGCGAAGGATCCCGGGATCGATACCCGGCCCCGGAACAATTTTTCCTTGAAATTAATCAAACCTGCTTTACAGGGAGCTACTACCGGAAAGCCAGACTTGTATAGTAAGAGATACAGGTTAACTTCATAGTCACAACAAATAAGAAAGTACCTTAAAGAATTATTGGTGGCGATTTCAGGAGAGTGTAAACAGTACAATCTATTAAAAACCGTATTAGCGACTATAAACAAAATATAATTTAACTGTTGCACCTATTGCTTAAAAAAAGTGGTGTTCTCTTACTTTCAGGTGCATGATGAAAGGTTTTTCGTATATTTTACTCCTAGAGATATAAGTGACATTCTACGATAGGTTGTAAGGGGTCCACCACTGATGTCAACTGTGCTCCAAAAGATAGTTTCGGAAGCTAGAAACATGTCTATTAACGCAGGTTGCTTATTGAATTTTATGTTTGTTAGTGTTTATAAAAATGTTGTGTTGTAATATGAAAAATATTGTGGCACCCGTCTGGAACGTTCTGGTCGCGTCTGGTTGCGCACGCATCTAGCGAAAAGGAAGGCGCGGGGAAGCGGAACTCGAGCTTCGGTAGGCGCTGTAGCGCGGCACGGAGCGAGGGGAAAGAAGACTACGGTGACTGCGCGGAGCGGAGAGAGCAGGGAGGAACATCTAGAAGCGTATCTCTCCCGAAGGTTCGGAAAGCCACGCGAATCGAAGATTCGAGATGTTACGGTTTAGTAATAAAAGCGCGAGCAGTTTTCGGAAGTCAGTATTAAGTCAGCCTTCAAGTCTTGTCTTGGACAGCGGCGACGTATCCAGAAGACTGAGAGCGACGTGCAGTGAATTTGAGTGGGTTCGTAAATGTGACAGCGTCCAGGCGAGTGCGGCGTATCCGGAAGTCTTGAGTTCGACGTGCAGTGAACTTGGGTGGGTCCGTAACTTGGCAGCGTCCAGGAGAGTGGGGCGTATCCGGAAGTATTGAGTTCGACGTGCAGTTAACTTGAGTGGGTCCGTAACTGTGGCAGCATCCAGGCGAGGTCGGCGTATCCGGAAGTCCTGACCTCGACGTGCAGTAAACTTGATTGGGTCTGTAACTGTGGCAGCATCCAGGCGAGTGCGGCGTATCCGGAAGACTTGAGTTCGACGTGCAGTGAACTCGAGTGGGTCCGGTCACTGTGGTAGCGTCCAGGCGAGTGCGGCATATCTGGAAAACTTGAGTTCGATGTGCAGTGAACTTGAACAATGAGCTGGAAGATCTAGCCAAGGTGAACGAACTGTGAACTGAGAACTGACAGTTTTGTTCTGCACATAGTGCTTGTGAACATTAGTTGAAATTAGGAGTACATTGCTGTTCTTCTCAATAATACCCGTGTATTGTCATTGTCGCTCTGTGGAGTGCAATAACGACTACTGTGTTGCTGTGTTGTAGGGTGAATCATTAAGAATGAAAGTCGCATTGTTGACGGGTGTGTGATTAAAAGCTGAATACACGTTACAATATGTAGAATGAATTAGTGGATTAATTTCAAATTGATTATACTAAAAAAAACACTACATATTACGTTGCATGTCCAAAGTCAACAGTATTTGTTAAATTGTTATATTATTAGCCTATTATTATTATTATTATTATTATTATTATTATTATTATTATTATTATTATTATTATTATTATTATAGAGAAGGCGTCGTAACTTAATCGATTTAATTTTTAAAACAGAAACATCTCTATGTCGGTTGTATAAAAAAAACTCAGAACGTTTTTTTCTCTCCTGTAACATTAGTTTTGGTGAATATGATTGGTTTTCGAATTCACTGATCCAATTAAACTATCAGTGAGCAGAGAGATATTCATGACTTATCTTTGACTTATTTTGATACATTTGTTAGATTGTTTGAAATGAAATTCCTTATCAGCAAAGGACGAATCAGAGTGACTGTTCTTACAAGTTTACTAACCATTCACTATAGTCTGTTTATGTTGAAGCAGAGACGGTGACTGCAGAAGTACACAACGGGCACGTACCTGCAATGTCCGTACAGTTGTATCAAAAGAATGCGTACACTGTGCTGTACATGACGGCTGTGAATTTGTACTCAGTTATAAAACACTACATTGTACTTACGTGTAAAATGAATACTACGTAGTCTGTGCATTGCAGTGGACAATAATGTACATGCAGAGATTGTCGAAAGTGAACGTTCTGCGTCTCTCACTTAAACAAAAATTATATCGTAAAAAACTCCTTTCGACATGGCAAGACGTAATAGGTGCATACGAATAATATGCTGTATCAGGAATATCAATATCAATGCCTGATATATTTCTTTCACTGTTTGATCTCGAGGGTTCTATTTATTTTTTGCAGCAACACATCTCGCACACAACACATGATTGAAAAACAATTTATTTTTTGCTAACACATTCTGAAGTTTCTCGTTTACTTTTTTCGTAACTTCCGGCTTTGGTTTTCTTAAGTTTTACAGATATTTCTTCCACTATGTTTATAGCCTTTGGCATGTGTAAATCAGATGTTTGTAACGACGTTATGGCTTTCGGTAAGTGATAAAAGTTATTCTGTATGAAATCTAAACTGCTCGCAAGATCATCTGAAATTAGGGATTTTGCTATTTCAATTACATGTGCCTTTGTAGAAACTGAACTATTGGTCACTTTCACAATTTGAACATAATATGTGGCATAATAGAAGGCAGCCTCCAGCCAACTACCCCATCTTGTTATTATGGGGTTTGGTGGCATACGCCACCTGTTTGCGAAGAGGAACGTGATGTTCCTACTACATACTGTATAATTCTTTACCCACTGTCTGTAACTAGGGAACACGTGCCGAGACATTCTGCTCTGCATCAGTAACATGAAGCCACGGAACCTGGTCACTCTGATCCGCCCTCTGCTTATCAGTAAAGACAAGCATAATAATTATGAAAAAATGCCAATTATGAAATTTATTTTCTTCTAATCTGAACATATGAAATAAATATTCCAATGCTAAAATATCTTCGTTCCTAAACCACTTTGGACAGCTTGGCATCATTTACTTACTTACAACAACTTACAAATGGCTTTTGAGGAACCAGTAGGTTCATTGCCGCCCTCACATAAGCCCACCATTGCTCCCTATCCTGTGCAAGATTAATCCAGCCTCTATCATCATATTCCACCTCAAGTATTTACAGATTGACAGTTTTGTCTATATTTAATACTCTCCCAAATAAAAGAATTCTGCAAAATGAAACTCCTTTTCAACATAGTAAAATCCTTATCTGAATGCAAGAAGTAGGCAATTTAATTGTTTATAGCGAAGAAAATAAAAATAAGAAGAAACCTTTTTACACTGAACTGGCATAAACAAGGAATACAATATTTCAAAGTAATTTAATTCAATTTCTGGCAAAAAATTACATCTTTTTTCAGTTGATATTGTTTGTAGTGCGAAATATCCTTGAAGTTGCAAAAAGAGAAGAAACTGATTAGAGAGCAATATTGGTGGTTTGAACTCATTTAAATGTTAATTAAGTGGCGGCCGCTCTTTATGTGCTGCAGTGCTGCAGCACACAGTTAATTTTCTGTCCCTAGTATAATTTTATTTATATTTTCTTTCTTTCATTCGTGTTACGCGTTCCAATGCACGCAGAATCGGTAACTGCTATTGTCTATAGCTTGTGCGTCGCCTGCAAGTCCCAGTCGGTAACGTGTGCTGACTTCCTTATCGCAGTGAACTGCAGTGAAATGCAGCGAACCTCGCACATGCGCAGAGAGCTTACATTCGCTTGTTGCATGACGTAATCTATGATTTCCCATTATATGAGCGTAAACAGTGTGAGCTACAAGGAAACGCAGCGAATTGAAATGACTCGTTCGCATTGGCGTTTTATAAAATCTACAACCAATCAGGAGTGAGTGACTGCTTGTATAGATGGTTTGCAGTCTACAAACAACGCGGACGTCACGACATCTCCGAGAAGCAGTCATGTACTATTTGTGAGTTTGTGTCTATTTTACAAGTCCTGATCACAGAATGTAGGAACGACTACTTTATTCTTATGCTAATTATTAAACTTACCTGCAAAACTGAAACGTATTGTTTATAACATTTATTATTAGCTTATTTATATGTACTGTATTATATTAAATACAATTTAATTAAAAGATGCTGTACTACTATTTTACTCCTTCAATATTCCGACAGATGGCTTGAATGCACAGGAATGCTATTCGAATTTAAAATTTTGATTGCTGGTTGCCGACATGGAGGGGTTGAACTCCAAAGTAACTGGCAGCGGTGTTTCCAACTGGACGGAAATTCCGTCAGTTCCGTCAAAACTGACGGAATTTCAATGTAGCGGACAGGAAAAGAATGGCTTTGACGGGTGACGGATTTTCTGGCGGAAATTAAGATTTACATTGTCTTTTGAATTTTTTAGCTGCTGTAATTATTAATTGTTTAAATTTTGAGGGAACTTAGACCAACCCAGCACATCAACTGCAGAACTAGAGGAAGATAATGTGGATGAATTATTATTATTATTTTAATCGAGATTGGTAAGAAAGTTGCGATAATATTTGTTTTCATTTGTATATAGATATATTGAGTGGGTCTCATTTCTTTTTAATTTTAACGGATTCTGACGGATTTCCAGGTGTTAGACTGACAGGGATACAATTTACGTGTTGGGAACATTGAGTGACAGATTCTGCAGCATGAACTTCATACTGCACCACTAGTGAGTAGATCGACCAAATTTTAACGATTTTTTTAAAGTAAATTTCCCATATTGTAGCGCACTCTCATTTTCACTGTGTTAATTTAAACGTATAAATGCACACAGGGCAAACACAAAAAATTCCATTAGATTCCAATGGATGTGCAAAGGTGGAATAGAAAATTCGGTACATATTTTGTATTGGCTTCTCGTATTCATTGACGATTTGAGTTCAATGACTAAAGGGAGAAAATTTCGAGATTTCACTTCCCCTTGGGAATCCCGGATTGTTGCTGAAATGGGTGGCTTTGGTTTATCCATTGTTTCCTATAAATCATCTCTGTTGTCTCTTTATAACATCTGGAATACCCGGTTCAGTGGTGCTTATAAAGATTTTAACAGATGGGAAAATATAAAAAAATAAGGTTTTTATGAAATATGAAATGTTAAGAAAATAGCATGGACTATGAAAATTATTTGGCGTTAATTGTATTCTACACATCGTTCGGTATCATACCAAATCGACACAAACGGATCAAAACCCAAATAAAAGTAAATAGGATGTTAATTTAAATGTAATAAATAAACTATTAAATTATTGAACTTACTTTATAAAGAAAAAAGGTGCTTCAATCTTACAGAAATAATTTTGAAATAAAGATTAAATTTCTTACGTTAAATTCGTTTTCTTAACAAGAGGGATTTTAATGCTATCATAATATATATTAAACAATTATTGTTTACTATTTTATTATAAAAATTCAGAACGGTCTTTACTTATTAATTCTAGAGGAAACCACAATGTCTCAAACAGGAGTCGAATTACGGATGGTGGCTCACTTGGAACACTTGCAAAATAAAAGATTCACAGTGATTTATTTGTGTAATTATGCTAAGAACAAATTAGAAAAGTACAGGACTGTAGAGATATTATTGCAAGAAAAATTAAGAAAACGGAGAACTGAATTTAAGATATTTTGGAGGATATGTGGTAGGAAATTTGACAAGTGTTCTAAACTCAGAAACTATTTCAATTCAGAAATATATTTTCTCGGAGATTATTACACTCACGTACTACCACAGAGACTAACCCTGTTGCAGCATCTGTTGGAAGACAAAGAAATTAATTTTCGGAAACAGTTTAAAAGGATGTCGATTAGTACAGCCGTTGATGACGGATAAATTAAAAGAAGTGCGTCTTGCAAGTCAGGTGTCATTGAAGTGTGCAGGGATACAGCATCTGTAATAAAAGACAGAAGACAAACCACTCCGAAAACTGCTACAAAATATAAAAAAGGATATTTTTCAAAATGTTCGCCTCCAATACCATGTCCCTGACGTACTGCCATTTCATTTAAATATAAAATCACTTAAGAGCAATATATTAGGGCCTAATATCTGAAAATCTATTATACAGAAGCCATTTTATTACATTCTTCTAAATGCACGTTCTATTATGGGATAGTTTATCTTACACGAACGTAATAAGACTTTGTATACAGAACATGCATGATTCTTGTGACTACTGTACAATGTTTCATGGATATCTGTTACATAGGAGAAAAGTTATTGATTTTGTCTAAATTGACCCCCTATAATGAAGTATTTTCTTTTACACTAATGTAATGAGAATTTTTATGCAGTCCACACCTGTGGAGTAACGGTTAGCACGTCTGGCCGCGAAACCAGGTGGCCCGGGTTCGATTCCCGGTCGGGGCAAGTTACCTGGTTGAAGTTTTTTCCGTGGTTTTCCCTCAACCCAACATGAGCAAGTGCTGGGGAACTTTCTGCGTTGGACCCGGACTCATTTCACCGGCATTATCACCTTCATCTCATTTATACGCTAAATAACCAAAGATGTTGATAAAGCGTCTTAAAAAACCTACTTAAATAAAAAAATAAAAAAGTTTGTATACAAAACAAATATGTTACCATGAACTATCATATATAAACTTTGATGAAAAGCTATTAGATAGGAGAAAACTTGGTAATTTTGTCTAAATTCATCCCCTATAATGGGATAATTTATTTTACACAAATCTAATGAGAGTTTGTTTACGAAACAAATATGTTACCTGTAACTACTGAATAAAGTTTGATGAAAAACTGTTAGATAGGAGAAGAGTTGATATTTTTGTCTCAATTCACCCCTTATAGTGGGGTAGTTTCTTTTACACAAACGCAATGAGAGTTTGTTTAAAAAAACAAATATGCTACTTGTAACTACTATACAAAGTTTCATAAAAATCTGGTACATAAGAGAGAAGTTATTAATTTTGTCCCGCTAGATACACGTTTCGGACCACTGTACAGCGATTTCAATGCAATTTTCAACTCTTTTGACATTAATATGTTTCTCTTCTGAGGTCTTCTTTGTGAGCGATCAATTCGTCTCTTGTATTTACTTTTTCTATGCAGTTTCTATTTTCATTCATCACCAGAGACAAAAGTCTGAGGAAATTGTTAGCCAATGAACGTGACCAAGCCCGCCAATCCATAGTTTTGTGAATGTTATATTTATATATGTTACCAGACGACCATAATGAGCAGGTGCTGCGTGATTCTAGAAGACCATGCACCTCATTGTAGCCACAGAAACCTCCCGCAGTAACAGTGAAGCTCGTTATTTTAGAAAGTCTAAATACATACTGTATGTGTGCCCTGTAAGATGATTTGGTAACACACGACGCCCAAATTGACTGTCGATCACACCGCACACATTTGCAGATAAATGATGTTGAGAATTTGTGAAAAGAGAAATTTGAATTGTGAAACAAGGGAAATCTCGATTATATTAATTATGGCCACTTTATAGTCAGAAACTCGTGAACTCTAAAATATACATATGCATATGAAATATGCATTCAAATATGGTCTGTAGAATTTTACAATATGCAATATAAATTTCGTAAAGGAACATCTCGTAAATGTTTTCACTTTTAAATCGAATACAAATATGGCAGTTTTAAACCTCAATGCAGCACAAATTATTGAAAGTTGAGTAAAACAATGTAAATTGCAATGAAACACAAACAACTAACTTGAGTTTCACTAATATTTCTTAATCATAAAGTAAATTATTACCTTTTACTGATATTAAAGCTGAGAATACAGAAAACAATGAATATCATCCTCATATGTTCCATATTGAAGTTCTTGCTTCTGTCAGAAAACATTTTTGTACATTGAAGAAAACCTATCCACGTCACAAGATGCCAAAGTTGCAATGAATGCACTCCATACTTATTACTATGTCAATGCCTCTTCTTCATCACGTAACAATTTTGCTACCTTGCAAAAAGAATAGTAAACAAATTTTTTTCAAGCACTGATTGAAGTTTATCACAAACATTTTCTGCGATTTCGTATGTTTCAGGGTCGACGCGAAAATAACATTTTGAACTTTAAACAAGGTCTCCTGCAGGGAGAACACTATATTTTCATTTGTGTTATTGTTTGATATTTACTGACACACGTGGGACTAAAACAAAAATGAGCTAAGAATAATGTCGTGTTTCTACCTGGCGTGAATCATTCCTTATTCTTCAAGCTCCGGAATATCGCTTAATATGCAATTTACTTTTGTATATTACAAACGGAAATACATGCATGAGAATATGTCCGGAATATGTAATTTTACATTGGTATATGGGAAATATTTATGTAATGTAAATAGATTCTTAAAATATTCAATCGTATGCTTTAGAAAATATGTGTTAAGTAACTACCTTTGTCATGATAATCGAAAAAGCCTAAAACCATATTTGCATTACGTTAAAATTGTTTCCATGAAATGTGTATTTTGGATACAAATCCTGGCTCTCTTTAGACCTATGAGATAAATTTGTTTGTTTTTGTTACAGATCTAAGGAATCAATTATTACCTCTATATTATTATTATTATTATTATTATTATTATTATTATTATTATTATTATTATTATTATTATCATCATCATTACTATTATTAGGAATGTTTTAAAAGAAATGGAAACAACTCTGTTACAACTTGCAAAGGAATTCCTAATGAGCTCATGACAAAACCTCCCCTCACGCTGTGTGCTCAATGTTGGATATCGAAAGCAGACACTCGTCCTCTTTCTTTCATTTATTAAGTTTAATGACTTGTTACGGTCTAATAATAACGTTTTACCAAGCGGTGCAAACATATTTTCATCGTGGGTGATAACTAAACATTAAAAAATAATTTTTTCAAAAGATTATACTAAGGGCATTATATACATTTTTTTATTTTATTGGGTTATTTTACGACGCTGTATGAACATCTAGGTTATTTAGCGTCTGAATGAAATGAAGGTGATAATGCCGGTGAAATGAGTCCGGGGTCAAGCACCGAAAGTTACCCAGCATTTGCTCGTATTGGGTTGAGGGAAAACCCCGGAAAAAAACCTCAACCAGGTAACTTGTCCCAACGGGGATTCGAACCCGGGCCACCTGGTTTCGCAGCCAGACGCGCAGACCGTTACTCCACAGGCGTGGACAAGAGCATTATATTCTATATTGCTTCTATAACTTTGATTTATTTATATTGCATCAGTATGCATTTATTCAAAAACGAATGTTCTTTTATTTTCTTATTGTCTACTTTACTGTAGCCTCCTGTCCTTAAAAACTCGAATTCATTACTGATTTAGTGTTCACCACATTTACGTATGAACCAAGCTTCAGTATTAGTGACGGACAAAAGGATAAATTTCTTGTTCTAAACTATTCCTGTTAGTGATATTAGAGCAAATACTTTCATGATTCACGATTTGTACAATGCAATAAACAACAGAGAATTTTAATATCCTATAATGTTTTGGTAATATTTTATTTTATTTTTTTGTAAAAATCATAGTTCTTTTTTCATACTTTGCACGATTTCCTCCCTTCCTTTAATAACTCAGTGACAGGTTTAGGGGAATTCGTCACAATTTCTTCGTCATGGTTATAATTGGTCAGACTTCATTCGTAACAGATTCATATTCGCCACAGGTATATATTTGTCACATGTGATTTATTGGTAATAATTTGAATTGATCACAGGTGATTTATTGGTAAGAATTTTAATTGGTCACAGATTACTTATTGCTCAAAATTTCAATTCAAGTAGTTAGTCACATAGTAAATTTCCTGTTATTTTATTTTAAGTTTTCTGATATATTATGATTCCTTCGTCCTTTTATTGTTCACAATTTAGAGCGATGCGAGAATTCCTACTCTTTCTTTCCGTCAGTACCAGTATAAACGAGAACCACTAATTTCACATTTTAACGTGTATTGTCTAAAGCTGTAGGAGAATTCTTGGCAAAGATTTATATGTTTAATCCATTATCCAATAATTACTTCGTGATAACTCATTTAGATGTCTGTCGGTTGCAAAATATTTAAATGTTTTTTCACTATCTGGTTCAAAATGCAGGAACCATATATCACCTTCCATGGTTTTGGTATACCTCTTAGGCTATGACGTTTAATTAGGTGATCGTTTTCGATTCTTGGGGCAGATGTTCTCATCTGGTGAGGCACAATGCCCTTTTTATTGTTCATTTTTGGTAGTTTGGCATTTCCTTCACTTAACACCCTGCAATTTATTTTGAAGAATGGAGGAAATTAGTTCTCTGGAAGTACTGTACTTGCTATTTCCTTGATAGACATCATACACTCTTTCGTCTCGATTCTTACCCAATCAACATTATGGCAGAAATTATCTGATGGTCTCTTTATGATTCTGGTCCCACCATGTGTTACTGCTAGCCCTGACCACATACATATCAGATTGGCCAATTCCATGTTATGAAATACTCGTGGCAACATAAAAAGAGAACAACCACCACAGCCTCCAATGTCGAAAAGACATTTTTGGTAACGACCGCTAGATGGAAGTACAGTTGCAAGCTATTAATTCATGCAATTCCATAAAGATTTAACTTGACTACTTTTGCAATCGCTAGATTGCAGCATAGTGAAACTGATAAAAGTTCTCTTCAGAGTGCATTAGGCTGGTCAATCTGTTACAGTATATGTGATCAGAGCTATTAGCAATGAGTTACACTTACCACCTAAATCACAACGCCACACAATCTCACCTTTGACAGTTCTATGTTTGGTAAACATGAAACCATTATATAAGAGTATAAGTTTAAGACGTCTTCTTTCGGTTTTTGTGTATCTAATTTCATCAATCATAATTTTGAAAATACTGCGAACTTAAAGTGGAAGAAGTAGTGAAAAAAAATTCTAATTTAGAAAGTTGTTGAAACTTTAGAAATGCTATACATTATTGTGGAAAGGAAAAAGTTGAAAGTACTATAGAAAAAATAAATTATTATGGGAAGAAAAAGGTAAAAATGCATTATGTAAGATAAATGAGGTGATCCTTAATGGCAGCCGTGGCGAGAACGTGACTCGCGAGACATTGTGGCTCGCAGTGATTAGCTGTGCTTCTAACCTCTGCCAACCCCCACCCTCTCACTCACTGGAGTCAAACTCCGTTCCATTTGTATTTGTCTCTGACCTGCGAGTGGCATATGTTTCTCTCGAAACCATGTACGAAAGTTCCAAGTAGGATAGGAGGACGCATTTTTTTCCTGTCAATATGATGAGAATATTAAATGTATAATTTGTTCACAAGCATTACGAGGAAAACGGTTGTATAACATAAAACAGCATTACACTACATGTTACTGATGAAACATTAAAAGGTTAAGTGTTATTGTTGTTATCATCATCATCATCATCATCATCATCATCATCATCTCTGTACGTCGATCATTTTTCAGCAGATGTACGAATAATGCGGATAAATCTTCAATTTGAACTCAGTGATTTACTATGTGATGTCAAATGAAAGCTAGATGTAAGGACTTGACAAATGTTGAACTTTCAAATCTTTGCCAAAAAATAAATATCCGAAGCTTCGTTCTTTCGCTTACTCTGTTGAAGCCATGTTCGCTACAACTTACGTTTGTGAAAAATTATTTTCAACAATTAAAATAGTAAAAAGCAAATTTAGATCACGACTGACAGACAAATACCTTCGTGATCAACTACGAGTGGTAGTAAGTGACATAATTCCTGATTTTGAAACTCTGTCGCAGAGACATTCTGAAGACAGTTAATTTTAGGTTGTGATATTGTTCATTTATTGTTCATTTCTTTCTTCGTTACACGTACTAAATATTAGTTTGTAGCCTTGTACTGTATAAAATTATATTTAAGTGCTTGACGTAAGGAAAATGAAAATCCGTTAATAATTCAGACAGTTGCTTCACTTCCCCTTCGGGTGTCCACCTCCCTCCATAGGTGCTATGCACGTTGCAGGTTACACAGTGGCTCGGCGCACGATTACATTTTCGCCACCGCTGCTCTATGGTATATGGCGAAATTATTACCAATTCCGGTGAACCGCTATAACTGTGACGAATCGTAATTGTTACGAATTGTAATTGTGTGACGAATCATAATTGTTACGAATTGCAAATGTGTGACGAATTGTAACTGTAATAAAGAAATTTTGAGAAGTTCCCCGGATCCCCTCAATGACTACCACTGAACAGGACTTTCCAGGCATCAGAAGACAATAGAAATTATTTGCAGGATACACTTCAAAATCTCAAGTCACCTATTCAACCAAAATTCCGAAGTCCCCAATGGCAAGTGAAATCTCCAAATTCCCCTTTAGAAGAACTGAACTCGTAATGTGAATGAATTGGAGAAACGAAAACAAGATAAGCTGTTCCTATTCCACTTTGTTCGGTCTTTCGTACCCAGTTAAATTCTTTTCAGTGTTGCCATATGTATTTATATAAGTGTAAATTAATGTTATAAACGAGTTTCAACCACTAATTTTCTGTATACTTCATTTTTTTCTCTTTTTGCAATGTCATGGGTATTCTTCATACAAAACAAGCAATATTAACTGACAGAGAGTGTAATATCTTGCAAGAAAATATAAAAAGTTTTTGTGTTGTTGAATATATTCAATGTGAAAACAATAATTCTTTTACTTATTTTATTTCTTAATTTTTGCTTTATGTTCTCTTAAGTGTACAAATGGAGTTTCCCAGTTCTAGCATTCAAGTAAGGATTTAATTATTCTGAAAAACTGTTTCATTATGCGGGTCTTTTTGTATTTTATTTCATAGCATAATATTAAATATAGACAAACATATTAACCTCTAAAGACTTATTTTATTTAATAATGCTGTAAACATGCTCCAAATATTATCGGAACGAGGATATTTTAGCACTGAAAATTTTATTTCATTTTTTCATATTTTTAAAAAGTACATTTCATATTTTGATAAAATTCCTTTCATATTCTGCCGGTGTCTATTAACTACCGTATAATAGGTTACATGAAAACAAATTTGGTCCAACCAATGTTTTGTAAGCTTTAATTTTAGCATACGTTTGAACAAGAGACAGTTGAAAATGTTACTAATAGCATTCATTGCGTAATTGAAGCTATTAAATTTTACTGATATATCCTTTTACAATCCTAGCTCAAATTGTACATGACATATTTAAAAACATGAAATATGTTCTAGGGTTGTATTGTAAATGCATGTTCTACTACGATTTTTTTTCCTTTGAAACCAATTAATTTAATCTTATCAACCGAAATTTCTGTGCCATAATCCTCAGAGAAAAGTTCCATTATTGGAAGGGAGAATGAATATTAGCAATATATATTTAATAGTTTATAAAATACATTTGAATATAAAATCTTCCGAATTTTCTGGTCAATTTAACTGCTCTTAAAAAGACATTTTAGATTTTCAGTTGACAACATTGGTTTGGACTCCTGTAACTTATAGGCTGCAGTGCTAGCCTATGGTTCTCTTCTCCGAAACTTAGGAAAAATCCTAAATCAAATTTGACTTCAGATTTGCGCTTTACCATTATTAAGTAACACAGGTGGTAAGTTTAGTTCCAAAATGTCCTACTTGTTATCCCAACCTATACGTGATTTCATCAGCATTAGAACACATGGAAAATGACCGTGCAGGGTTAAGGGACATTGAATCTCTCTGCACCTGGCGACAGGCCGTGTCTAAGTGTGTTACGTAGTAGGGGTTGTGTGGATGCCATGTAAGTCTATTAATGGGGTTTGGAACTTTTCTCGCGATCTCGATGCATCTATCATAACAGTAAGATAGGGGTTGGGAGTCGTAAATTTAAACATTAATCGAACTTTATGATCCAGTGGTACATGGCAGAGATCTGTACAGACGGACATCCCCCCACACAGTGACATATAAATCCACTCAGCACTCGTTTCAAGCCCTGCTTTATTGCTCTTTACACAACACATATTTATATGCACTAAGATACTGCTAGCACAATTTCAGTTTTATTTTTTACCTTGGTGATCTTGGGGTAACCACGCTGGCCATTGGATTCGAGGTTCATGAGTTCAAACCTGGCGAAGTGCAATGGTTTTGAAAGAGCAACAAAATCTGTACCATAGTTTCCTCCGAGAGAGGAGAAAACCTGGAAGGACCATAGTCTATATTTATTTGATAAGTCTCGCGTCGTAGTTTCGTGATCTAAGGTAGTGGTCCCAAAATTTTTATGCCATGGACCTCTTGAATATCATATTTCATATTTTCGGTTCCCCAAAATTTTTGTATAATTTATACTGAAATTGTTCTACTAATGAATTAATTAATTAAACATTTGCAAAATATAGTTAATTAAACATCCTTAATAAATTGACAGTGATATTACATTTCAGTTTTATCTTTTGAATACAATAAGAAAACATATAAATACAAAGTTATTATACATTATATCATGCCTATGCTGTGAAAAGTTAAACTAGATTTCTAGATTGTCCTTAAGGCTAGTAGTAGGATGTGTGATGTTGCTTTGCGAAATTTGGCACAATTGCAGTAAGTTGAGAGTCTACATCAACATTAGCCTATGTTTATTTCCATATTTGTTCTTCAACATGTGTAGTGCAGGAAAGATACTACTACACAAATAAGAAAATGCGAATGGCATTAGCTTAAGTGCTATATTGCAATTTGGTAAACATCTTGATATACGGTTGGTTTATGCAATCAAGATTGGAACAGGAAAGTTATAGGAAACATGATTTTCAATTTTGAATCATCAGATAATTCTAATAATTCTAACAGTTCCTCTTTTTTTCACAGGAAACTATCATTTTGTCACCAAGAAGAGGTATTTTGTGCAATTGTTTTTTTATTTCATAAGAGATGATATTCCCTTAAATTTAATGTAAAACAATGAGCATGAATTTTGAACCTCCAAAGATATCGGACAAGAGTTCGTAATTATATGTTGTTAGGAAGTCATTAAGAGTCAGAAATAAATCAAATTCTCGATTCACGTCCCAGTGAGACTACAAGTTCAGTTCCTTTATCGTTTCTTCAGTCTTATTCTGAACGGCAAACACAGTTAAAGTTGGGCCCTAATTATTATTATGTAATAAAAACTAAAAGTATCGAATATGAAAATTGTACGCAAGACTTTCAAGCCAAAAGAAGTCGCTGAGGCGAACTCTTTCCTGTTAAAATATGTGTCTCAGTAGTATGATATAAACAAAAATGTTTCATAAAGCTGTTAAAAGTCGGAGAACGTGATAAAATTTGGAAACCCACCTTAGTTTCGCGAATCGTTTTCAAATCATTCACAGGTTGGATGGGAACCGCAGGTCTAAAACATCATACTGTATAATACGACAGTGGTGGGCATTTTTATACCATTAGCCGTTCTACAGTGATCGCAGGAAACCCGCCTACCTTATTCACTACGTTCGCTAGAGACAAAAACGTAAAACTAGCGGGATAAAATTAAAAACTTTCTCCTAAATAAAAGATTTTCATGAACTTTCATTACGATTGTTTAAAAGAAACTACCACAATATAGGAGGTGAATTTAGATAAAATTATCAATTTTTCTCGTATCTAACAGATTTTCTTCAAAATGATAAAGCAGTTACAGGCAACATGTTTGTTTTGTACACAAACTCTCATTACATTTGTATAAAATAACTACTCCTTTATGGGGGTTAATTAAAAAAAATAACTTCTCTCCTATCTTACGAATTTTGGCCAAACTTTGTATAGTAGTTACGGGTAACATATTTGTTATCTATACAAATTCTCGTTACATTTGTATAAAAGGAATTACTCCATTACAAGAGTGAATTTAGGTGGAATTAGTCTAACTTTTCTCAAATCTAATAGATTTTCATCACACTTTACACAGTAGTTACAGGTAAAATATTTGTTTTTATACAAATTCTCATTACAATTTTGTAACAACAAACTACCAAATTTTAGGGGGTTAATCAACACAAATTGATCTGATTCAGGTTCTGGCTGATATGTACATCTATTAGCAGGTCCTGGCTGATATGTACATCTATTATCAGGCGGAAGAATCTCAATTGACTTTATGTCAGAGGAAAAGCAATTGTTTGTATATATCTGAGGTCTGATTAGTGTAATATGTAGCTATAGAGGATTCCACTTTATGGAAAAGCATTGAACATATGGAGGCTGTTCCATCAACTATTTATAAGTATTTTTCTTAAGAACTGCGAATTAATTAGCTTCATTTAAATCAGAGAACATAATTTCATTGAGAACAAATCGATTTCGTGTGCTAAAATTGTGTGTCAGACCTCTAAAATTACCACATATTTGATTTGCGAATAACGGGGTAACAGCTCAATTGATGGAATAGTCTTCCGCTCTCTTGCCAAACATCTCCGCTGAAAAATTTAACATACAAGTATGGTGATAAGTTACAGTTAAGGCTAAGATTTTACACTGTTAAAACACGTAATACAACATTGTCTGCGCTTATTTAAAGTAGGCCTACATAAAATTTAATTGTTAGCAAAACAACAAATGCATTAGGTATGTAACTTAGGTTCTTGTTTGATTTTAGTGTGAAGTTAATAAAGGAAAAAGTGTGCTGTACATAATCCTAAATTTGTATTATAAGCACTTTTTAACATTTTTAATAACACAAAATGTGGTGTGCTGCACATAATCTTAATTTTGCAATATAAACGCTCCGTAACACTTCATAACGTAAAACGTGTGCTGCAAATACTCTTAAATTTGTATTATAAGCGCTTCTTAACATTTAATAACGGTAAACGTATGCTGCACATAATCTTAAGTCTGTATTATAAGCACTTCTTAACCCAATAAAATAACATTTTTATTATTACTATGATGATGATGATGATGATTATTATTATTATTATTATTATTATTATTATTATTATTATTATTATCATCATTCAAATACTTGGGGTGTAGGCCTACTATAAGCATTAACATGAGCTGCTGTCAAGAAGTCAAAAGGAGAATAACAATGGCAAAGGAAGCTTTTAATAGAAAAGGGGCCTCTGGAGAAAGAACTAAATAAGACACTAGTGAAGCGCTTTGTGTGGAGTGTAGCATTGTATGGGGCAGAAACATGGACATTATGACGAAGTGAAGATAAGCGAATAGAAGCATTTGAAATTCTGATATGAAGAAGGATGGAGCGTGTGAAATGGACAGATGTAGTAAGAAAAGAAGCTGTGTTGGAAAAAGTGGATGAAGAAATAATGATGCTGAAACTGATCAGAAAGAGGAAAAGGAATTGGCCGGGTCACTGGTTGAGAACAAACTGCCTTCTGAAAGGATGCACTGGAAGGAATGGTGAACGGGAAAGGAGTTCGAGAGAGACGAAGATATCAGATGATAGACGACATTATGATATATGGATCATATGCGGAGACACAAAGGAAGGCAGAAAATAGGAGACTAGAGAATGTCGGATTCGCAGTGAAATATTTGCCCTTGGGCAGAACACTATGATTGATTTATTATTATTACTATTATTATTATTGTTACTATTATTACTATTATTATTATTATCATTATTATTATTATTATTATTATTATTATTATTATTATTATTACTATTATTATTAATTTTTGTAACTGCAGTAACGTTTCAGGTCCCTAAAACTGTATTGTAATGACTATTTCGATCACTATGGAGCCTAGTTAAGGTGTCTAAAAGTTGTTTAAAGGCCTAAATATCCGATGTCTAGTTATAATGTATATATAATTAATAATGTGTTTTTGCAGACATCATTATGGCATTAATAGGTTTTTTTCTCGTATGAACAAACTCAACGTACAGTTTCCCTAGAAAAGGATGAGACGATTGAATATTCCGAAGTCTCAGATGTAAGACACTGCGCATGATCAGAGACCAGAGCACTGATACACAAGATAACGAATATTAAGTTAATTAAATTCAGGCTATTTGGTTTGTTACTAGCATCGTTCCGAAATTTACTTCAAAAACTGCAAAAATATGATAATATTACGTAAATAAAAATAAATATATGCATCAATCGTGTATTTAAATCGACAATGGACATTCATGACTAGATCAACACTCCGCACAGAAAGAAAAGCTTTCGTGTCGTTTCAATAGCTCAGACTCTAAGACTTCTCCGTGTTGTGTAGAAAAGTGCGAGTTCGATTCCTAGTATACATAACGATTTTTTTTGTCTAAATAACTTTGAAATAGCTAAATAACGTTGAAATACAGTTTTAAAAAGTCCTCAGATTAAGTGTTAATGATCACAGACAATACAAAATTACAAGTTATAATATTATAAACGTTAATCTAAGGAATGCATTTATACATACACACATACACTGTAAAGGCATATATATTAAAAACTAACAATTGAATCATGACTTGTTAAAAGGGCGTAAGTCCAGTTTTACACTTTTTTTAGTAAACTACGTTGTCAAGTTCTTGACATATAGATACATACTTTAGTGTTGAAAGGACTTTATTCCTACCCATCCTTGACCAAACACCAAAGCTTCGATCTTTTCTTGTAGTGTCAGTAGGACTTAAGTCCTTTTAACACTGAACTCTGTGAACATAGTGAAAACCATTACACATGGAGATAATCTCTGATCGTATCTAGGACGCAGTGATTCTCTTTTTTATTATTCATGATTATGTCATTGTTGTAAGATGGCTGAATTAGGTGAAATTGTTAATGAAAGAACAAAAAAAGGAAAGGTGTAAGGAATGACAGCTTATATTCTATGAATATAATAAAACGTGCTCGTGTAACAGGACAACCATACATAAACAGTCGGAAGAAACAAATTCCTGCCAGGAAAACTGGAAACAAGTGTAGGTAAGTGTAAAAGCACGGTTAAGTGAGAAAACATTATTTGGATATAAAATATGTGAAGAACTAAATAATATTAATCAATGGTAATGTAATGTAATAGAGTGTTTATGATATTTCTTTCAGTTGTAGACTGCAATGCTTTGTAAAGCTTAACGAAGACAAACAGTTGGATATCTTAACCCATTTCAACAATGGCTTTGTAAACAAGGACACCCAAGATTTACATCTTCAACGCTTAATAGAAATGACACCTGCCAGTCGTAAAAGACAAAGAAATACCGACAGTAATAAGGAGAGGGGTGCTAGTTTCACCTACCATGTATTGTGCTATGGTGAGAAATTGAAAGTTTGTCTGAAGGCTTTCATAAGTTTACATGGCATTTCAGAAAAACGTGTCAAGCGTTTAAGGGACCTTCTAATGGAAGGGAAATCACCAAAGGACCAGCGTGGTAGGCATCCAAGTCAGAAAGCAGTAACAGTACCAGAACAAACCAAAATACAGAACCATATTTCATCGTATCCAGTGAAGGAGAGTCACTATTCAGGCAGAACATACCAGTACCTTGATGCTCGACTAACAATCAAAGCTATGTATGACATGTTTAAAGAAAAACATCCAGAGAGCAATGCGAAATATCATTATTACAGGCAGTATTTTCATGAACACTTTGAACTTTCGTTTGGTCGTCCTCAGGTGGATACTTGTGTAGTTTGTGAGGAACTAAAGCTGAAACTTAAAAGTCCCCACCTTAATGATGTTGCAAAGAGAGTGGCTGCGGCTGAACTTTTAATACATTGAAGACGTGCAAAGAAGTTCTACAGCAGTCTAAAAGAGTCCGAGGAGAAGTGCCAGGACAATATTAACACACATGCCATAGCAATAGATTACATGCAAAATCTACCTTTGCCACATATTCCTATACAAACGATATTCTATTTACGGCAGCTCTGGGTCAATGTATTTTGCATATATGACCTGAAAAGCAAAAAATCTTCATTTTATTTATACCATGAAGGTATTGCTCGAAAGGGAGCAAATGAAGTTTCTTCCTTTGTGATGGATTACATCAATACAAACATTCCCTCTGATGTAAAAGAGTTACATGTATACTCTGACGGATGTGTGGGACAAAACAAGAACCATAAGGTTGTACGTATGTTTTTATCACTCACTGATAAAGGGCGTTTTAATACAATCATTCACAGATTTCCCATTCGCGGACATTCCTTTTTACCCTGTGATAGGATATTTGGAATGGTGAAGAAGAAGCTTAGAAAAGAGGATAGAGTGTACACCCCTATCCAGTACACATCACTTATTTTACAGAGTACGAAAAGTGTCGCCACTGTGAAAATGATTGAATCAAGTGACATATTGAATTTTAGTAGCTGGTGGCCACAATACTATAAGAAAACAACACTATCAATGGAAACCATGAAACATTGTGTGCCCCGAGCTGAAAAAGTTACATTTAAACCTTGTGACTATATGGAATTTAAGTACTCTTCAGATTTGAAAGGATGTGTAGTGACTTCACCTTACATCAGCAGCCCTGTATGTCATACATTTAAGCTTGCACAGTCTAATATTATGAATGGTGTAGCTTTTCCAAACACCTTAGCATATCCAGAAGGCAGTGTCCCCATCAACACCAAGAAATTAGCGGACATTCAAAAGTACTGCCATATATTCCCAAGGAGGAGAAGAAGAGATTTTCTACCAGGAGGTTATTAACTGGAACAACATGGCCGGAGCAGATGATGTTAGTGAAGAAGACTGAAGGAACATTGTTAAATCAGTGTTCTTAAATTGACTTAGTGCCTGCCTTAACAATCACAGTTCATATTTTGTTTATTATATGTTTAAATTTTGTAAAAAAATGTTACTTCTGTAATATTGTTAGATACCTGCAAAATGTAAGCGATAAACTTTAATTTGAGTGTAATGGTCATGCAGCAAAATATATTACGCCACTATTGAGTTCATAAAGAGAGGTATTGGTTTAACATCACAAAATGTATGATTTTAATTCAGAACAACAACAACTAAAACAATAAGAAGTGATATTTTTGGAAATATATTTATTTTTTGGAAATGAATTGTTAAAAGGACTTAACTCCATGCATTATAAACGCCTTAAAGTACATTGAAAACGTTTCGGAAATGAAAAATGTTGTAATAAACATGTCAGAGAATAGCTGTAGCAACAGTTACTGTAATTTGAATTGAAGTCACACAATTGAACCAGAAGGCAAACAGTTTGTTTTTTTAGTTTTCTCAAAAGTAGAGTCAATGGACTTAAGTCCTTTTAACAAGTCATGATTCAATTAAAATGAAATTAAGAAATATTCCTAAGCCACACAGACACAATTTTATAAAGGTTTATAGTCCTTAGGCTATGTTATTTGTTGAGTAATTATTACAATATTTTATTAGTACCTTCCCCATATGTGTAAGAAATGCACTCGCACAAAAACAATTTTTGTTAAAAGTGTGGCTTTGGATTATTTCATTCTCACCCCTTCAGTTGATTTGAACTATTTTATCTACGTGTTTGCAATAGTGTTCAATTTTATGTGCATTCGATTTCATTCATGTTATGATTCAATGAAAAAGCACTTTTGCAGTTATTGACTAATTACATATATTAATACTAATCATTAAATGCATCTGTTAAGTTACCAATTGCAGTATCTTTTGCAAAATCTTGAATGTTTAATTTGACAATAATATTTCTGTACTATATACTATAAGACGTTAAAAGAATTTGCAATAGACTTGGGATCCTCTACTTTATAATCACTGGTTTTAATGAAAAAATATTTTCTTTCTTAGGATATCTACAAGTTTAAATTTAATAATATTCCGAATAGCTTTAATTGCATTATCTGAATTTTGTATTTCTCTATTCAAATGTATTCTATTTCCCTCTTTCATAATTCTTGATACATTACACTGTACTTCTTGTAGTATTTAAGAACATGAGGATCATTACATTGCAACTCATTACATATAGATTCTTCTTTTTTAATACATGAGATTTTAAGTCCCTGCATTATCTACATGTTTTTACTTTTGAATTTTTTTACAACATTGAGTGGAGAACATCCACTGAAGTGATTCTGAAATTAAGTGAAAAATACAATACAATTACTCTTAACATCAGTAGTACGAGTAACATATACGTTTTTCCAAGATTCATTTTGTAGACATAAGTGTAAATATTCACTAGATACAGCATTTACGACCCTTTTTTAGTTTTTAAATTCATATTTTGAAATTGTTCAGTGACATTGGAAACACTTAGGATTTGTTTATCATGTTCAGACAAGCCATTGATTATAGGTTCTGTCGAATAGGAATTCAGTCTAATTCTGTGTACAAAACTTTTATCAATGGCTGTGCTACTTCAGTTTGTATGCAGGTGGGAAAATGACTCTGCGACTAAGGTTTCCAGTTTCAAGGAGTGAATTTAATTTACTTTTACGGAAAAGTTCCGAGAGATAATCTATGTTTATGTCACTACAGATCACAAATTCCATATGAGATTTCTAAAGTTTTTTTCTTTAAAAATTCAATGTTGGCTATAAATATTAATAAATAATGTAAGAAATATGAATGTAGTTAGAAGTCTGATTTACATTATAAAAAGCAAGAAGTTATATTCCTCGGCAAGATTCGAAATTTCGATGTTTGGTTTTGTCGTTCAACGCATAAGCACGGACCTATTCAATGCTTATGTTAATAACCTACAATTTAGATGTAGCAATGTGGTGTCATAACTTGGGATTTGTTCACTTAATGTAATTATATTTAATTTGATTAGTTTCGCAACAATTGGACTTCCTGTTATATCCTGTTATTTAAATATTTAATTTAGGATTGATTTATTAACTCTTACTGTGCAAGATGCCACTTATTTCAGTAATTCTATATCACGTTAAATGGTCAAGTCTACACTAAAGTATCATCGTCATCCCTCATTTCTCATCGCAATGACGAACCGACGTGACATGAGACAGCGAGTTATAGCTCTAGTTGAGGCTGGATATGGGGCTAGATCTGCTGGCCGTTTCGTCGGTGTTCCTGGAAGTACAGCCGCGAGGGGGTTCATCATTACCAAAATTCAGGGGAGGTCGAAAATCGCCCTATTCCTGGGCGTCCGCGAATTTCTTCATTGGAAGAGGATGCTCTCTTATTCGAGACAGTTCGACTGGACCCCTTTCGGACTGCGAACGAAATAAGAGCAGCATCTAACTTTCCCGGTTGTTCACAGACTGTGCTCAGCAGGTTGAGGAACAGCGGTATTAGGAGCCGGAGGGCTGCGCAAATGGAAATATTGGGGGAAACACAAGCTGTCAACCGTCTTACCTTCGCTACCAATCGAGTGGATTTCAATTGGAGAAATGTAATTTTCTCCGACGAAACAACCATCTCGAGTGATTACGAAGATCCTGTTCGTGTCTATCGTGAGGATGGTCTCCGACATGATCAGCGCTATGTGCACCGACGTGAAAGATCGTGTTGGGAGTGGATGTCTTACGATGGACCTGGCGTTATAGAACGCATCGATGGCCGGTTTAGTGCGGGAAATTACGAGCACATTCTGGAAAATATATTCCTTCCTTCCGTCCGAGAACGTTTTTCCGAAGGAACATTGCTCTTCCAGCAGGGTAACTATCCCGTGCACTATGCCGCAAGCATTCAAAGATGGTTTCAAAGGAGACCCGAGATCGAAATCATTAATTGGCCTCCGAAGTCACCTGATTTGAATGTCATCGGAAATTTATGGGCCGAATTGAAAAAGAGAAGGATAGCCACCTATGCCCACCGACGCCCTCGAAATCGAGACGAATTGTGGGATCAATTTGTTGACACCTGGGAAGATCTAGCCGGGCATCAGAACTTATTCCACAATTTCGTGACATTCATGCCGGATCGACTTAGAGCTGTAATAGAAGCTGATGGTATGTGGACAAGATTTTAAGTTAACAGGTCTCTTTTAGTTTTTTATGATTTTTGTTTGAGGAAGAATACTTTTAACTTTCAAGTAAGATTTATTTTTTGACGAGGTTCAGCCCACTTGTAAGACCCAAAAATTGGACATAAATTATTCCATATTTTTCAACAAATTAGATAGTCGAGGAACTCTAAACAAATTAATTACACCTCAATTAAAAAAGTTTCACCTGGGATCGAACACGAGACGTGTCGGTTATATGGAGGAACCAACACGCTACTATATGAGCTACCGAGACAAGACAGTGACAGCAGCAGTGCAGATTGTAGATCCAATAGCAGGCATTTGCCATTCGGTACAGAGAAGCAATGATATTTTGTTACCCGAGCTAAGTTTTGAAATCATGGCGTTAAATGGCTGTCTACTTCGTGATCGTTATTCTGATCCTTGTCCTTGTGGTCCTTGTAACAATTCTTGTTCTACTTTTCATGGTACTTACCGTTACGTCGATATCGAGTGAACCGCGCTGTAGAACTTTAATTTCCGACGACCAAGAATCGTCTCATTCTTTTTAAGGGTAATTGTAAGTTACGTAAAGTCGACCACATCCAGCTGGTGATGCCCGCTCACTATACCGTAGATTAGGGTGTATCGAAAAAAACTTTTCGTGAAAAATGAAGGTGGCTAGTGCGGAAAAGTTGCTATTTGTGGCAGAAATAACGTAGAAAAAAAGAAAATGGTAATTCAACAATATCCTGTGTCTCCGCATCAGCTCTAAAATTTTGCGAGATTAATGCTGTATGTCTGTTTTCAAATTTTGTTTTGTAGTGCAACTCTTCGCCTATTTCTTTAAATTTACACTCAAAAATAACCCAGGGCTCACTACGTGGAGGTGGTTGCACTTCCAGCCCCATCACTCTACCCACCCTTAGTAGTATACTCCGGTGTCAAATGTTGATTTACGCTGCATAGTCAGACTTATTTCGAAGCATGGCATTTCTCAGCCATGCAAACTAAATTAAGTGAAGGGTTACTACAGCTCACATACAAGCGGAGAATCCTATAAGCAGTTGTAAGTCATCGAGATTGAAAAACTGGTCCTGGTTTCTTCCTTTCAAGCTCTATCGGACAAAGGCCAGAATGAAAGGCTTGGTAGATCCCAGAAGATACTCCTGGTCAGTAGGCCTACTAAAATCGGAGATCCGTTCCACGTTAATTTTGTTGATCCAGGGTACTTCAATAACCTTGAAATTCGCCATGATTTTGTCTCACAATTGAGTAACACTTCTCCGATATGTCCAGAACGGTTTCTGGACCTGTAGTGACACCAGCAAGATGTTTCATGAGATAGCGGAGTAGAAGTTTATTTGCATGGAGAAGACAAATATTTCGTTGTAGTGGCCTGCCGATTTCCTTTTCGATGCACACCACCGATCCGTTCTTTCTTCCTGCATTTGTAGGGGCTCCATCGGAACCATGTGCTCCTAGGGGCGAAACATCTAATTTACTTGCCTTTAAAAATTGAAGCATGGCTCTTCCAATTTGATGTCCATGTCAGAGGAAGGAGAGACATGTCGAATATACTTTGAATGTGGTTCTTCTAATAAAATTATAATTATGCTAATCTTCTGTTCCTCGCGATATAAGCTATTGTCTTTTTTCTCCTGTGTTAGTGCCTTGTCCTTTCGACCATCAAAATATACTGTTCGAATGAACTTATTATTAGGTGTTTCTTCTTTCTGAATTTTATCTCCAATCTTCATTTCTCTCGTGACCATCTATTATAAGATCCTTATTGCTAGTAGATATTATTCTCGTGCTTGTAGCATAGCTGTCGCAATTAGAGCCACATCTCTTCTCGAGGTGCCTATTTGAAGGCTGCTGAAGATAATTCTGGTAGAGGCAAGCGAGCCTGAGCACTAGAAGGCTTCGATTTGAAGTCAGAATCCACACTCCTTCACTGCTGTTCCGAGCGGTGCGAAGGCAAGACTCAGAGCTTGTAATTGATGCCTATTTTTCTCTTCCTCTGAATTCAAGTCGCACTTCTTCAGATCGATGGCGAATGAGCCTCTTCGCTTTTCTCTCTTCACTCTTAAATAGTGTCTTCGTCGTCACAATGTCGATGTTATCAATAATCGTATTTCGTTAATTTTTCTGATCCATTAGAAAGGATACTCCTATCACATTCACAGAGATTTTTCGGGTCCAGGCACTTACAAGTGCATACATAAAAAGAAGAAAATTCGACCATTATTAATAAAGCCTACGCATGTGCCCTTGAGGATAGCCCACTTCGTTAGTGCGATTTCAAAATATTCTGATATTCACTATGATACAATTTCATCTTTTCCACTACTCTACGTTTGCTGATGGTAGAAACGCTTGCTGTTTTTCAAACATCGATAAGTTTGTCGGCAGTAACATGAGCGATGTCTTTTACTGGAAGGTGTTTTCCACCTAGTTCGTTTGTCTTTAACTCTCTGATCCAAAGAAAATTTGTTGTCACATTTTTATAGTTTGGAATTTGCAACTCTGTCATCGGTCCTGGTATATCGAACAAAGGACTCAGCAGTACGACATGTACGGAATTATTTTTTTCCACTCATGACAACACGATGCATAAGAACTATTGAATGTACCACTAAACCACTGATATGATACACGATTTCACAGGAACAACAGAGATACAAACCTGGCCAGCGTAGCCTACCAAATACGACTGCTGGGCAGATGCTACCCTAATTGCCAGCATCCCTCTCTTCTCTTACTACACAAGAACATACTGGTGACAGATACTTCTCTTCTTGTACTATCTTTGCTAGCTTTTAAAAGATCTGGTTGACGGGGGTAGCTGTATAGTTGTGCAGACTGTCGTTATAATAAATTTTTTTCAAGTTTGCGTTATAAATTCGAATCTTAAGTTTTGATGGGAGAGGCACAAAATATTGATTAAATTTAATTTTTTCTCCTGCAGTTTTCTGCCACGAGTCATAACTTTCCCGCACTAG
>JAJSOF020000007.1:68562669-68580125 GCA_025594305.2 Periplaneta americana
TTTACATCAGAGATGCAGTTCATATATTTTGTCTTTATTCCAGTCATTTGCAGATCTAATACATTTTCTTTCTGCAACACACAAAACATTATAATTACAATATAGATCATGCAGTTCCTTGGTTGATAATAATTACGAAATAGATCAAATGTAGTTCTTTAGTTGTTCACGAAAAACTAGTGTCTACTTTTAATGTCTCTTCACTCCATTATTAAATCCTGATGTCAACGAAAGCACGTGTACACACTTCAGTCTCTAGTGACATAACGTAGGCCTAATTTTACGAAAAACATCGTAACGCAACATCTAAAGAATAGCTCCATACATGATATTGTTTTGTTCAAGTATATGCTTAGTTCCTTTTATAGTTCCACATGCAAATATATTTCATTTCTGACTGACTGCTAAGTTATTACAGGAAATGTAGCTCGGGAAATGCGAAACATGTTTTAAATTGATTTATTGCGTTAGATGTTTCTTCTGAGAGTAGCCAGTGGCAGAAAATAGCAGAGTTGTTCTCTTAAATGTTGACTCGAGCAGCAATTACCTATGAAACTGATATCTCTCCTTACATTACTATAGGGAGACAAGTTCGATTGGAGGCTATTTACTCTGCAACTCAAAGTTATAACCACGGTAAAAAATAAAGGAGTGTCATGTTTTAAACAGAAACATCTCCACGCTGACGAAACTAATAGCAAGCCATCACAAACAACCTGTGTGGGGAATGCAAAGAGAGAAGACATGTCGTCGTATTCACTGAAAAGACTGCTTTAATGATATCAAAAGTTACAACAATCTAAAAGCCGACGTTGCTACAACAAACAATTGAATAGCCGAAATAGAAAGTTACAGTATAACATGGTTCAATAGGGTGGTCATAGATGGCAGGGGCATCTTAAATCCTCCACATCCTACCACCATGGTCGATCTCTAGGGGACGACCAGCTGTACAGGTCTGGCCATTCTCTCTCCGTCGGGGGCGCGAAGTATGACAGTTCTTACTGTCCCATCTCGTCCTGTTTGTAGGGTCTCGACACGAGCTCTTTTCCACATGTGTCTCGGCCGATTATATTCTTGGAGAAGAACTATGTCGTTGACTCTCAGAGAAGGTGAACTGCCGTGTGGACGCCGAACTTCATGGAAACATCTGAGCTCCAACAGATATTCCTTGGTCCAACGCTTCTAGAAGTCGTCGGCTAACTTCTGACGGATCGTCACTTCCTTTGTTAGGTATCTCTTCATCTTTGGTTCTGGTCCTGTGGGTATTGTGGTAAGTTGCTGTCCTGTCAGAAAATGAGCTGGTGTTAGTGCATCGCTATTGTCTACGTCCTGCAAGATGGGCCTGGAATTTATGGCGGCTTCTATGTTGACTAGGTAGTATTCAACGCTTCCTCGCTAATCTATGTCTTTCCCAGAACCTTCCGCAAACATCTCTTGGTAGTGCCAACCATTCTCTCCCACCATCCTCCCCACCAAGCCGCCCTAGGTACAATGAACTTCCAGTGGATGTTATGTTTGGCTAAATATTGATGGGTTGAAGATGCTGAGAGATGTCCAGATAGAAACTATTTCCTTGTTGGCAGCATGGAAGGACCTAGCATTGTCAGTATAGATGGTATGAGGTAGGCCTCGTCTTCCAGCAAATCTCTGAAGCGCAAGCAGGAAGGTGTCAGTAGACATATCAGAACATAGTTCCAAATGCAATGCCCGTGTTGTAGCACAAGTGAAAAGGGCTATGTAGCATTTCTTGTGTGTCCCTCCGACCACCTTTACGTAGAGTGGTCCTGCAAAATCGATTCCTGTGACTTCGAATGGTTTCAGTGGCGTTACTCGGTCTCCTGGGAGTGGGGCTTCTATAGCTTGACCCAAGTGATTATGCGCCATTTTGCTGGGAAGACAGGTGCGTAGTATCTTCTTAACTGCTTGTCGAGTGCGAAGTATCCAAAATTGAGAACGCAGCTCTGACAATACAATTCGCACTCCTAAATGGTGAAGTCTAATGTGCTTCTCCCGAATAAGTAGTTGCACAAAGGGATATGATCCATCCAGGAGTATGAGGTGTCGCTGCTGTCGAGAGAGCTCTGCAAATTGGAAGCGGCCACCCAAGTGTATAAGGCCGTCCTCCATAAAGGGGTTAAAGCGGACTATTTTAGACTCCTTAGGTAGTGGTAATCTATTCTCCAGTGCTTGTAGTTCTGCAGGAATACAGTGCTTCTGCGCTACTTGAATCCAATATGTGCGCGAGGTTCTAAGTTCTGTGGCTGTTAACTCTTCGGTGTACTTTTCATTTCCTCTAACAGTGTGAAGGAAGCGAAGAACCCAAGCTGTGATGCGAATCAATCTCCAGTATGAGCTAAATCGCGAAGGGTCCAGAAGAGGTGGAGATATCTCAATGTTGAGGACATGGCTAGTGGACTTTTCTTCCGGTAACGGAATGCAAGCGGAATTTTTATATGGCCAGTAGCATGGGCTCTGTGATAGCCATGTGGGTCCATGCCACCATGTGTCAAGTGTCTTTCACTGGTTCGCCGGAACCCCTCTCGATAAGTGATCCGCTGGGTTCTCCTCACCAGGACAATGTCTCCATTGGGAGGGAGTAGTCAGAGTCTGTATTTCGGTGACACGGTTCGAGACGAATGTCTTCCACCGATTAGGGTCACTGCGGATCCAGCACAATGTCACAATCGAATCGGTCCATAGAGTTGCCTCAGAAGTGTCGAGGCCTGTCGCCTTGCCGAAGTAATTCAGCAGTCGCGCTCCAATCAGAGCAGCTAGTAGTTCTTATCTTGGCAGCGTTACCTTCTTTACTGGTGCGAGTCTATTCTTGCTACAGGCTAGGCTGACGGAGACGCAGTCATCCTTGGTGGCACGGACGTAAATGACTGCTCCGTAGGCTCATTCACTAGCATCACAAGAAACGTGAAATTGGTGGATATATCGTTCGGAAGTGCCGATCCATCGAGGAATGCGTATTTGCGATAACTCTGAAAGGCTGGAGATCCACATGTGCCAACGAGTTCCTAGATCGTGTGGCAAGAGTTCGTCCCATGTCATTCCTCTGCACCATGTGTCCTGAAATAGCAATTTTCCGGTGATGCATACAGGTGTCAAAAGTCCAAGTATGTCGTAGAATCTGGACGTTACACGCAAGAGTTGCCTCTTGCTGGCGGGTCTCTCCAGGAGCGTTTCTGTGATGTCACGGTGATCTATGTAGAAGGTGTCAGATGACGTGTCCCATCTTCCTCCCAGAACCTGTGTGTCAGTCTCGATTTTCCGATCCTCAGCCTCCCAAATACATCTTAACTGCTCGGAGTTAGTTCCCAATTTTGCCATATGTAGGCTAAATATATTCATCAGTTGTGTGAATTCGTAGTACAGGAGATTACTTGGTTATCATTTTCCCGCCGGCCACAAAGTCGTCCATGAGAGTAATGTTATCGATGAGACTGGCGGCACTAGGAAATGTGGACTTGTGTAGGTAAGCAAGTTCCCTTAGTGCTGCTGAAAGGAGAAACGGACTGCAGGTAAGGCCAAAAGGTAGACGTGTAAAAACGGTAGATGGTGACGTCACTTGTCATTTCATATTTTCCTTCGTCATCTTGAGTAACGTTGTACCAGAAAAACCTGGTCAAATGTCTGTCTTTCCGATCCAATTTAAGCTGCAGGAACGCTTGTGCTATGTCCCCAATTATTGCCGTATGGTATGTTTGGAATCTCAGAAGAATCGAAAGAACCTCTGGTAATAAATTTGGTCCCATCTCTAGTGAATCACTGAGTGAGGGACCATCGCCTTCACGAGCAAACGCGTCGAAGTCGATATTCCATTTCGTCTTTCCACGTTTCTCTTTCTTTACTAATTGATGAGGTAAGTAGAACTCGTCATATGGTTGACTTCCTAGTGCAACAAGTTCCACGTGCCCCTTAACAATGTAGTCCACCATCTGAGCATAATATATTTCTTTTAGATGCGCATTTCCTTGCAGTCTCTTCTCTCAGTTGTGGAACCGTCTCTGTGCATTATAGCGATTGGTGGGTGGAATAATTCCCTCCTTCCTGGGAAGGGAAACTACCCGCCGTTGGTCCTCGATGAGGTAGGAGTCCTCGAAGGCCTGAAGTATTGCTGAGTCCTTGGAACTGCGTTGTCGATCTTGATTTTCTCTTATCCCCAGGGTCTCCAGATCCCAGAATTTTCTGAGGACATCATCCGGGAAAGAGGGGGCATGTTCTGAGTGGATGTAATTCACAAATATTGAGCCCACGGTGATGCCTGTTCGATTCCCACTTAGTATCCAACCAAACTTGGAGGGGATAAGTACTACTGTTGGTGAAATACGGATGGGTGAGCTGTCTTTCACCACCTTCCAGTAGTGATCACCTCCAATAAGGATCTCGATTGGGAGGTTCATATGGTCGGTGTGATCCTTGGGATCAGCTAGCTGCAGTTTTCTAGTATGCGCTAGCATTTTTACGTCGTGAGGTACTGCTGGCTGTGGAGAAAAGACATGGGTGCTTTCAAATCCAGTGACACTCGCAGTAGAATTGGTTCAGATGCTCTTCATCGAAAATCTCACAAGTCTGCATGGCCTCGATGTAGAAGAAGTCTCAAACCATGCAATGGCTAAGTCTCGACAGTCGACAACCTCTAGCTTCAGCTCATCCACTATGGATTTGGTGACAAAGCTAGACTGACTCCCGCCGTCCAACACGCAGCGCGTAAGTTTAGTTAGACCAGTGGGTCCTGTGACCCATACGCGTGCTGTCTGCAGGTATGTGAAATCTGTTGCTTCAGCATTTATCCTATTTACGGACGTACATTTTGTCGGGTGAGTTGTTGGCTCGGTAGATCTGGGGTTGCTGCAGATAGACCCGTGGTGGGACATCTTGCAATGAGTGCACATTGCTTGCCCTTTCTGCTGCAGTCTCTGGCAGAGTGACCTCGATTCAGGCAAAGAAACCAGCGGTTAGCATTATTCAGTCTCTTCACTCGCTCACTGGACTACCTTACAATCTTGAGCCCAGTGACCACGGGACTCACAGAACACACAAAAGGAGTGAAGTCCCGACCTGCTCTTTCGCGATCTGGAACCTGTCTTGGTGTCGACTCGCAGTGTTGCTGTAGTAGAGATATAGGTAGAAGAGAAGGCGTCACCACGGATCTTCTGAGTAGTCAGGGCACCGTCTACTTCCTCGCCCAAAAACTCCATTAGCTTGAGAATATCTCCCTCTGATAAGTTTTTTCTCCTTCACGTGAATTATCCACCGGCGACAGATGTCGTCCGGGAACGCTCGCAGTATTTTAGGCGCGAGGATCCTTCCATATCCATTGACATCTTCTCTGAGTGCTCGAAGGGCTTGCACCCGCCGGTGACATTCTATGTATATAGTGTTCAGTGCTTCAGGAGTGGCAATTCGTATGGGTTTTACATCCTCCAGACAATCTATGTGTGCTTGAATTATCTGTTATTGTCGCCGTAGCGCGTCAGTAGTATTTTCTTCGTCTCCTCGTACGTTTCTGCAATCACAGGAATTCCGTCAACAAATTGTTTTGGTTCATCCTCCAAATAGCCACGGAGAAATATTTGTTTGTTTATTGTAGAGAGGGAGGGGTCCTTATCTATAGATGATTCGAACTGCTCCCAAAATCGTGCCCAGGTCTCAACGTCTCCAGAGAATGGTTCGACCTTGATCGGTGGTAATCGGACCGAGTGTGTAATCGAAGCTTGTGTTGGTGCAGTTGCGACTGCCTGCTTATCGGAGATACTTGTGTTCGTCATCGAGGTTGATAATCTATCCCCAATCCTTCGCGACGCTTTCTGTATCGCGCGTTTAGCGGAATCCAGGTATTCCTCACATTTCTCCACGTCATCATCGTACTCGCTGTATAAAAGGAAATCGTGGATGGCGTCGTCAAGTGTGCCCAATTTACTCAGGGTTTCCTGAAGCCGGTCACGGAAATATTCAAGTTCATCTAGGCTGGCGTCATCAGTAAATGCATCTATTTCCGTAATAAAACGCGTAGCATTCTTCCTTTCTCTCGTGCGTTTCCGTTTTAAGTGGTGTAGTGTCGCTTCTTTGTCAGAATCAGGCATTACTTTTCCGAAGACTAATATAAATGTATATATAAGCCTGTGTGACCAACTGAGCCTTTTAATCGACTGTGTCTCTGGTGGTAGTGATATATGCTATCGATAAAAACACTACAATCACTTCACAGTAACAAGATACAGTAATCAGTAATAAATTTAACAGAATCTTTCTACTAAAGTTATATTCACAACTGAAACTGTTCTGTCGATTCACTAATTTGATCTCTGACTAGTTAACATGTGCATATAATATCACAACAGAACTTATCTTGCAGTAATAGCGTCAGTGAGTGGCCACATCCGCCTCCTGGTCTTGTTACAGCAAGGGTGACTTCTCACTAGTTTCAGTGTGCTGTGCGTCTTCTCTCGGAGTCTTCAAGTGTGAAGTGTACACAATATTGCTTCTAGTTTCAGATGCAAATAGTAATTACGAATATCTCTCCCGGGTTTCGGGCACCTAAATTGTGTGGGGAATGCAAAGAGAGAAGACGTGTCGTCGTATTCACTGAAAGACTGCTTTAATGAAATCAAAGTTACAACAATCTAAAATGCCGACGTTGCTACAACAAATGAATAGCCGAAATAGAAAATTACAGTATAACATGGTTCAATAGGTGGTCATAGATGGCAGGGGCGTCTTAAATCCTCCACAACCTATTCAACTCTGAGAAATGAATTTGTCAGGTGCAATAGCCAAGGAGTCTTCATGGGGAAAGAAACTTGGTCATGAAGCTTTAACCACTTATAGTATTGCAATCCACCTAGCTTTCTGATGAATTTGAGCAACTACAACAGGTTGCAAAATCTAGATCCACGGATCAGCTACAGTCGCAGGGGAGAATAGCATGATAACCATAAGATACCACCACAGTCGCGAAGCTTGGGATGATTTTTGCATTTCTTGCGATAGTTGCTAGCTGCTTGGAGCGCTTTGAGTACTGTACCATTCCCTTCGTGATCTAATACAGGCCATAAGGCAGACCATGTGACTCCCTTAACCCGATCACGAAGGGCGGCTTTTCAACCATAGTAGTTGGAATGCATAAAGCGTAACATATATTTGTTTCAAATGTAGTGTAATTGCATTAATAAAATTTAAAACAATGATTATGAGATATTTCAGACATAATTCACTTGAGAGTTAAGGTGTAACATTATTTGTTCGTATGTGTAATACCTGCCTTTATTTCGATTATTCATTTATGCACGATTCAATAATTTTCAGTTGCATCGCACGGATACTTAGATATGCTGAAATTATAGGTTATGTTTACTGCACCAGTTGCCCCTTTCTGTCTAATTTTAGTGGTCTCCAATGCCCTGCCATTACATAGGCCTATGTACCGGTATATTATGTCGTATGAAAATTATAGGTTATGTTTACTATGTTTAACTTACATTCCTATATTCGCAAGTATACATTATAATTAAACATAATGTCATGTATGATACCCCTCACATTCCATTTGTCTGTACTTTAATACTACAATTGATACTGTATTAATGTAGTTATCTAAAACCTAAGGGACGAAGTAACACAATCGTATGTAATTACACTAATTTCATACGAGTGGTATTGTAAATTTTCTGTCTACAATTAAGGAAGGTAAATGTGCTAAATTAAAATGAGAATGTAAATTCTTTTTTTATTAAACCTCAAAATAGCTTCAATTCTTAACTTAAAATGTTGATGCGAACAGATTATGTTAACATGTAAAATTCTCTTCACATTAAAATAACACAGTTTTATAACTATTTCTGCAACATATTATGCACCAAGAAGTACACGAAACTTATGGACACATTACACTAAATAAAACTTAGCAATGATACGCAATACAGTTATAATATAATATTTCATTGAGCTCCATATACTGAAATAGAAAACTAGAACATACATTACGGCGGTTCACATCGAAAAGGTAAGGACTCCGCCGTATTTCGCATTGTTGTGAAAAGTTGTGTAAACTGTGAAATGTTTATTATCGGTTGTAATAACTACAAATGGCTAAAATACAATAATTTGAATAATAATATGGGACAAGGAGACGTTTGTTGCACTATAAATTCTAAGAAAAAGAGGTCAGAGTTATCCTTCTTCCAAAAGATCCAGGAAGGTGAGTTTATAAAATATAATATATGCTTTATGAAAATAATATATGAACCTTATGTATTTCGTATTTCAAAAGTGGAAGGAAGGTGTTAATTTTTTTAAAAGAACACGATATCGAAAGTACAATACATTTTATCGTCTGCTAGAGAGAGAGAGAGTCTGTGATGAGGCGATAGTAGCGATCCTGGTGGCTAGCAACTATCTATGGATGCATATTTCAACGGTCTATGTATGCATGAGCTTCGTGACTGTATATAGTAGACAGTATGGTACCACTGTACCGGTTGGATGATAGTGCACATTCATTGAGGTATACGGACGTGACGCCAGCAGTCGACTGATCTGCCTTGGCCCTTCGGTGGGCTGTCGTGCCCTGGTGTGTCCTACGGTGTTTTTCTCCCCACACGATAACCAGTATTGGAAACGATATATTTGGAAAAGATATAGTAATCAGTAATCACTCTCAATATAGGCTACCTCAGATAAAGGTTTCTCCTCTTCTACAGCTGTGTTATTACTACTTTCTATTGACAGAGAGTGGATCCACGTTCTTGATCACATCCAGCTCGACTGAAAGAAAAAATAATAAGAAACTTAAATTGACATGCAATATGTCAGCTAGCTATTTGAATATACTTATTAGCATGTAGGCCTAAAATGATAATTCCACATCTCACTAGCACACCCACACACACAAACGAGCACAGATGAGGGAGTCAGAAGCAAAGGGGTACAAGTGACATTTCTAAGAACATGAGTTAAGTGCTTCCAAGGCAAGCTAAAACGGATACCTGCTTTCCATTTCTATTCCAAAATACCAACCTAGTGCACACAAAATAAATTAGTGACTTTTCGTAAGCATGATGATGCGCATTCGAGAAACAGACAGATCTAATCTTTTTAGTATTTTAAGATAATTGTTGCCAGTGAGGTATCCGTATACTGAAAATTTCCCGCTAAATCATTACAAATTTTAGTGGCTAAGGACTATATCTTTTAACCACGCCACACACTAAATTTGAAATAAAAAAAATTCACAGAATTTACGAAATCTTAAGTACTTTCAACCACATTTTCTCACAAATAACCTAAGTGCACTTATACCCCTGTGCTTCTGACCCCCTTACATAACATGTTAATTGTAGGGATGTTACAGTATTTGCACAAGTGAAGCACGAGAACTGAAGATTGAAGTTGCGAGACACACAGTAACCGCAGACTATGCCATACCAGCAATTCAACGATAATTCAAAACAATAGTGTGCATAGCATAAAAGTTCCAATTGTAAATAAGTCTTCCGGTTGTCCAATTTTTATATACAAGTGCAATGAATATCTAAAATAAATTTCACTGCTATGAACCGACCGACACCAGAAAAGAGTTGGATTGAAATACTGGCGGAAAGTATGGATGCTGTTTACTCCAATAGTTCTATCACAGTCTACTATATGCAGTCGCGATGCTCAATATGTAGTGAAAATGCAAACATGGGTAGTTGCCCACCACTAGGATCGCTACTATCGCCTCATCATCGCAGATCTCTCCTAGTAGACGACAAAATATGTTACACTTTCGTTCTGTTCTTTTGGAAAAATTAACACCTTCCTTCCATTATTGAAATATTAAATGCATAAAGTTAATTTATTATTTTAATGAAGTATATTAAATTCCACCATAAACTCGAAGATACCTGCAAGAAATAGGTTAATATTATTTTTGTTTGTGCAAAACGAACTGAAATTTACTATAATCGCTTCACTCATTCAAGATTGTAGCGATAATTAACTATGAACTCAATAAATATTAATTTGCATTTCCCTTTACAACAATAATAATGGAAATATGAATTAATGGAGTAACTTACGTGTACCGGTACTTGTAATGTAGGCTTACGTAGTTAACAAAGTGGGATGAGGTTACAATAATAATCACACCAGAATTGAAATAAACCGTGATCAATAAATTTTATTGTAACAGACTTTTCTTCGTCTCTAGTAAAGTAACAAATAAAAATAACAACAAAATTAACAGCTATAATTAAAAAACATATCCTTTGAAAAAAAAAAGTAGGCCTAAGCAATAATAATCCCACCAGATTTGATAATAAAATGTAATCAATAAATTTCATTAAAACAAACTTAATTTTTCTACGTCTCTAGTAAAATATTATTATTCCAATTATTGTATTTTAGCCATTGACATTTTCATTACAAGCAATAACGAACATTTCACAAGCATCAATGTGAAATACGCAACGAGCTAGCACTCGATGGAAATACGACACAGTCACTGCCATCGTGATCTAATACAGGCCGTATGGCAGACCACGTGACTCGCTTAACAGCTGATCGCGAAAGGCGGTCTTTCAACCATATGAATTAGTTGCAGTGCATAAAGAATAACATATATTTCTCTGAAATGCAGTGTAATTGCGTCAGTAAAATTTTAAACAGTGATTGTGAGACACTTGAGACACAATTTACTTGCAATTTAAGGTATAATATTTTTGGTGTGAAAATTACGTTGTTGCGGGCAAAGTTCGTATGTGTAATACCTGCCTTTATTTCGATTAAATATTGCGTCCTTATGTGGTTAAGTGAAATTTTGGTCTTATAAACAGTAGGCTAAATATGTGTAATAATATATACGTGAAAATGAAACATTGACCGGCATGTGAAGTAAGTTGTGATTAGGCCTAAGTGCAGCGTTACCGATGTTACTCTTGTCTAATCCATTATTGCTAGTTTACCGTATTTGTCTTATTAAATTTAAATTATTGCGCCCTTTTTATTTGTGAATAACCTACATTATACGAGTAAATAATACGACGTTTGATAATATACACAATTTGAACTAAAACGAGATACATATAGTATATTACGAAAAATTATACCTATAGTTTTCATTACTGTTACAGTATCTAGAATTGTAATTAGTTGAAATAAAGCACTCATGCTTCATTACGAAATTCTTGCACATTCATTTAATGCACGTTTCAACAATTTTCAGTTGCATCGCACGCATATTTTAATGTGTTGAAGTTATAGGTTATGTTTATTCTATCAGTAATGTTCGCAATTATGCATTATAATTAAGCATAACGCTACGTATAACTTATACATGCAATTTATCTACACTTCAATTGTATTTATTCGTTTCAGACGGTACTCCAGTCTGAAGTCTGATTAGTTTAATATGTTACTAGGGCTAAACTAGCGCTGAGATAGTTCCTTCGTATTCATACATCTTGCATATACAAATTATTTCGGTTCGTTCAGGATTTTAATATGCCTTGCTTATAGGATCAAATGCATCTCCACAAAAAAATAAATTCAACTGTTTTCAGTTCAGAAATTACCGGAACTATACCTCAGCGCTACTAAGTGATATAACGTATGTACATTTCATAGGAGGGACTGTGGTGAATTTTCTACCTATAAGTAAGGACGGTAACCGTGTTCTGAAGTTTATCCTAAAAATATATTCTTCTTTATTAAATCTCAAAACAGCCTAAAATGTTGACGCAGATAGGTTATGTTAACATGGTAAATTCTCTTCACATAAAAATGACACAGTTTTATTTATTATTCCTGCCACATTATGCAACACATAAATGGAACTTATGCACTTATTACATTGAATAAAAATTTAATTGTATTATTTATTTGTTCCCTACTATACTGGGTTGTAATGAATTGTATTTATCTAACCTACCAGATTAACACACAACTGTACATACACTAATTTCATAGGAGGGACTGTGGTAAATTTTGTACCTACAAGTAAGGAAGGTAGATGTGCTAAATTAAAATCACAATATAAATAATTCTTCTTTATTAAATCTCAGAATAGCTTCCATTCCAAACTTAAAATGTTGATGCAACCAGGTTATGCTAACATGTAAAACTCCGTTCTCATTAAAATAACACAGTTTTGTAATTATTTCTGCAACATATTATGCAATAAGAAGTGTGAAGGGGTCTTATACACACATTACACTAAATAAAATTGAGCGCCGACACGCTATAAAGTAATATATTTCACTCAGCTCCGTATACTCAAATAGAAAAGCCTGACTCATCGAGTGACGTCACACAACCTGCATTACGGCCTGGTCTAGATCACGATGGCAGTGACACAGTCCAAAGTCGACCGTGGACAGTCTATTGTTTCTAGTTGCAAACCGCTTAGAGCGCCTTATCACGAGATTTGCAAAAAATCACCTCAAGTTGTGGTTCTATCTTGGTTATGGACAATGTACGTTTGTGAAGAATAAATTATGTATCTTAAGCTTATAGAGAGTACAATGTAACAGTGTACCTTTGTGGAAGAATATAATCGATTTATAAACCAGTTTCAGATGTCAGTCGGCAGCATTAATCACGACCAATATTAATACAATACAAATACTAACGCATTACAACTTTATCCCCTGAATGACCACATTTCTAAAAAAATCAAGGAAGCCGTGATAGCAGTTTAGTATGCATAGCAGCGTTGCCAAGTGGACGGAAATTCCGTCAATACTGATGGAATTTCAACGTAGCGGACGGGTGATGGATATTCTGGCGGAAATTACGGTTTCCATTGTCTTTGACTTTTTTGGCTACTGTCATTTTAATTGTTTAATTTCTGGGGATTTTACTTTTTCTTTGAACAGCCCTACCTGAGGAATATCAAAAACTTTCTAGTTTAAATCCTTTAGGCCATACGATTTTAAAGAATCCTGTGTTATAGATTTCCTCGTAATCAAGTCAGACGTCGATGAATTATTATTATTTTAATCAAGATTGCAAGTAAGTTGCGTTAAAATTGGCTTTTTATTTGCATATACGTAGATATATTGAGTGGGTCTTTATTTATATTTTGACGGATTTCCAAGTGTTGGACTGACGGGAATACAACTTATGTGTGGCAAACCTGAATTGCATAGGCTAACCGACAAAAAGTGTGTATGTAAGAAATACCAAAAGCCTGGACAAACGAAAGCAAACCGGCCACTGATATTAGCTTATATATTTTCAAAATATTGGCAGCACTACGGTCAGTACTTCTACATCCACGGATAAACTCAAGATATCTAAACCTAGATCATATATATCCAGATTGCTCGGCCTTATAAGCTTTGAGGTAACAACTTTTGCCAGATTTAACTATGCTGCCATCTAGTTGCTACATAAGGAGTCACGACATAACTCCCATTTGAATTGAATTAGCGATGCCATGTCGTGTTTGTTTACGGCAGACGAGTGGCGATCCTGGCGGTTGTTCTCTTCAAAGTGCCGCCAATTTTACCACAGGATGATCAATCTGTAATATATGCGATCTGGGGATCTAAGGCATAACCTGATGTGAAATATGAGTAGTGGAATTAGTCATGAATTTGTGCCTGAAATTCATTTTAAAGTTATACCACCTCTCACTTTCATTTCATGAAAAAATTACGCACCACAAATGGAAAGTAATATTTTCGCTTCTGTACACAAATATTATATTATCTAACCTAAAATCTAATAAAAATGTTGGAGAAAGCGAAAGTAGCCATGCCAAATCACCCAACGGTCTGAAACTTTGTCTCGGAGATAAATAAAAACAAATAATTATATTAATTAACGTCGCTCACAACTACCTGAGCGTCTCCTGTGTGCCGGAATTTTGTCTCGCAGGCGTTCTTTTACATGCCGGTAAATCTACAGACATGAGCCTGTCGCATTTAAGCACACTTAAATGACATCGATCTGGATCGTTATCGAACCCGCAACCTCGGGCTCAGAAGGCCAGCACTATACCAACTGCGCCACCCAGGTCGACCCTCAGTGATCAATGGTTTTTTGTTTAAGTAAAAATCAACAATTTTACATTTTTCTGTGATAGTAGTTCTTTATTAATCTTCGGAAATTACAAAAAAAAAAAAATAAATAAATAAATAAAATATAATGCTGTTATCGATTACACATATGCATATTATATTTTCAACTACTGATGCTAAAGACGTCTGCTATAACTCAGTTTTAAAGCTTGAATTCAATATGCAACTTAGTCCAGTTTTACGAAAATAATTTTTGGTTCATGTTATCAAAATTGTGATTTTTTAAATCTCCAATCACCCCTTTTGTATTTACTTAAATAAATTAATGTTATTCTTCATTACAATGGCTAAATTCATACCGTTTGATGATGGAGCAACAGTGGGTTCATAAGAAAATAATTTCTTATTGATAGCCGTAAACACAATAAAAACATGGAAGCAATAATGAACTTAGCATACATAACTGAACAGGAATAAACGTAATGACATGGAAGTATAACGTCTAGATTTATATTGCCTTGGTACAGGGCTAGAAACAGTCTAAACAGTCGCTGCATGCCAAAGGAACGTAGTTTAAATCACTAGATCAGTTCTCTTCCAGTCAGCTGTCAGCCAAGTCATGTCTAGAGTTATCTCAGTTTTGAAGTTTTTATTAAACTTCAGGCAACGTGCAAATAATGACTGCAGTATATTGAAATGTAAAATAATCTGATAACTTTTCAGTGGAAACATACTTAAAAATTAGGATTTTTTTCTTCACTTATAGTAGCATTCAAAATTATTTTCATACATAGGTTTTTTTTTTTTTGTGGAAAATGACAGTCCAAGAGAGAGAAAGAAAACGCAAGCAGTGTCTGCTGTGAAAGGTAAGGCCGGGTACACACGGACGCGCAGTAGCAGTAGCGTGGCATTACATGTAATGCACGGAGTAAATTATTGTGCACTCGAACAAGCGTAGCCCACGATACGAACCATCTGAGTAGCGCCCATACCTCGAACATTTTCTAGTTCCATTCTATCTCGTACAATGTACGACCATGGAATGGAAAACAAGGAAGCTTTGCTAATGCTATTTACGCTTTAATAGTAATAGCATACATTTTCAACTGAAAGAAACGTAGACCTATGGAGACGTAGCTACAAGAAGTGGCTAAGGAGTAATTTATTAAGTGCTATAAACTTTCAAGAAATCAGTAGCCAGTATAACTTGATGATTTCCATCAGATTGAGAATTATTGATGAATATAGGGCCCAACTTTAAAAAAGCAACCCACCAACATGCGAGAACCAATCTCAAGTCAAGATAGGACAGTATATTTTATTCATTCTTTGAAGAATGTTATTATATAAATAACGAAGTATGTAAAACACTATTTTTGGTTGACTGTCTGTATATGTCAATATTCCAGGTTCCCACTGACTTTACGATTCTTGGTGAAAGGGGATTCGTTCACAAGTCTTCAATACTTCTTGCGAATTTCAAAACAGGGTATCGAACTAAATAAATAATTCCAGAAGGTTGCCCAGCAATCGTCAGCTCATTAAAAGATAATGTAAAGATGAGTTAAATCATAGTACCAACATGATGTAATTCTTTAATGGGGATATTTTAATTGCAATACAAGTAAGTTAATGAACACTGAAGGTACGGTTTGTTTACGGCGATCATCGCCGGGCGCACATCGCCAGCGATTGTCGCCGGAGTTGCTAGCAGTTCAAATGAATGGGCATGGTTTCTTTACAGCGAAGATCGCCAGCGCAGTTCGTTGGACGCGACGCAGATCGCTGGAGGCTGCTTCTGAAGCAAATTCAGGACGCACATCGCCGCATTCGTGTTCAATAATCGATATTTAGACAAGTTCATGTCACAGTCTAATACTTACAGTCGAGCAACTTCAACACTTTTTTGCCAACATTCGCGACACTAGCGCCCAAGAGGCAGGCGCAAGGCACTGGTCATAGGGTTGATACAGCCAGCACGTGCTTTAAAGGGATGCGAGATGTTATAATAACGTTTTAATCATGCGTCGGAATAAAGGCAATGTGTGCAATGACGAAAATTGCAGTAACAATGTTTAAATCTCCGAATTTGTCGTTCTTCAGATTCCCTAAAGACCAAGAGAAAATCATAACGCAGTTATAACCAATAATCCACGTTGTAGGTAGCCTACGTATTGTGTTCTATAAACATTTATTTTGTCAGTTACCTATTTGTATGTCAGGGAAGGACAGTTTAAATAAAAACAAAGTAAATACCTGTTACAGTATATTATTTTTTTGCAGAGATCATATGTGTAAATGTGTAACCTATCTGATTTTGGATAATATATCTACAGTTTTTAATGCAAGTAATCATAATTTTTGTATTCGTGTTTTTCCCTTTATATTTTTCAAGAATGTTATATAGCATTCAAGTAGGTATCATGGTGGTAATTTTGCAAGAATTCATGGAGTATAGTAATCCTTTGCAAAATATAAACTTTTGAATAAATCCAGACTGTGTCGATAAATTTCTGAATCGCTGGTGTAGATTCATGTGCCAAACTTATTAAGTTCTCAAGAAATAAAAGAGCCTTTTTAAATTTAATATAAAAAGCAATCTTTTCTGTAATAATTTGTATGACTGTTATTGGTGTTGATTTTACATTCCCAGTGATTATTTGAGTTGTTCAGTGTAGAAGTGGTGAGTTTGTCAAATCAGGTAATGAGGGTTTAGTAAAAATTCTGTAAAATACAGCGCAAAGTAGCAATTAATATATCCTTCGTGCTATTCACTGACAATTAATATTTTAAATACATTCAATATTAACTGCCACTTTGCGCTCTATTTTACAGAATGTTTACTTTAACCCCTCATTACCCATTTTTGACTTACACCACTTCTGCTCTGAAAATAAAATTAGCCTACATTTTCTGAGTTAATTGAAGTTACAATTTTTTCAACAAAATTGTGTGTTCATTTATTTGTTCTCACCTACGTCATATTAACAGTAAGTGCATGTAAATTACGTATTATATAGGTAGGATAAGTTAAAATTAGGCATTATGTGAAAACTGGAAATGTAATGTAAAAAGCGGTAAAATTACCATAAAAATTTAAACCATAACATCAGCACTATTTGTGACTCAAAATAATAAAGAAAATACCGGTTCTTAAGAAATGGAAAATAATGAACTTCATATTAATATTTAAATCCTCCCCTTTTCTTTATTTTCAAGTTTACCTCAGCGGCCGAGTTTACTCCCAATTTGCGGTATGCAAAATCGATAATTTCTCAGGAAATAGGAGAGGCGTTCACCACGCGATGTACCCTACGAGATATGCCCTACAATTTTGAAGATACTAATTTTTACTCTTTCACAGGAAATACAAAGTTCCAATGATTCATAAATATATTTAGGGAAAGAATTGAATTAACGACCACGCAGAAAATTATATTATTT
>JAJSOF020000007.1:68580225-68637725 GCA_025594305.2 Periplaneta americana
AAATATGTGGTATTGCATCGGGTGTTAGTCGCCAGTTTTTCCGTGGAAGTTCTACCGCCTTGCCATCAATAATAAACTTGTCGGCTTTTACGATCAAATCCTCAGAAAAATGTATATCACAGACATAGGAACGCGCATGTAGTTTTCTGTCTTTTCGTGGAATTGCTTTACACCACTTCTGAAAAACAGCCTTGTCTCTGGGTGGAAAAAGAAACGTCTTACCTCCTTACATTCATTCATTCATTCATTTATTTTATTCCATAGATCTTACATGAGCAATGAAGCTTTAAGATGTGGAACATGTCAACATTTTACAATATTACAATTACAATTTTTACAAATTTTTATAGTTTTACAATTTAGTAATTTTCTACAATTTTTACAATTTTGTACAATTTTTTACATTTTTTTACATTTTTACATTTTTACATTTTGGCGAGATGTAGTGAGATGAGATGAGGTCCGAGGATTCGCCAAAATATTACCCGGCATTTGCCTTTTCGGTGGGGAAACCTCGGAAAAACCCAACCAGGTAATCAAATCAAAGGGGGAATCAAATCAAAGGGGTTGATGTCAAGGACTCGCCATAGACCATCCGGCTTCAGTCCCACGGCTGGGAAAACCTCCGAAGAAACCAAAGTCCAAAGGGGGTCCAACCCAAGCCCGAACGCAGCTCCGGATCAGCAGCCCAGCGAGTCTGTCGACTGACCAACATCGATGGCTCTACTAAAAGTATACAATACATAGCCAATCAGATTATTAAATTTACAAACGCAAACGATCATTCATAAGTTGAGCTATATTATAATACAAAACAATTTAATTAAATTTAAGGCATAAACAATTCAACCAGTTGTGATATACAGAAATTGATAATACATATCATGCAAACTACTTCAAATTACAAACACAAACAATTTATCAGTAGAGCTATATAGATTACTATTCAATTTAAAGCATATACAATTCATCGGCCAAATCTATACAAATATATACAATACAAAGTAGCATACTTTCATTAAGCTATACAAATTTGTGCAATTAATATCAAGTAGATTAATTCAATTTATAATCATAAACAATTCATCAGTTGAGCTATACATATTACCATTCAATTTACAGTAGGTCTGTATACAATTCATCAGTAGAGCTACACTGACTAGTAATCATTTAAGAACATATACAATTCATCAGCCAAACTATACAAACATATACAATCAAATTAGTTCAATTTACAAACTTATTTTCGTTAAGCTATACAATTCATATGAAGTAGATTAATTCAATTTATAAGCTTAAACAATTCATCAGTTGACCTATACAGTATACTATTCAATTTACAGTACATACAATTCATCAGTTATGCTAAAAAAAAATACAATACATAGTAAACAGATTAAGTCAATATAAAAACATATTTTAGTTGAGCTATATAAAATTGTACATGTCATTTAAGTAGAATAATTCAATTCACAAGCATAAACAATTCATCAATTGTGTAGAAGGTATGAGTATGTAGAAATTTGGTTAATTCTTTTCTGAACCTTTTCTCGTTGTTCTTCAAATCTTTAAGATAATTAGGCAGTGCATTGAAGACTGTTATACATGAATAGCGAACTCCTTTTTTAAAACAGCTTAGACTAACAGAGGGTAGATGAAGATCTGATTTATGTCTTGTATTAAAATGATGAATGTCTTCATTAGTACTGAATTTATCTTGGTTCTTAATATACAGCATCATTAGGGAAAGAATGTATTCACAAGGTAAAGTCAAGATTTCTAAGTTTCGGAAAATATTTTTACATGAGGTCCTTTTATGCACACCGGCCATTATTCTTATAGCTTTCTTTTGTAAAACAAAACGTGTTTAGCTTCAGACGAGTTACCCCAGAGTATTAATCCATATTTCATTACAGAGTGAAAATATGCAAAGTATGACATTTTAAGTAAGTTTATATCACCAATAGTAGATAAGGATCTTAATGCATAACAGGCAGAGCTCAATTTACGAGTAATACATTCTATATGCGTGTTCCAGTTCAAGTGATTATCCAATTCTAAACCAAGAAACTTTGTGTTTATAGATTCTTTGAGATGAGTTCCATTTAATCGAATACTGTAGGAAACCTGAGCACTAATGTGTGTACTAAATTTGACTGCACTGGTTTTATCAACATTAAGTGCTAGATTATTTGCATGGAACCATTCATTCATTAGATTCAGCACTGTATTAGAAGTGTTTATAAAATGATCGTATTGTTTGCTTGAAATAATTACACTTGTATCATCTGCAAATAAAATTACATGGGATGAATTGTTTATGGTCAAGGCTAAATCATTATTATAAACTAGAAACAACAATGGACCTAAAATTGACCCCTGCGGAACACCATGTTTAATATTTCTAAATTCTGAATAAGTAACTTTATGACTATTTGGTACATTTATTTCTACTTTTTGTTTTCTATTTGATAAGTACGATGTAAACCAACCCAACATCTCATCTTTAATGCCATAAAACTTCAATTTTTTACTAATATACTATGGTCTACACAATCAAATGCTTTAGCCAAGTCACAAAAAATCCCACCTACATGTAGTTTCGAATTTAATGAATTTAGTATTTCATCCACCAAACTAAAAGCAGCATTCTCTGTCGATTTTTGTTTTCTAAATCCAAACTGTTCTAAAACTAATATATTGTTGGACTCCAGGTAATGATATAATCTATTATACATAACTTTCTCAAACACTTTTGAAAATGTTGTTAATAATGATATGGGTCTGTAATTAGCAATAGTACATTTATCTCCCTTTTTGTATATTGGTTTTACTATTGAATATTTGAGTCTTTCTGGAAAAATACCACATTGCATTGACAAATTGCATAGATAGCTTAACGGAGGGGATAATATTTCAGAACAAGCTTTCAGAACTTTACTTGGAATTTCATCATATCCAGAGGAATATTTTGTTTTTAGTTGTTTTATCACATGCATGATTTCTGCTGCGGTAACCGGATTTACACCCGGGAACAAAACAACAAGGCATATTTCTACTCTCTTACTCACTCACTAATCACTCACATAAACGGCACAATAAAGATGGCTCGAATACAAGAAATGTCTCTTTAACTTCGCAGCACAACGGGTTCTATCATCTCTGTCCACAGTAAGAAGAGGAAAACTGAGATCTTACGCAGATCGTCACGCCTAAGTTTCGCTCAGTTGCCGCGGCGACAGCAGAGGGTTTAAGGCTGGTATTCATAGTCGACACTTTCGATTAAAGTGTCCTTTGGAAGACGCAAAGTATCACTTTTCCGTTGCACAGTCGACACTTTGGTGCAAAGGAACACTTTGGATGAAAGTGTAGTTCCGACCACACTTTGAGCCGAAAGTGGCACTTTGTATAAAAATGGCGGACGTCTTGGAAGTTGTCGAATTATTAGAACGTGCGGAAGAGATGGCACAATTAGTGGACAATGTACAAATTAGAGATAGGCGTAAAGACAATCCCGTGGAATTTTATAATGATATAGAATTAAAAAAACGGTTCCGATTTGATAAAGAAACTTATTGAGATTGCTTATATTTTCGATGACTTGTTGACAAAAACGAATAATAGAATATATATATATATATATATATATATATATATATATATATATATATATTATAGTTCAGGTATTTCTGTAGTAACATTCGTATATTTATAACCTCAATTCGATGAAGTGATATGTAGGTAGATATGCCTATATAACCTACTTTTTATTACTGAAACGAATTTTTAACTTAAATAATATTAAACTAACTTCAATCTAATGTAGGCATAATTATTTTAAATTAGCATTGAGAGACCTCACGTGCCTGCCTTCTAAGCAGATTCCATAATTATATTGGGTTTAAAATGATTTTGATTTTTGTTGACTACCTGTATTTTGAGATAAGATTTATCTTGATGTTGATATAATCATTACTGTTTTGATACCGGTAATATATATTTTCACGCCGGTAAGCAGTACATCTACTGTCTCTAGTTCATGTGCAGTCATAACCTCACCATGAAAAGAGATCTCATACTATTAGGCCTATTTTGTTTTGCATTATAGAAACATTTGGCATTCAAAATATTCCTGAAGGGTAGGCAATAATGGAAACGAGAGAGAGAAAATAGTAGTAGTAGTAGTAATAATATAATAATAATAATAATAATAATAATAATAATAATAATAATAATAATAATAATAATAATAGCAGTAGTAATGTGTTTATCTCATTCTTTTTTACTTCTATTCACTATTCACGAAAAAGACAAAAATGAAAATAACGGAAATAACACGATATATCAATGAAGCAGATACGTATAAAATCTAACCTAACGATATAAATTTAATGATATATATATATATATATATATATATATATATATATATATATATAAACTTAACCTACTCAGTCCAACTTAACCTAACTATATAAACTAATAGAAGATATGTAGGCTACAAAATCTAACCGAACTGTATAAATCAGTGGAACGGATACATACATAATCTAACTTAGCGACATAAATCAATGAAAAAGATATGTACAGAACCTAATCTAACTATATAAATTAATGGATCAGTTATGTACTGTACAAAACCTAACCTAATTTCACCAGCAGTATCACTAACTATTTAATAAAATGTTATATATCTGAACTGACTGAAATAATCTAAACTATCGGCAACAAAAACTAGAAACTGAAATAAAACAATTTTAAAATAATTTTCTTCCTCGCGCAATCAATAGGCTCCCAATTCAAATCACAAGCATTGTAATTTGTAGGTTATACGTCATTAATTTGTTATTGTTTGTTCACTTGTTTTGAAAGGCATTGTGGGACTTCTATTACCAACCAAATTTTAACTCTACACTTTGGTGGCGTAAAGTGACACTTTGTGAAGTGCACTTCTTCAATCGTCTATGAATACCACTAATATGAAAGAGCCACTTTCGTCAAAAGTGTCACTTTGCAAAGTGGTGATATAAAGTGTCGACTATGAATACCAGCCTAAAAGTCCTATTAGACTCTAGCAGAGTTACCACACTTTCTCTTCTACCCGCTCTGGTTCAGCCCTAAAATGATTTTCAAAAAATCCAGTCAGAGAAGGTTTTAGCTTTCATATACAAAAATTGAACTCATTTTATACTTAATATTAAATGAGTATGGTGAAAAAGTGGTGTGTTATATACTGACGTATTATTTGATATGTACTGATATCTCTGAATTTTATACTGGTGGTTATTAGATCTATTATTTTACTGTGTTCCTGAAGAAATAAAGTAATAGCTAAGTGCAAATGTCTAGTATAATATATTTTAACAAAATACAAAATATATGTTCAATATGGTATTCATGAAATGGAACCCAGAAATTAATTATTGTAAATTATAAATTTAATGTTATACATCTAATATCAGAAAAATAATAGATTTGAAATTATGTTGCTGTTTTCTAATGCCAGGCGTTTGACAATAAAGTCAATTATAAAAGTCAAAAGTTAATTGTATAAAATAAAATATTTACCCATTGAAATCTCTCTTTGAAAAGTGCTAGTTGCACTACGATTTTAATACAATATTTAATTCCGCAGCTTTTGATTTATGATATGCTTCTTCATGACATACAATACTTTTCCAAATTCTCTTATTGAATAATACACTTGAGACATTTAAGAACACATATAATAAATAACTAACACTCCCACTGTAGTTTCTATGTTTACCACTCGAGTTGACATATTAATGTTATCCCTCATATATCACATGATTTTTATGTTTAAAGTAAACCTATTTGTGGCTTCAAATTAAAACCATCTAAGTACTGTCGGTGACTCAGGAGAAGACGAGAGCAGACTGAGGAGGAAGGGATGTGAACAGATAACGTAAGACAACACGAGCAATAATTGTACTGCAGCAAGAGGAAACATTAGGTCTCCTTCTGTTCAACTTAGCTTTAATTTCCATACGCATTGTTACTCATGTTTCTTGCACGAGTAATAACCTGGCTACTGGGATGCTTATCTCAGCGATGTTTATAATAATCCACAGCGATAGTCAAGAAGGTCACATTCTTTCCGCTCGTCTTCTCCTGAGTAACGGACAGTACATCTTCAGAGCCCAATACGGCAAAAGAAATTGTGCCCCCTATGGTGCAGCTTTTCTTAAAAAAAAAAAAAAAAACAACAAATTTATGTAACTACTTTATTTCTCATAGCAATATAATAACTGCTTTTGGTTTATTTGTCAGGATGAAAGTAGGCCTAGATGATACTGGTAGCTCTGTTGAAGGCGAAAATGTGGAACTTCCAGAAAATGCAGATTCCTTTCAGGAAATGATAGCTGCAGTCTAGAGATAGAACTTCTGAAGCATGAAGTATCAGATTTGAAGGACGACTTGGATGTTGCAAAACAGCAGGCATTTAGATTTTGTTTAATTGAAAACAGGAATGGCTTAGTAAATTTGTATACAGATCTCCCTAACACGGAGATTTTTAATGTACCACAATTTTAAGCTTGTGTAGTGAGTGAGATATAAATTATTATGTAGGATAGTCAGTTCAGTCTCTAGATATACGAAATCAACTAATGCTAACCTTAATAAAGCTTCGGCTGAACTTGCACCATAAAGATGTAAGTCATAGGTTTGGTGTAAGTCAAACTACAGTGACAATGTAGTATTAATTTGGGCAAACTTTCTCCACAAATTTCTGTACAAAGGTTTATTAGACAGAATTCCATCGAGAGAGAAAAATCAGTATTGTCTGCCAGTGTGTTTCAAAAATCTAGAAAACTGCACAATTGTTCTAGATTGCACCAAAATTTATCATGCTGTTCCAAACAAGTTGAGCCATCAGAGGGCAACATATAGTGCTTATAAGCACCGCAACGCCATGAAAGGATTGATTGATGTTGCTCCCAATGGAGTAGTAATGTATGCTAGTAGCCTATACCCTGGATTTACATGAGATAAATAGATTGTAGTTAACTGTGGAATACTCAATGCTCTTGTACTAGGAGACCTTATTTCAGCAGATAAAGGGTTCCTTATCAGTGATGTATTTATTTACACTGCAAGTGGGCAAGCACCCAGTGGCAGTGGTATACACAACACAATTATATACACACTACAATAAGAATACACAATACAATTTAACACAGTTATTACAATTAGTAATAAAACATAAATAAAATACCTAATTTTACAATACAATCTACATAATTATGTATAGGCCCTACATAAGTTCCAATAGTCTTTCACTTTACTCTCATGTCACTCACTGTAGTGGCACTATGACTACCATAGTACATTGGCTTTTCTAACCAAGCCGTTATGTCTACCCATGCTCTCTGACCTAGATATGCTCTATACAATGATGTTATTCTAGTTTTCCTACGTCTGTTTTCCAAAGTTTCCCATTTAAGTTCTTTTATCGTATCGTTTCCATCTTCTCTTTTACCTTTAACAAATTTAGCTGCCCTGTACTGGATTCTTTCTAAGGAATTTACCTGATATATTCTACAGGGATCCCAACATGTAGTTTCGTATTCCATTAACGGTCGCTCTAACGTTAGATATGCTATTTCCCTCGATTTGGGGCTAGCCTTTCTCAAGATTCTCATAACAAAGTGAAGTGCCCTCCATGCTTTACCCATAACAGTATCCTGGTTCCTGCTGGAGTACAAGTGAACATACCACCTTTCCTTTCTACACCACAGTTTACACCCATGCAAGTTGAAAAGAAAATTGCTAGGACTGGACTCACGTTAAGCAAGCAATATGAAGGGTGAAAGGTTATCAAATCACCAATTTCATACCTAAATCACAGTTCCAGTATTCAAGCAGTGTGGCAAGTTTGTGTTGCACTTACAAATTTTCGAAATTCTCCTTCTGAAGGAAGTTGAACACCTGTATGAAAGTTAAGACAATAGTTAATCCAACTAAGCTAGATGCTGCTACGTTACTTCTAAATTTTCAGGCCTTCTTTATTATTACATTTCAAGTTGTTTAATTTTGATGTCCTTTGGAAGACTATTGAATGTTTTGATTGTCATGTAACATACTCCTTTTGATAGCATAATCAATTTGATTATTGTGGTTGTAAATTATTAATTCTATTGGTATTTATACTTTATGTATGACTAAATTTTAAACACAGGATAAAAGACAAGCTTATAATAAATACCTTTCCACTAAGTCTGAAGAAGATAAAATTGATTACCATACAAAGCGAAGCATAGCAATAAGAGAGGTTAGGAAGAGAAACAGACAGAATTGGGATGCGTTTGTGCATTTTTAGAAAATGATATTACTCGTACACAGCCACAAACTTTTAAAATTCTAAAAAAATTAAATAATGAAGTCAAAGATAACCTTGCAGTAAATATCATCTCCAAGAAAACTGGTTACAATACTTTCAATAGTTATGGTCTCACACAAAACAACCTCTTGAACTCCCTTTTTCTGATAATGCAGTAGAGGAACATATTTCTTTTTATGAATTGGAATACGCTCTAGATAAATTGAAGGTCCACAGAACTCCAGGAGAAGATTCAATAAATTTAGCATTATTCAAGTATGCTAGTCTGAATTTTTAATAAGATTTTTGTGATTCTTAAATCTGCTTTGGAAAGGACAAGACATTCCGGAAAACTGGACTAAATCTGTGATAATTCCCATTCACAAAAAGGGGGTGCAGAACTGAACGGAAATTATATATATATTTTTTATTTTAGTAGCTTATTTTATGACGCTTTATCAATATTTTAGGTTACTTAGCGTCTGATTGAGATGGTGATAATGCCAGTGAAATCAGTCCAGGGTCCAGCACCGAAAGTTACCCAGCATTTGCTCATATTGGGTTGAGGGAAACCCCCAGAAAAAACTTCAACCAGGTAACTTGTCCTGACCGGGAATAGAACCCGGGCCACCTGGTTTCACGGCCAGATGCGCTAACCATTACTCCACAGGTGTGGACTGGAAAATTATATCTTTTGAAATCCGGATACAATATATATTTTTTTATTTTATTTATTTATTTTATTGTGTTATTTTACGATATCAACATAGGTTATTTAGCGTCTGAATGATATATGATAATGCCAGTGAAATGATCCGATCCAGCACCGAAAGTTACCCAGCATTTGCTGGTATTGGGTTGAGGAAACCCGGAAAAATCAACCATAATGCCCCGATGGGATTCTCAAGAACAAGTTATATGAGCATTATGAAGGTACCAATCATTGGAGATGAACAAAATGGTTTTCGTTTTCATTTTCGCAATCTATAAACATTCACTTGATGACATGGCATGGCTTGGACACGCAGTGGCAAGGTGCACATCACGTGACCGACAGACAGGCAGTGAGATTCAAGACAGAAAACGTTTTTGGCTGTGTCGTGCAAGGTCATGCAGTTCTAGGATATACAGGCATGTTATAAAATGAATAAAATTGCAACTAAGCATGGAAATATTAATAAATATGTAAAAATATGTACTTAAAAGCAAAATATGTAATATATGTACTTTCAAGTTTATGTTACTAGGCTCTAATTGGCATGAAACTCCAATACATAAAAAATTTTGTATCTTAATGTTAATAGAAGAAACATGTAATTACATAATTATCCGGGACCTGGTGATAAGAAATCTGAAATTTTGTAATATAGTGATTAATTTAAGATTTAACTCGGTGAAAGAGTAAGAAAGTGATACTAGAAAGATAGCTCAGGACATAGAATAATGTTAATGGCGTAGGCTGTATATCAATGACTAAATAGCTATATCTTTAATGATGGTAGTTAGTATTTCAAACTGTTTGGAGCAAGAAAGGAGACAAGTGGTGATGGTTCCTCTTGCACCAATAAACAGAGCAATAATTTCTATACTGCTAAAATGATAAGCATTTTTATATTTATTTTATTGGGTTATTTTACGACGCTCTATAAACATCTAGATTATTTAGCCTCTGAATGAAATGAAGGTGATAGTGCCGGTGAAATGAGTCCGGGATCCGGCACCGAAAGTTACCAAGCATTTGCTCGTATTGGGTTGAGAGAAAACCCGGAAAAAACCTCAACCAGATAACTTGCCCCGACCGGGATTCGAACCCGGGACACCAGACGCGCTGACCGTTACTCCACAGGTGTGGACGGCATTTTTATAGTACAGATTGTCGGCTCACAGATGGTTCTTTTTTCTGTGTCATACTCATCAGGTTGGCTCCTGTGAGACTCAAACCTGATAGTTGGGTCTGTTATATAGGCTTTGGTATTACCAGGTTAAAGGCAATAATGTTGATTCGACATACACTGCTGTTTTCAGCTGATCCGTGGACTTCTTTATATGTTATGTATCCATTACTCTGTAGTGCTTTAGCACATTTTTATCGGATGGTGTGGTGTCTATGGTTTCGAAGAGAGTTGCCAAAAGTACAGGATCCCAAGACATGTACTGATTTCTTAAAGTCAGAATTTGTAATTTAAAAAATTTGGTTTACACGATTGTCAAGACTTTCCTCCAACTGTTATTCTAATTGCTCTTTTTTTTAGTAAGAATATTATTTTTACTATCTGCAGAATTTCCCCAAATATTATTCCATAAAACAAAATGGAATGAAACTGATATATATTTCAATTGCTTTATAAGTGTAATTATTTCTCGTGGATTTGATGGAAAAATATGAATAGGCCCTATTTGGGAAAGATGCATGAAGAGACACTTTTAAAAATCAATTGCTTCATTGTGTTGTTTGCTGAAAGAAAGTATTTATTGAATATGTTTTCGATTTCTGTTATATCTAGTGTTTTTGTATTTTTGTTACAAGAATGTGCCTTGTTTTCTTACTTCTGAACTATCAGGTTTATTTTTTATTACATTTCAAGTTGTTTTAATTTAATTATCAGAGTTTGAAATAATTTTGTTAACATGTAGCTCTTTGGCTCTTAAAATTACTTTGTGTAATATTATAGAATAATTTTAGTTAGCTATTAATTTGGGGACATTACTTTTTCAACTTTAAATACAATCTTATAGTCTATTTAATTTACATGAGGTTTTTTATGCCCTGTGTGATCTTTTGTTTTTATATCTGTATTTTAGAATATTTGTATAATTAAGAGAAAAACTGGACTCAAAGATATATAGGAATGTACACTGGAACACGCTGAATTTACTGTTCATACCATCTGATTGCCAGGTTTCATTTTTAACTTATATTCAATGTGTTTAAAAATTCTTCACTCATGACTCTTAACATAACTTTAGGCTAGTATTTTGATGCAACTAGGTTATTATTAATTGGGCATCATGGTGTGAAATACCATTTTATAATGGGAACTCTCTGGAAACTCTCTAATTTATCCTTTCCTGTAATTATTGTATTATAAATTGCTCTAATGGATTTCCTTTGTATTCTAGTTGAAATGTTTACCATATATACCAAAGTGAAGGTTGCTGGCAGTGTATTAAATTCTAGTCTTCTCAGTGAGATAGTCAATATTTAAATCTCATGAAACATGTATTTGTGGGTTTTTTGTCGTGTATGTGTTGTAGTGCATATGTAGTGAAAATGTTTCGAACCTCCAAAGGATGACCTGTATAAACCAATGACTGTGAGGTTACCAGATTTTAATTCTAATTCTCCAGCACAGAGTTATAAATCTTTTTCTCTATAAAATTTTGAAAGGCTGATATTATTAAAATTTATATCATTTCTAACATATGTATACACATCTCCCTTCTGCAGATTTTGTCTACGATAGCTATCTCCTAATTTGTATTCTTCCAATGAGTGTGCCATTAATTCCTGGCTTTTCACGTGATGTCTAATGATGCATATTATATATATATATATATATATATAGTTTTAACAGGTCCATTTCTAAAAATATTAATAGTTCGACTTGTTTCTAATACTTTGTATGTATTGATGAAATAAACTGTAATAAACACAGCAATTATATTGGTAATCACTAGAATCCAATTTCCATAATTCCAACATTTTCAAAAATAATAGAAAGTATAATGAAAATTTAATCAATCTATTATTCTCAAAGCAGCTATTTATTATCGAAATTTCAATCATTATTTTTTTATTATTTTACACATTGCGTATGTACCGTACATGAGACACTTGTTTCTTTTGGTTTTGAGGCTCATGAAAACTTCTATGCCATTCTGTGCGACTTATCTCAAGCTTTTGATAGCATATCTGTTGGGATTATTTTAAAACTCATTTATATGGTATCATCGGATTAGAATATACATTAATAAGCTCTTACCTATCAGAACGACTTGAAAGAGTTTTCTACAATGATGCATATTCTAAAACTGTAAGCATTACAAGTGGTGTGCCTCAGGAGTCTATTTAGATCCTTTCTTGTTCTTGACCATGATAATGTAAGTACTAATTCAATGTTACTTGCAGATGCTATGATTCTTTATTCATCAAATTAAATATGTTAATTGGAGCAATGGAAGATGCATACTTATAGTGAAGGAGCGAAGTGGTTTCTGTCTAAGTTTAAACCAATCACAGAATATATTGTTCTCATTAAGAGAATATTACTATAGGACACTAACACACTAGTAACATCATTAGGGATTATACTGGACACCAAATTGACATGGTAATACCATATAAATTCCACATACAGTATGTTAAACTCCCAAGATTCATTTATTTATTAAGACATTTAAAAACTCTTATAAGTTACCCCAAACATATCTCCAAAAGTCATATTATCCACTTCTCTATTGTATAATATATTATGTATTTGAATATGGGAGAATAGCAGTGCTATGTATCCAAATTTCTCATTTTCAAAAAAAAAAAAAAAAAAGTATACAGGCTTTCCTTATAATAAACATTGTAGACCTTTGTTCATCAGGGGAAAAAAGTTTAACTGTTGTATATCTATGGATACTACCCTGCTTATTAGGCGTTAACAAAAACCTCAACAATTATATTAATAGATCTAAATTTCACAGTTACAGCACGAAATAAAATTATTATCTTTCTGAACCAAATGTTAGACTGAGCAAATCAAACAACTGTTTTAGCTCCATAGCAGTTGCTACTTTCAATAAATTGCCGCAACAGATACATATTATATTGTACATTTTAACACATTTAAAATCATCTTGGAACATTTGGTATCAGTGGCGGCTCATACATATTTAATGCATAGTGCCAAAATCAGTGGTATATCCAGGATACCCTAAGGGGAGGGTAACTCTTTTTCCTACTATAAGCAATAATAATAATTTATTTTATTTATTTATTTATTTATTTATTTATTTATTTATTTATTTATTTATTTATTCATTTATTTATTTATTTATTTATTTATTTATTTATTTATTTATTTATTTATTTATTTATTTATTTATTTATTTAATGTGCTGTACAACAGCCAGTGGCCAATTACAGTTCAGCACAAATATAACAAAAACATAAAACAAAAATAATTATTACACATAAATATAATTACAATTACAATAATGACGATGAATGGATAACTAAGAATACTATGAGAGAATGTTAATTGAGTATAATGCCTCAAAGAATACATAAATGATAAATCGTTGCCAAGAGCAAACAAAGTCTATACATTGAAGGGATCGAATTCGCAGCCATGCATGTTGGCATTTTTAATGCATCTGAGACTGGTGAAAGAAATTTCGAATTTCTAATATAGAAAAGTTTGTGGGCTCTCATATCTTTTGTTGGAATACGTAAGGTAATATTGTTTAAGAAAGAGTCACAGGATATATCATCTTTGAGGACTTTACAAAAGAACAGATAATCTAGCTCATGGCGTCTAGCATATAGATTTTGACAATTAAAATATTCACATTTTCTCTCATAACTATACCCGGAATTAATGGGCAGAAATCTGAATGAACATAAGGATATAAATTTTCTTTGTATATTTTCTAATTTAGCCGAGTCCGTAGTTGTAATCGAGTTCCAAACTACAGATGCATATTCGAGTTTCGATCGCACCAATGTATAGTATAGCATTAAAAGAGAATCGGGCGTGGAAAAAGAATAAGTTATTGACCGTATTATTCCTAGCATTCTGACTGCGTGATTGTAAATGTAATCAACGTGACTATGAAAATACAATTTACTGTCAAAGAATATTAAATCTTTTACGCAATCCGTTCTGTTAATTAGTACATTATTTAGATAATAATTAAATTTCAGTGAAGAAGTTTTTCTAGAAAAGGTTATTACATTAGTTTTGGATACGTTAATTGTCATGCCATTGTCTTCCGACCATTTAGCGACTGAATTAATGTCACATTGAAGTGATTGACAGTCAGTACTACTTTTGATTGTACGAAAATTTTTAAATCGTCTGCAAATAATAAACAGTCAGAACTTATTCTTTTGCATATATCATCTATGAATATAATAAATAGGAGAGGTCCTAAAGTAGATCCCTGCGGGACTCCGCAATTTATATTATAAGAATAAGAGTGTATATTAAACAGTCTTACACATGAAACTCTATTACTTAAATAATTTTCGAACCACTTTACGTAGCTTACAGAAAGGCCAATATTTCCTAACTTATGAAGAAGGATATAGTGGAACTACATCAAAAGCTTTGCTGAAATCAAAATATATTGAATCAGTTTGTCCCTGCGTTTCAATTATTGGTACAATTTGATTTAGATATGTGACCAGGTTAGTGACAGTAAATCCATGTTGTGAAGAATTGAGCTTGTTTCTCACATAAAACGATATATGTCTGTGAATAATGGTTTCAAAAATTTTTGAAAAGTTATTTAGGATCGAGATAGGTCTGTAGTTTCTGACATCATTTCTTTTCCGTTTTTAAATATAGGAATAATTGCAGCTTGTTTCCATAGTGAGGGAAATTCACCATTTTCAAACTAATATTAAATATGTGGGCTAAAAGAGGAATAAATATATTAGAGCATCCTTTAATTATAAAATTTGGAATACCGTCAGTGCCAGTTGTTTTTGTTGGTTTAAGTTTTTTAATTGCTTTACGAACGTCATCGTGTGTTACTTTAGGTATAGGTAATGAGTCTGTTATATTCGTAATAATGTTTTCATATGTATGGCTGTGTTTAGTCTGAACAGATTTGAAGTGATCAGCAAACGCATTGACAATGTCTAACTGATCTGTGATGTATTTATCGTTAAGAATTAATTCAGAGGGATAATTATCTGTCTTCCGAAATGATTCAACATATTTCCAAAACTTTTTTGGTTCCGTTTTAAGATTTTCATTAATATTTTGAAGCCATGATAATTTATCCGATTTAATTTTAGATTTCACAAGTTTTCTATAGTAGGAAAATGTTTGATAATAAAATTCAGTTTTGAATTTTTTATATTTTTTATGTGCATGGTCTTTCTTTCTAATAAGTTTACGTAAGGTGTTAGAAAACCATTGTGGATAACTAGACCTTTTGACTCGAGTGACAGGAACTGCCTGGGATATGACACTATTAACTACTGAACATAGTGAGCTAGCTGCATCGTTAACATCGACAGCTTGGTAAACACAGGACCAATCGTAATTATATAGACTCCAATATAAGTTCAAGTAATCACCTTGAGAATAATTTGGGAAAGAATTTTGTTGATTCTGGGAGAAAAATTTAGTGTGACTTCAAGAGTTATTGTTAAGGGAGGATGATATTCATCCTGCAAGACTAGCGAGTGAGTGGCCAGATTGACCTCAGTCTCGGTTAAATTTGTAAATACAAGATCAAGTAAGTTTTTGTTATTAACTGTTGAATTTACTTGTTTCAATCCAAGAAAGTAAGAAGATGAAAATAACTCTTGAGCCTTAATTTTGGAGTAGTAATGGATGTTATTAGCACAACAACCAGATGACCAATTCATACCAGGAGTATTAAAATCGCCGAGAAAAAACTACTCTATTATTGTGTGTATCGAGATGATTTTCAAGAAAATTTAGATAAGATTTTAGAAACTTTGGATCAGTATCAGGTGGAAAGTAATGATTACCAATTAACAAATTGAATCCGTCTTCCATAGGAATCTCAACCCATTCACACTCGCTAATGAATTCTAAGTCATGTCTCCGGTATACTACAGGTATTTGATTGTTGACAGCTATTAAGACACCACCACCACGGGTTTCATTGGTATCCTCAAATTTTCTATCACCACGAAAAATGGTATAATAATTAGGAATAAATTATTATACTCAACAAGCTCTTGAAGCCATGTTTCTGTCAAACAGATAATAGTGTCAGCATTACTAACAACATTGCCGAAAAATTAATCAATTTTAGTGTTTAATCCTCTGACGTTTTGATAATATATTTCAAAATGATTGCTTGAACTATACATTGTATATCAATGGTAAAACTAAGAGGCATTCCCGTTGGATCCCTCAGGTTCTCTAGCAGTAGAAGCATAGTGTTGCTCCGGTTTCAATTTACCATAGAAAGGTGCGATAAGACACCCGACTGGCCAGACACCAGTGTTGTTAATTAAGTGGAAATCTTTTTCCTCAACCGAGATATGGAAAGAGGAATAAGTTTCATATTTTGTCTTTAATTTGGTTACTACCAGACAACTTAGCGTAAGTTGGTTCTTTAGAGAATCCTCAATACTTTTGCCATTAACTTTCGGACTGAATCTAGAAACAAAAAGAGATTTCATTTTAGCTCTAACTGGAACTGTTTCCAGCGCACTAGATGTTAACACAACCTGAGTGACTTTACGAATAATAATAATAATAATAATAATAATAATAATAATAATAATAATAATAATAATAATAATAATAATAATAATAATAATAATAATAATAATAATAATAATTAGAGACGAGAATTCCATGCAAATGCATCTTTTTATAGGAACATACGACATACGTAGCTCATACTTAGTACTTATCCATTTCATTACTTTCCGGTTCCAAATATGTGTACTTTTCCCGTGCATATTTGCATATTTTCCACTTTTTAGGGATAAAAACATGCATAATGCATATTTAGGTAATTTTTAGCTTAATAATGCATATAATATACATTAAATTCAGTTTAAATGCATGTTTTAATGGTTTTGTGTGGACACCTTAGTTTCTCGATTTTATGTCCCATATTTTAGCTTCAGAAATCAGGATTGAAAAAAAAAAAAAGAAAAAACTAAATAACAGAAAAATTAAATAAAATGTTAAGGTTTTCTCAATAAGGTGTTAGAGGACCTTTCCCTGGACGGAAGTCCACTTTTACAACACTTTACCGACGACCCTCTATACACTGCGTGTCATAAATTTATTACGTTGGATATTTTGAGAATAGTAAGTAGAGAAGAAATATAGAGGGTTCAAGGAAATTGCCGACAAATAATTTAGATCAAAAGCATCCTCTTTCAGGGAGGTTGTAAATTCTCTTCCTTTTCTAGTACTAGTAGCAATTTAGATTCTTCTAAAATTGGAATCACCGTAAAACTGTGTTTGCAGTGTGTGAATGTCGTAAGTTGTTAATGTGCTTGTTTATTCTGTTTGCGCGGGTTAATGTGGTTCTAATATGTTTCCAATTTAAAGATTCCGAAAGTGTACTCTTTGCACAGTGGATTACTGTAAAGGAAAATATTTTGTTAGATCAGATGAGGATGTCGTATTTTGCGACTGTTGGAGTAAAGAGTAAAGCAATGCTGTTCTGTTTCCGAACATTTTATATGACAATTGTTCTTTGTAAAAAAAATCACAAAACTTGTTCAAAATAATTATTAAATTACGATGTCCGTTTTTAAATCGTATCTAGGTAACCGTAAGGTCTATTATAATTTCAGATGAAATGTACTAAAAAATTTCAAGTCGACCAGGATGTCGCATCTGTTTCACATATTGCAAGAATGCAACAAAAGAAATAATATTCAAAGAATTTCATAGATCCCTCAGTTATGCCCGTGGGAAAGTGAATGTAGCGGCGAAAAACAAATTGGACAGGGTCCTAAATGCTAACCCGGACTGCGGATTCTTTTGTTCAGTGAAGAAGGTTATTTGTGGCGAAAACTTGAATGAAGAATTTGACCTGACTGTCACAAATATGTTCATTCAAGTTTAAACCCGTAACTTCTTGCAATATAGAGACAAGAGCAGGAATCTCACAGAAACCGATTTAAAAATGTTATTAGGTTTTTAACTGTGCAAAAAAGTGAAGTGAAATAAGACATTTTGAAACAAAAATAAAAGTGCTTATTTTAATGTATTTTTCGCTTGATCATGCATATTTCATAGTTTGATAGTACATGAATGCATGCATATTTTGGGATTTTATAGTGCATAAAATTCTCGTCTCTAATAATAATAATAATAATAATAATAATAATAATAATAATAATAATAATAATAATAATAATAATAATAATAATAATCACTCACCAAAAGTTATACAACTGGAGCACTTGAGCACTTTTGTTGACCAGGTTAATATGCACGATAGATAAAACGCATTCGCCTATTCTTCTGACTTGAAAATAAATCCATCATTTTTTTGTTGAAGTTGTCTATTTTGCAAACAAAACTCCTCAGATTCATCGTGCTTTCTTAGTGCTAAATCTAGTGCCCCACAAAATCGTATACAATTTATTATTAAATTTAACACATATCTGTTTTTATCAACTTGCTCATTGTGTTTTGCAATCGCGAATTTAACTGATTTTCAGTGTTCGCTTTACCCAGCATAGACAAACTGAAGACGTTATTCATATTAACCTTTGACTTAAGATGTGTTCTTAATTTTACCCCATAAGTGTACTAAATCTGTCACACCCACTTTTGACCAGCTAAGTTCACCTCCGAATAGAACACACGGGAAAAAGAAGAACGCATTTTCACATCACATCCACACAACCAGTTGTTTTTTAAATAAATATCTGGGTTGAATTTGCGAGATCTGTTAACTTTAGCTCTTTGCTGCTTTCGATGAATATTTAAGTGCGGTGTTGGTCTGCCTAATTCTTTAACACGAAGTTTGTTTTCATATGTTAATGTTGAAAACTGAGATTTCAATAAAGCGCCAACCGAATTATATTTTAGCAGTACACAACACGATAACACGGCCACTATTACGATGACAACCTCACGACTTAACACGTTCACACTACACTTGGTACTGTTGGTAGAAATAATAAAGTGAAAACTTTCTCAAGCCAAGTTTTCAAGAAACCGGGAGAGATTTTATTATCTTATTGTTGCAGTCTTCGCTTAGAAACTTGTTCCGACAAAGCGGAAGGATAGACAGAGCGCGAGGTAGTAAGGGATCGGTATAGTAAATGGGGATGTATACAGTTTTACAAGCATTGCAAAAGCCAGCGGCAATTTGTGCCTGGCACATTTCAGATCATGCTTTTAGATGCTGAAAAGGACGAGCGAACATGAAGATTGCGCGCGCATCCCATTATATTTCTTATGGGATGTAGTGCCTGGCACAGATCCATCCTCCAAACACTGGTTACAACGTGTTTCGCTGCAAAGATCATATTGACGGTAGAGTTTGTGTAAGCGTAACTTGTTTCTCTCAGGTTTTGAGCGGAAAATATGAATTCTCCTTTTCCTTCTGTATTCTGGTAGTGCCATGGCACAACGGCACTACCTGTAAAGCCGCCCCTGTTTGGTATTAGAAACCTTCTTTTATGATATTAAGGATTTTTTGGAGTGCCATATAGCTGTGAGGCTGTCAAAATAGTGTGGTCAAACAGCACATTAGATAAGAGCACCACTATAGAACAGTGGAGGTAAGCATGTTGTTAATGCCTTGACAGCAATTTTCAGTTTGATTTTGGTAGTTCACCTGTATTGTTAAGAATTATGCTTGACATTACAGAGATACACAAAACTTCAACATTTTAAGGCTTTACATTTTACTCATTTATTCAAGAAACAGGTTTATGGCTTCATTCATCAGGCATACTAGGAGCAAGTCCTGATGGACTTACTGATGTTGAGGGAAAATCATGTACACTTGAAATAAAAAGCCCCTATATTTACTTCAAATACATTCAACAATATTATAATTAATTAATAAAACACATTACACACTTAAACTCCTTCCTACGACTGCTTTTGTGAACATTATATATTGGTCGAAACAATATAAAAGAAACTGAAATCTTGAAAAAGCTAGAATTCGATAAAAAAATCAGGCACAATATAAAGATTTTTAGGTGCCATGGCAACCTGACGCCAGAGATTTGTATACACCTGGATGTGTTGTTTCCGGTGAACTGAAATGTGTAGCTTCTTTCTTAATTTGGTTTTTCTTTCACAGATCCGGAAATCTACAATGACTTGAAAACTTGTTCACATTTCTTTGCTAAGTGTATTAATGTAAGCTTATTTACATTATTACTTCTTATGTTCGTTCTACCATGGCACGAATTTATGAATGAAGAATGACTTCAATATTTGCATGTTTTTTTTTTTCCCATGAAGAGTCCTTCTCAACAGAATACACAACAGGCTGCTGTGGAGTCCACACTGCCAAATATCCTAGATCACAACCTGTCATATAAAACTGACCTTGGATTTGATGATAGTAATCATGGTCCATATTTAAAAAAAAGCATCATCATCCACAAACAATATATAATCATTTACCCCTTTCAATGCCTGAGTGAATGTTGTGTTTCTGTATTTATAGGGGCATTTTATTTCACGTGTACTGGTACATGTTTTTCCCCTCAATATCATTATGTCTATCAGGACTTGCTCCTAGTACGCCTGATGAATGAAGCCATAAATCTGTACCTTGCAAAGTAAAAGATTACAAACATAGTTGTGTTATATATCATTTTAAAGGTTTTTTTTTTTTCATTAGCTTTCGATTAAGGCCTTTCCCATGTCTGTAAATTAATTAGGCCTAATATTTGAGTTATACCAATAAATAGAGTCATATGCTAGAAAATCCTTTACTTTTTAAATTCTCTGAAGTCCTGTATTCCTTAAAGTATATAAGATATGAACCTAAAATTTTATATGAATATTTACTTTAACAAGGTCTGCAAATATGTCAAATTTGATGAAGATCAGATGATGTAAGATTGTGGGCTGAGTGATTTGGCATATAGTGACTCAATACAGGAAAAGTACTCTCATCTAAATCATTTATGTCATCCTCCATTACTGTAACATTAAATTCATGAGGTACATCATTTACCACCTTTCACATTGAATCATTTACATTGATTTCATTTTGTGAAATTAAGATATTTCCTACTTTGTTCGATTTCATAATTAATTGCAAATAAATTTCTACTCTTAATTTTGCTTCTGTTCATAAATCTGTCTGACAGATATGTGGTAATTCCCAGCACTCATTTGATGGTAGTTACCACATCTGTCTTCAAGGTCATCTGTTTGCACCCAACAAGTTAAAAAATAGTTCCTATGCATTATATTGATCCAATGAAAATAAGTCAAGTAAGACAACTGTTGTGTGATAGAATGACGACTGCCTGCATACTGAAACCTGTCATTCCTTTGCTCAACCACACAGAAAAGCGAGTCTTATATTCTGTAACATTCTGAGAATTTATTGTATTGGTACCTGGTACGTGTTTTTAGCTGGCTGACTCAATAGCTACTGAGGATAGGACAGTACTTAAAGCCCTGAAACTTTTAACTTTTTAAGTGTTTTAATAGCCACCTATAACATTTTAGTATAATGCACATTTTAATGATTTAATGGAAAACACTGCTGAATAACGACTAACAATTTAACACATCAGAGTTTTACCATATTTCAATAAATTTTCTTCTAGGGCATGAAGGAATTTAAGAGCAGCAAACGAAGCCTCTCCTTCTCTGCTGCTATATCATCACAGAAACATTTAAATCTAATAACCTGATCTGTTTGGTTCAGCCAGTTATTTCTGACATAACTCACTTTAAAATAAGTAGGCCTACACTGCCAAAAATAAAGTACAGGGGTCGCTCTATGAGATTGCTATTGGGGCACTACTAAATAATGAAACAGTATTTCTGTTTATAGCATTGTTAACTGAGACAATGTCAAAAGCCTGGAAATCTATCTCCTCCAGCTTTAAAATAATATCGCTTCCAAATAAATACAAATGTTCGGTTTTTATGGTTGCAACATGCAAGATTATTATTTGCTACATCTAAATAACTTGCGTCCAAACTTTGTATCATAAAAACTGTGAATTTCCTTCTTCCTGACAACTATTATATTTCCACTCTTGTAATCAAACTGAGCTATTAAATGGATTTCATCCACGAGCAGTAAGACATTTTTATCTTCCTCTTTTAGAAATGATACTTTCTTGGACAAGTATTTTAAGAAATTTGAAGACTATTGATCTATTACTGTATCTGTGGAAAAATTATTCCAGATCCTATTGCAATCTATCTGCAACAATGTAGCCTATGGACACATATTGTACCAGCAACCAGACAACTATTAACTTCCTTGAATACCTCATGCTGGATCTCTTACAATTTAACAGAGAAACTTGTTGATCTAGCAAACTAATTATCTCTTTTCCTGGCAGATCTTTACACACGCTGTTGAGCAAGTGTTGAATCAATTCCAGTTTGTCAGTACTGCATGTTCTCAATTTTTAAATCTAACACTAATTTCATTCACTATAGTGTTAGTTTACTTGTCTATCATTCTTACTTGTATATCTTTCACATGCACTATAACAAATCACCATTAATAACTACATAATAGGCTACAGTATTCTGGGTAAGGAACTTCACAAATTAACAAAAAAACACACAGAGGTATCTTTCGTCATTAGTACCCGATCACTGTCCAATTTCGATTTAGAAGTAAGTTCATCTAACGAATTAAATATCATTTCCATTTGTTTATTATACACAGATAAAATCTCCTCCATTGAACCTTTAAGGCGATTGTATTCTAGACGTTCCCTACGATCAATAGCATTCTCCCTGGATGATGATGCTTCGCAAAGATATGAAGGACAGTCAGGAAGTTTTCAAGGCACGTATCTGAAATAAATTTTACATATGAAAACTATTTCAGATTATGGTGAAGATTTTATGCAATTCTTATTTAATTATATTTTATAGAATGGAAGCAAAATAAACAATAAAAGAAAACAATGTGTCTTATTGGTGTTGGGGTCATAACCTCAAACATGGAGCAAAATAATAATTCTGAGTCTTTCAGGATGTGAACAAGTCGCAGTACTGTATTAACAAATTACACTAGTCTATATGAAGCTATTACAGCTTATGTAGCCTAACTAATTTTCGTTTACAAATTGCAACTTACCTTTCTTAAGACGGGGACGTTACATTTGTTGTTCATAATCTCCCAGTTTTCGAATCACACACTGATGCTTCTCTTTCAATATTCTGGGTTTCAAAATGTAACTCGCATACCTGCGAAACAAATTAATACTCATTAGTTTTTGTTTCTCAAGTTAAGTATTACAACATAGGCTACATATCAGATGATGTTACGTAACCGCTTATTCAAATTCTACTAATACTTACCTCACATTTTGTTAAGACGGGGACGTTACATTTGTTGTTCATAATCTCCCAGTTTTCGAATCACACACTGATGCTTCTCTTTCAATATTCTGGGTTTCAAAATGTAACTCGCATACCTGCGAAACAAATTAATACTCATTAGTTTTTGTTTCTCAAGTTAAGTGTTACAACATAGGCTACATATCAGATGATGTTACGTAACCTCTTATTCAAATTCTACTAATACTTACCTCACATTTGAGACTAAAATTATCCCGATGCATCTCCCTGATATATTTCCAGCGTAAATCTTCATCCTTAGGGAATAAAAATACATTGACTGACAAAATTATCCCGATGCATCACCCTGATGTATTTCCGGCGTAAATCTTCATCCTTAGGGAATAAAAATACACTCACTTTCGAACCAGTTAAATAATTGCATTTACAGGCAGGTACGCGCTTCTCTTTCAATATTCTGGGTTTCAAAATGTAACTCGCATACCTGCGAAACAAATTAATACTCATTAGTTTTTGTTTCTCAAGTTAAGTGTTACAACATAGGCTACATATCAGATGATGTTCCGTAACCTCTTATTCAAATTCTACTAATACTTACCTCACATTTGAGACTAAAATTATCCCGATGCGTCTCCCTGATATATTTCCAGCGTAAATCTTCATCCTTAGGGAATAAAAATACACTCACTGTCGAACCAGTTAAATAATAGCCTTTACAGGCAGGTACGCAACATTTACGTGGCCCATTATTTTGTATATTCACATGTAAATATACAAAAAGTACATAAACAGAATTCGAATGGCAAAATTCAGTTTTCTCGCACAAAGTGAATCCCGGTAACGATCCGCAATATTTACTGTACGTAGCACATTTCTATATTCATACGTAAATATTCGAATAATAAGCTTCCGTTTAATTGTCTTTAGAGGTAGGTACGCAATATTTACGTTGCACATATGGAGTTCCGAAAGACAAAGCAAGCTAAACAAATCTAAACCAATCCAATTTGTATATTCACATGTAAATATTCGAATAACAAGCTTCCGTTTACTCGCATGAAGTAAATACCGGTAAGGATATCACTGGCAGTGCATGAGAGGGCCGCGCATACGCAGGATGCGCAGTTTACAATCTCACAACCTGCTCTTGGTAATCTCAGAGTACTTGATGATCCTGACGCGAGAAACATGTTTCCCGTGTACAGTAGTTTGATCGTTGATAGTGGCCAGCTACTTAATTAATTATTAATAATTATTAATAAAATAACATTATACACCTGTATGACTGACATGCTCCTCTAAAGTCTAGACGTGTAAGAAGACTGCCTGCGCCGAGAATGACTACTGATATACGCAACATGATGGCTGAACGAGGTTCGGCATGTCGAAAATAATGACTAGTCAAAAACGAAACTAATTTTAACAGATACAAGCAACTGAGAAACAGAACCATCCAGACCGCTAGGAACGCTAAAATCCGGCACGCAAACAGCCTTATTGAACCAGGAATTAGCCCCCCCACGCTATGGAAACATGTGCAGAAAATGGGATTAAGACAGAAAAAGACCCAGGTAGATGGCAACTCAATCCCACTGGAACGTCTCAATGAACACTTTACGCAAACTCACACTACAACCCTTAGGCCCATTGATAAACAACTGACAATCGAACTCTTAAACTTACGGATCATCCCGTCAAGGGAAAAATTCACTTTTCATACATTACGCAATCTGACTTAAGACAGGCTCATGCAGCCACTATTGTTGAACGTCACACAGGGCCAACCCCTGGCATCATGGTATGGGGAGCGAACAGTTACGACAGTAGTTGTGGTTGAGAGCACCATGACTGCCCGCCTATATGTGGACCAGGTCATACGTCATCATTTCGTTATTAAACAAAAGCATAGACGTAATACTACCGACTGTGACTCACACTTTTCATCCCTGAATTATGTCTTCGACATTTCAACAGCAATGGAAAGTCGCTTTTGTCCACCCACTTCCCAAGATTAAAACACCGACATATAATAACTATGTACCTACCTACCTGCCCTATCCAAAGCAATAAAAACGCATTGTACACAAGCAACAGACGGACTACTTAAATACAAACTTCTCGACTCTCATCAATCAGTTTTCAGGACCAGACACAACACAAGTACAGCATTACTTTAAAGTCACAGAAGACCTGCGCAAGGCCCGGGCGAACGTACATTGACAATAATGACTTTACTCGAGTTCAGCAAAGCCTTCGGTTCTGTAGACATTAACCTGTTAATATGTAAACTCAGAAGTTAGCAACTATAAGAACACGTTGTTCTGTGGTTTTGACTGTTACATTAATGGCCGCAAACAAAGTGTGATAGCTAGAAAACGTTCTTCCTCTTGACAGACCGTTAGGTCAGGAGTCCCACAGAGATCAGTTCTCGGTCCTCTATTATTTTCATTCTATATAAACGGCATATCAGAATCTTTCAAATACTGCCAACAACGTCTCTATGTAGACGACCTTCATATATATATAAAATTCTACACTGACAAATAAATGTTGCAATAACTAAAATTAATGATGATTTTGACTCCATTTGGGCATGGACATGGAAATTCCTACTTAAACTAATTCAAGAAAAATCACAGTAAATAACTGTGGGTAATTCACGTTTGTTAAGCACTATTACCATACCAAATTTGTCTCCGATTAAAATATACGGCACCGAAATTCCGTTCAGTGAATCAGTAAAGAACCTAGCTATTTACACTGATGGAAAGTGAAAATGATACACCCAGAAGTGATGGTAACAGGAACATGCAAAGGCTGTATATTGATCCGGTTATGGGTATTGTACGACGGTGGATGGCCACAGGTCACGTATGGGAACATTGTCACAGGCCATCTTCTAAAGTGTCGTTTCTGGGATATGGAAAGTTGTTTTTTTTCCACGTGTAGGCAGTCAGTAAAGATGCCAGGACGCCGAAGGAGAGCCCCACTCGTGCAGCTGTCGCAGTTTGAGATGGGTGCATCATACCGTGAAATTTCCCTCCGAACAGGTCGCAGTCTACGAACCATCCAGCGTCTGTGTACCCAATGGACACAGGAAGGCACTAGCACCCGGAGACCTGGCTCAGGACAACCACATGCAAAGTCGGAGCGTGAGGAACGACGCATAGTGCGCACAGCAGTGGCTGATCGACGGGCGCCAGCACCACATATCCGAGCAGCAGTCAACTGCAGGGTGTCCCCACGCACCGTTTGCTTGCAGCTGGTTACCACTCCAGGACACCTATGCAATGTATACCATTAACCCCAATGCATCGTCGCTAGCGGCTCCTGTCGTGCACAGAACGGCGACAATGGAGAGCCGAATGGAATGCTGTTGTGTTCAGTGATGAGTCCCGTTTCTGTCTCCAGCACAATGATGGATGGCAACATGACCGCCGGCGTCGTGGTGAGCGGGCTCATGCAGCCACTATTGTTGAACGTCACACAGGGCCAACCCCTGGCATCATGGTATGGGGAGCGAACAGTTACGACAGTAGTTGTGGTTGAGAGCACCATGACTGCCCGCCTATATGTGGACCAGGTCATACGGCCCATTGTGATACCCTTCATGAACACTATACCTAATGGGGTGTTCCAACAAGATAATGCACGCCCACACACTGCAGTCATCACACGAGTGGCATTGTAACATGTTCCCATCATGCATTGGCCAGCCAGGTCACCAGACCTATCGGCAATCGAACACGTGTGGGATGCCATGGGGCGACGCATCCGTGACCATGCTCGCCCTGCTGCTATTGTGGCCAAACTGACGGAAAAGGTGTTGCAGGCGTGGAGGGAAATCCCCAACAAGACATCCGCAAACTGTATGCGTTCTGCTGACCAGGGTTCAACAGTGCATTGCTGCTCGTGGTGGCCACACCGGGTACTAAATCACCCGCTTCCAACCCCCGCTGAAAGGTGATATGTTGATCGTTTGTTTCTAGTGTGATGTGCAATAACTGTACCAAGTTTCATGATCTTGCGATAATCCCTTCTGGGTGTATCATTTTCACTTTCCATCAGTGTATATGGATAAATATTTAAATTGGAACATTCAAGTTGCAGAAACCTGCAAAAAAGTATTCTCACTAATCCACTCGTTTAGGCGATTGAAGAATTATCTACCTTTCCCTGAAAAAGATTTTAGTGCAAACACTCGTTATACCCCACTTCGATTACTGTGATATTCTGTTTACTGTCCTAGGCGTTACTTTGGCGCACAGATTGCAATGTGTTCATAATATGTGGGTCCGTATCGTCTGCAATATTCGTTGGGCTGATCAAGTAACACCATCCCTCCACTGTTTTTCCTACTCTTTCACATATTGCATTTCTCCACTCCTGTCTGTTTTGCGTCTCGTTTTCAAAAATTATCCACCCAACATAATCTAGACACGCGATAACAACACTCCTCAATATTATCCATTCCCTCCACCGAACATCCTCATATTCATCTTCTTTCACTATGTCCATTCCTCGACTTTGGAATTCCCTACGGAGTAATGTCAGGGACTGTCAGACATCAAACCAAATTTAGAATAGACTAGGGAAATGTTTTTCTAATAATATTCTTGTTAACAATAGTAGCTGTTTCAAGTTTCTCAATGTTATATATAACAGAACAAATATTTAATTTATCTCATTATTATTATTATTATTATTATTATTACTACTACTACTACTACTATTACTACTACTACTACTACTACTACTACTATTTCTTACCAATGTTTATTATTGTCTCACTAACATCACCTATCTAACTAACTTTATTCACTTTCATGTTGTTTTATGATCTAGATATTAATGTAATAACTTTCGTAAGCCAATTGTATTCAGTTAGAGTTAAGATTCTGGCTGGAAGGAAGAGAAGGCCTACTGGCCTTAGCTGTGCCAGATTAAAGAAATAAATTATTATAAATTATTAAATTTTATTTTGTGTACACTCCAGGTGCAATATTTGAAGATCAAAATTACATTCCAGTTTAATAAAACGATTTAAGGAACTTCTAAAATAGGTTAGAAAAAATTTTAATTTCATACAGTCTATAACAGGTAGAATACTGGAGTTCCGCCTCTGGTAAGTAAAATTACCATCCATTTTACACTGCAAGTTTAGTTGAATATGAGAGAATTTGCCAAGAAAACAGTTTTTTTATTCAACTCTATACATATGGGTGACATGTGATATATGCAATACAAAATTAATAAACAATAGTCTTGCTTCAGTATTCAAAATTTATTTCTTAAATTTGTACTTGGAGCATTATGCCTAAGCTATGGTGTTAAGAACTTCTTTTTCTCCTGTTGTAAAGCGAAAATATTCTGCACAACAAAATTTAAGGTTTTCCCTGATACAAGGTACAACTTTTACTACTGTATTTCCACACTTAAACGATTCCTCTCATTATTCCATTATTCATGATATTGAATACACGCTTCACAAAGGCATTGCTCGCAGGAATAGTAAACACATGTTGAGTTGTCATTGTTATCTGTGCAGTTTTGTCTGAGGCATCCCCATTCTGAAAATATTTACATTTTCCAACACTTGTCAAAATAAATGTTCATCTTTCACAAAGGAAGAAACCATTTCAATATATATATATATATATATATATATATATATATATATATATATATAGGTTAATTCACGAGGATTTACCGTCACTTACGGAGCTTATTTCCGAAGACATCTGAGCAAAATATGTCATATAAACATTTGTCCTAATCTCAATATTTTCAAAGTTACATTAATTTCAAGTTGTTAGTAAAATACTTATTTTCTTTAGTTTCAAGGGTAAAATAATATTACAAATAGAGAATGAACTATTCAGAAGTATCATTTCTTTAATTGGCTGGTGTTCTGAAGCTAAAAATATGTTGTTAATTCCTTTGTATGGATTTTATTTTTAAATTTTTAACTAAAAATGACATCATTCTTACACACTTATAAAAATTTTACAATTCATACGACTTTAGGAACTTGATTCTTTAAAGTATAATTACTGTATGATCCTAATGTAAAGTTTTCAAAACAAAAAGTGGCCGCTGTCTAGAAGCTCTCGGGTATCTTCGTATAATTTGGAGACAGGCGATGTTACATCTTGTTGGACCACATTGCCTGATATGTAAAGTTATAATTAAGGTATTCTGTGTATTACTTTATAAGATAATGGTAGCGTTCCGGCCTGGTATTCGTGAGCCCCTGCGTTCGAACACAACGTAGTGCTTTTTATGTTCTTTTTGTTTTGTTTTAAAGAGAGAGGGAGAAAGTATACTTGATTGTTCCTGTCTCTTTTACGATTATTTTAGTAATTAATGTCAGGTTAATGAATGTATTATGCCATAACTTTATCATTATTTATTATGACATAATGGCTGCAAATGGAAAACAAAAAAGGTTTTATTCTCAACAAAAATATCTTTCGTGCTATAAACAAAACAAGCTTACTGGCGTCTCCCTTAGAACATTCAAAAAGTTAAGCGTTAAAAAAAACAAACAAAAAGCCACGATTCAATATTTAATCTATCTTCCCACATCTCGATCACATCTTGCAGTCGAGTGGGCATGGAATCGACTAGTCTTTATAAATAGCGACTGTTCTCAGCATTCTGGACATATATCTATAAGTGTTCTCCCCATGGACAGGTCTTTCACTGCTAACCCAGCATTCTCCAATCTTTCCTGTTTACTGCCTTCCTCTTAGTCTCCTAATATGATTCACATATCTTAAAGTCGTCTATTATTTGATGTCTTCTTCTGCCCCGATCTTAATGTCGTCTATTATTTGATATCTTATTCTGCCCGAACTTTTCTCCCGTTCACCATTCCTTCCAGTGCAACCTTCAGTAGGCAATTTCTCATGAACCAGTGACCCAATCAATTTCTCTTCCTCTTCCTATTCAGTTTCAATACCATTCTTTCTTCACCCACGTTTTCCAACACGACTTCATTTCTTATTCGTTCTGTCCACTTCACACGCTCCGTTCTTCTCCATAACCACATTTCAAATGCTTCTATTCGTTTCTCTTCATTTCTTCGTAATGTCCATGTTTCTTCCCCATACAATACCAAACTCCACACAAAGCACTTCACTAATCTCTTCCTTAGTTCTTTTTCCAGAAGTCCGCAGAAGATGGTCTTTTTCCTATTAAGAGCTTCCTTTGCTTATATTTGCAGTTTTTCTTGGGAAGGATAAATGCGGTAACTTCCCGCTGTCTCTTTCACAACTTAATAAATCCCAGGGGCCCCAAGCGTGGAGGTGAAGAGAATGAATTTGACTAATTGGCCCTACGGACTTCACCACAATTCACGGCAAGGATTAAATATCAGGATTTTTGACCCGATCAGACACAGGGAAATTCCAATTAGCCTTTGCCCCTCGCATTCTAGACGAGCATCTACAAATCGTCAGAATATCTGGAAGGTGGATTGGATCACGTTTTCCGCAAAGTTTCTATACTTGTGTCTCGTAGCTCAGTCGGAAGAACATCGGAACATCGGAATTTAGATTTCAACGTCTCAAGTTCAATTCCTCGTTACTCCTTTCCATTTTATTGTGTTTCAAGATAGTGTAAAGTAAAAATATAAAAAGAAAAACCTAACTCCAGTATTATGCAACTGCATTGTTACAAACTTAATGTTAAATTTATGTTATTTACATAGCTAGAAAATGATAACAGAATACAAATGATAACTTGAATGTTATATTGCTGAAGAACGATAACAGAATATAAATGATAAATATCTGTTTAACTAACATAAGATATTATATAATTTATAATTAATTATTTAAATAAAATAACCTATTTTACAAAGAAAAATGGTTATTTATAATATTATAATAATTGCTTATATAAAATACAGAGTCCACACCTGTGGAGTAACGGTCAGCGCGTCTGGCCGCGAAACCAGGTGGCCCGGGTTCGAATCCCGGTTGGGGCAAGTTACCTGGTTGAGGTTTTTTCCGGGGTTTTCCCTCAACCCAATACGAGCAAATGCTGGGTAACTTTCGGTGCTGGGCCCCGGACTCATTTCACCGGCATTATCACATTCATATCATTCAGACGCTAAATAACCTAGATGTTGATACAGCGTCGTAAAATAACCCAAGAAAAAAAAATAAAATACAGATTACTTATATCGCGAAAGAACAATAACAGAATATAATTAAATTCAGTATTATTTATAACGCTAAAGAACGAAAACAGAATATAAATGATAACTTTAATATTATTTATATTCCTAAAGAACTATAAAAGAATATAGATGATAACTTGAATATTATTTATATCGCTAAAGTATGATGACAGAATATAAACAACTTGAATAATATTTATATCATGAAAGAACGATAACGGAATACAAATGATGACTTGAATATTATTCATATCTGTAAAGAACGATAACAGAATATAAAAAAAATTAACTTGAATATTATTTATATCGCTAAAAGGACGATAACAAACTATAAATAACTTGAATATTATTTTTATCGGTTAAGAACGATAACAGAATATAAACGATAATTAGAATATTATTTACTGTATATTCCTGAAGAACGATTAAAAAATAAAATGAAAACTTGAACACGGCCCGAACTCACAACCTTTGAATTATTAAGCGAGCACTCTACTGCTGGTCTACGAGACGCAGATACGAAATAATTCCATAGTTCGGGAACCCCTTCTACAAGTGGACTTGGAAAATATTCGCTGTTCATGAGTGTGGCCACTTTTTTTTGACAACTGTGCAGTCTTACAGAATTTACAAGAGTGGCATAATTTTTAACAATTGTTGTGATAAATGCGTAAGAAAATGTAATTTTTTAGTTAAAAATCGAAAAAAATTTATGTACCAAGCAACTATGTAATTCACAACACGTTTTTTAGCTTCACAATACTAGCTAATCAAAGAAACAGTACTCCTGAATAGTGCTTTCTTTATCTCTAATATTCTTTTACCCTTCAAACTCAAGAATAGTGGTATTTTACAAACAACTTCAATTTAGTGTAATTCTGAAAATATTGAGATTAAGACAAATGTTTATATGACATATTTTTGCTCAGAATATCTTCGGAAATAAACTCCGTAAGGGACGTAAATCCTCATGAATGACCCTGTACATGAAGAGTACTGGAGAAAAACAAACAAAACCACAATTTTCTTAAGGGTGATGTCATTTTCTAATTCAGTATGTTACTGCAAAATTTATTGCTTTTTCTAATGAGAAAGTACAAAAGGATGACTGTATGACTGTATCTGCGGTGATAATTTTCAATTACCAGTTTTGATAAAAAAACTAAAGTTTGCAGTGATATAATTAATTAGATGATGACATCAGCCTTATGAAAATTGTGACTGATTGTTTTTCTCTTGTACTCTTCATATATATTTATCTAGTTGAAGCTCTAGTTTTTGTCCATCTCTTAGAATTTCTTGTACTTTTGGTGTAGAATCCTAAAGTTTTGAAGCTGAAAAATACTTGAAAATTCCTATATACAGTATTTAGCTGCTCTGAGCGACAGGTTACAATGTCCCACGAAATAGAGAAAAATCCCTTTTACTCTATTTGTTAAAACTCTACAAATTCTTAGACTCAATTGATAAAATTACCGATCGCAAATAAGGCCGGTAAGGAATTAATATCAGCCACCGGCCTAATATTGAGATTCGCCAAAATTTACGGCCGGGCCCATGAAATACCGTCAAGTTGCCCAACTCTATAGAAGACTGATTGATAGTTTAATGATTTGAGTGCATTGAAATCAGTTGACGAATCAAAGTCAATTTCACACCTAACAGCAGACCTAACTCTCAAAAATTAGTTTCACTTCATCAAAAGTCTTAATATCGTTGAAAATTGTTCAAAATTTAGCATTTGTCAACTTGTTTTCATTTGGTTGAAGAAACCGGGCCGTAATTTTTTTTATTTATTGAATAGGTTTTCCGTACTAGTTTAGAAACTGCTCTATTAGTTGAAACGGGGGACGCTGATTCCCTCCCAAAAAAGAGGTTCCTATTCCCTCCCAAAGCAGGAAACAACCCTATTCCCCTCCAATTTTTTTTTTTTTGCTTGAATTCAGTATAGTCAGATTACCGCCATGCCTTAACCAGACACACTTTACACAGACTTCGGATTGTCCGATTCCCTCCATACCATAACGAGACACAATTTTTCGTCGCACTTTACATAGACTTTTGACTGCCGAGGATATAACTGAAATAACCAATCCATACCCTCGCTATCTAATTTCAAGCATCTAGCCGGCCAAAAATCAATTTCACACACTATCTTTAATGCTAAATTCTTATATGGACGTGTTTATAACATTCCAAAGTATAATATACAAGTGTAGACAGATGCTTACATCTGTTAGGGGACCCTCACAATAGAGCGAAAGTTGCATGTCTCCGATAAGATCATTTACGCTGCAGAAGCAGGCGTGCAGTTTGTATTTGGATGGTGCAAAGTGGTGAAGTTAGTACAGTATTTTTTCTAATACAGTGTGTGGATATATTATAAGAAGGTATGTACTTTCATATAAGCTAATTTTCGTGACAAAAATTATTATCTTATTGTCTAGAATAAGTGTCTGGATAGCCATGTGCAAAGAGTTTGAGTTTTACCTTATTATATGATTTCGAGTTGACTTTTAAATGGTGTAGCCCTCTATCACCTCGATAAAATTTTGTAGAGATATTCATTACACTTTTCTGAATACGACGTCGTGATTTTTTTCTGCAAACAGATGCATACAGAGTAGCTATTAATTATTTTCAAACACCATGCGCTCTGTAATCCGGAGAGCTGTTTTCCAGATGTGAAACAAGAGCGAGAGAAAAGTGAAATTCTCAAATATAATTGAACATTTTGGTCTCAGAGATTACTCTGAAGACATTTTACAGTCAATAAAAAATTAATTAAATTTCTGTGCTTGAAAATTCGATTACGATGGGAAAAATACAGCATAAATTAGAAAAATTTCTTAAAATGCAATGCGCCATGTTTGAACCAAGATGCAAAGTCTGAGAATAAAATATATAATACTTTGCCATCTACTGCAAAACAATTCCAATTTGAGTCTGCCAGTACAAGCATTCGAGGACGTATACGTAAACTTTCCGGAGAACTAAGCGAAAGATCAAAACGGAAAAAAAAAAACTAGTCCACTTTTTAAAGGAAGATCGCACGAAGAAAAATTTCTGCTGCCCATATGAAGTTCAGAAATTCTAGGAAAAGAGATGCAGCCAATATTGTAGGTGAGCTTTCACTTGCATCACTTCAACGTGCGACAAAATGGGGGGAAAAAAACGTGAAAATTGATTTTGCAGGAACGACCAACGATTGTCACTATCTCGCTTTGATTACTGATTTACAGTTAACCTCTAATCAATATAAAGAATTAAGGGAAATTCAAAATCTTGTAACAGTTAATTTAGAGCCGCCGTTTTATTTATTGCGAAACATTGAAGATAGGATAGGTTCAGGCAGGAAAGAGGACTACCTTGTTAGCATGATAAAACAAAGCAGTCGCAATAAAAACGATTAAAATATCACAAGAATATTTTTCAGGGAGATTTCCACTTTCGCATATATTACGGGAATAGATGGAAATCGAATAAGTCGTTTACACACATAATATCAGAAACCTTTTTCTTGCGGTTTTGCAATACTGATGAACGGGCACTTGACTTGTATGGAAGGGAGACAAGGGAATTATATTTATTATTGCACAAATAGTATTATATGCCTACAACCCTTCACAAACTCTTGGCTCATGGACAGAAGGTCACAGTACACTATTAGGCTATACCTAATGGCAAACTATCTGAGGAATCATAAGAAACGAGGAACAAATACTATATATTACACTTTTCAGAAAAGTCTTTGCAAGAAAAACATCAAGAAAGACACAAATACCGATCTTTTACTCGGGCTACTTATTTATTTGGACCCTTACATCACCAGCTTAAACAAATTAAGAAGAGATAATCGCGGTCGATTTTAATAGTAATGCTGCAGTTTTCTCCGAGCTTCCATTACTCGGTGCTGCCGAAGGAGACACTAGCAGCGAGGATACACATTCTGATGGGGATGCATCTGACGTCTGAACGAGTAAGATATGTAGCAATATTCCTTCCTCTTACGCTTTCAATTTTAAGCGCATTCCACATTATGAACATTATTTTTTTCTCTCAAATCGAATTTTTTTACAATGTTACTTTTTTATTTTTAGTAGAAATAGTTGCTATTTTCATTTTCATTATTAAAAACTTATCCACATCAATAATTGAAGGTACATACCAAATTTTATGAAAATTGAGCGATTAGTTTTCAAGAAATGATTTCTGACCGGCTAGACTCGCTAAATTACACACTGTGCCTCGGTGTGTTTAAAAATCATGTTAATTGATCGTGTCGGTCGATTGACTTCGGACTGTCAAGGATGTAACTGAAATAACCAAGCCATAAGCTTACCCTTGCTATGTTTAATATTCTATATAAAAATGGGAAGGGCTTTGTAAGACGTGGCATTGCAATATTGCGAAATATTCATCTGTCCGTTTTCTAATTGTTCAGTTTTATTCTTTAAATAGTTCATTTTTCTTTATAATTCTTTGTAGTTGTACCTGAGTGGATATAGGCATAATTTATTGTAATTTTGGTATCTGTCTATACTTTGCGTAAAACATCTAAAAACACAAAAAAATTGGGGTTTAACGTCTAAAAGCAACTATTAAATTTTGCGTGTAAACTTTGACACGAGTTCGCCGTTCGAACTGCAGTAGCAATTTTTTCAGCCCATAGAATGGAAGAAAAAGGGCATCATCATCCATGTAATTTTCTGTTAAATAGTCACAGAATGCTCTTATTTTTGCAACAATTAGGCATCTGCGAAATGTAATGACCGACGATATGTGACCAATCCCCTACAGTTTTGGCTGCGCAGAACGAGGAAACCGGGGCAAATTAAACCCTGTGCTTGCCTCCTTGTTGAGCAGACGCATAATATTAATACGTAAATCACGCTATATTTAATGCTGTGATGATAAAATAAATTGACAGATTATGACCATTTTCGACGTTTAACCTGGAACTGGAACGAAACAAACATATTCAAAGTGTCATTGATGTATCAGAGCATTAAAGAAAAGAAAATACGTACGCAGCAAGTATATAAAACATGCTCATACTACCGTAAATTTACGACAATCAGGATATTGTTAGGCTTCAGAGAGTCGAAAGTTATAATAACATACATCACTTTCAGATCACAACACATACCTTGAATACACAAGTTCTTATTATAATGAAATTGTTTAGCAGTGGCGGCTCGTGAACTTGTGGATTGGGAGAGCTGCAGTAGATTTTGGTACATACAATTTTCACTTCTTGATACCATTACTAATAAGTATAGGACAAAAATAAATGCACTACATATCGAAAAACCAAAACTTCCTTAGTTGGGAGATGTCTGTGGCAGCATTTGCTAATCGCTAAAAAAACTAATACCATCGATTTCAGTCTGAATTTCAGATCGGCAGACACTCAACTTTCAATCTACCAGTGCATTCTGAATTATCTTAGAATTACCTTTAAAAAGTGGCATGTTCCAAATGATTTTTGAGAGGCTCATTTAGATTACTCGCGAACTGTAGCAACCCACGAAATACACTAGAGTTCTTCGAATCGTTTTTTCATCATGTCCCCTAAGGGGAAGTTCATATTGGCCACAAAATTTGATACAATCAATATTTTTAAAAATAATTTGACGATTTTTTCTCACTTCTTCATTATGTTTGAGAATGTTTGTTCTGTCCGTTTCACTTAATTGCACAGCAATATTAGTTTTGCCTAACATAGCCAATGAAACAACATTTTTCAGGTGAGACTGCGAAGATTCGTGCATTTTGCTTTTTAGGGGCAAATGTCATAAATGTGTCACACCACTCCTAGTCCAAGGAGCATCACCACCGAAGAGGAGGCAAGGAAAACAAAATACAGATTTTTTTTGTTCACATCCACGTAATCACAAATGCTTAGCGTAAATTTCATTGTTATACTTCCTTACATATATGCACTATTTCGGCTGGATGAAGCTTGAGTAAGATTTAAGTCGGGTAACGGACGACTCTTTAATTTCACTTCATTACATCTACCTTCTCCGCAAGGGAAAGTTGAGAAAATTAAAATTAATATTCTGTAATTAACACACAGTCATGCTTGCAAATTTGCACTGGTTAAGTTACGGTACTAAGACGTCACACCAAAGCAACAACCAGATATACTGATGGTCAACAATTTTCTAAAACTGGAAAAGAAGTCTCTTTCGTATTTTACATGCTATATCAAAAGGATCCTACTCGTGCAATCATTTTGAGTAAAGGCAAATATTAGGTTCTGCTGGAGGCTGGATATATACGTAATAATAAAGCAAAATAAAATATTAATTTCGTTATATTAACTCGATAAGATTCTACAGCAATAAATACCTGTTTGTGAAAAGAAAATGAAAATTTTGTCATTAAGTTTCAAGGGAATAGAGAATCCATTTGACGCAGCATTGCAATAGCTGTGTGGGAGAGGAGGAAAGATCTTCCCTTGTGGCCAGGCTCTGCAAGCCACTGCAGCGAAATATGGGTTTTAAACAGCGGCAGTTTCCCTCTGCTTCCCTTCACCTCTCTACCCCCTGACCAAGCAAGAGACACTCTCTATGAGCTGTCCCACCCTGCAGATCCCAGGACGACTTTCAATGCAGTGTCAATTCCAATACAGTCGACGCGCAAAAAGATTATGCATAAGATAATAGTACATATTCCCGGACAGTGAAATATATAGCAATTTACCAATAAAAGTTGTAACAATTTTCTACAAATTAAAATAAATATTATTTTTATTTTCCTGTCAAATCAGGGAGTGTTGCAGCTCCCCAGCTCTTATGGACGAGCCGCCCCTGTTGTTAAGTAAAATAAATATGTGATAATGAGTATAGACCTGTTAAGTTTTAGAGAACCGAAAATTATATTACCGATACTCGCAGACCACAGGACATAAGTAATCTGGCAAAATAAAGTGCACAAATGTAGCCAAATTACATTGCATTTGCGTCATTCTTCAATTAATAAAGGATATGCTACCAATTATAAAAAGTACCGGAACCTAGTACATTGAAAATAAAAGGTAACCTGAAGATCTAAAAACTAAACATAATCACCTTACGCAAAAAAAAACATTCTTTTCATGAGTATATTTCTTTACATACTGTATTGTTATTTTAAAGACTATATATATATATATATATATATGCATTTATAACCCCCAAAGAAAAATAATACACTAGGAATATCTGAAAAAGCAAAACAACAACAAAAATTGCTGTGCAAATGGGACAACTCACAAATATGAAGTAATTTGAAATAAGCACTTCAACCCAATTTGTAAAAGAAGACAACATATCTCTTGATTCTTGAAATGATGGTTTTAATTAAAACCTGCCTGATGATGACTTAAAAATTTACACATTAAAGTGTAAGTTATTTTAATAGGCCTTCATATCGGTTATGTAACTATTTACATTTATAACCCCAATGAAAGATAATATTGGGAATGCCTGCAAACAAATTGATGTGCAATTGACAATACAGATACCCCCTTTTTTAAGTAAGTACTGTAATCCAACATGAAAAGATATCAACATAGGCCTAGCTCTTAATTCTATATATGGCTATTATAGCCATTTATTTATTATTTATTTATTTATTTAATCATTTATTTATTTATATATATATATATATATATATTTATTTATTTATTTATTTATTTATTTATTTATTTATTTATTTATTTCTTTATCTGTATATATTCATCCATATATAGATTTTGAATCAATGTTAATTATCTTGAGATAAATTAATTTACATAATAAAAACTGTGAGGGTTTATGCCCTCACGACTAGATGGCATTTTTTATGTTCCGTATGCTTTTCCGCTAGATCGCGGTTTTCATATTGCTTCGTATGTGTAGCCGGCAGGTGGCATATTTGTTCTTCCTGTACTCGGTCTGACATTAACTAACTTAAATTCATGTTTGAGACAAGAGATCTGATTCGCTAGTTTAAATTGTAACGTATTTTTCTTGCTCTGGGTGGGGAGCTTCATGTACAAGAGAGATTCGACGAGTGGACTGGGATTCGGAGAGTGGCATCCGACGAGTGAACTTGGAGTCTGCAGCTGGCTACGCATGGGAAGGAACCGATATGTCCCCCCAGACTGGAGTCTTCGCAAGGCTCAGTACGTGAAAGCACCTGTATTGGTTAATATGGAGTCTTCAGGCCGCTGAGTACGTGAGTGGAGCTGCATCCAATACCGAGGGGTCTTCATATGCCTACGTACGAGAACGTGCATGTGGGTTACGAAGTATGCGATGTGCTACTTTGGTGTCCGCTGCGTTCTGCGAGGGTTTTATGGAGCGTCGGGGTACGCTGGACTGCAGTTGGATGACGCAGTAACGGAGCACGCTGGTTGCGTGTCCGCTGTATCGTTCATTGAAGGAACGTTTATTACGTCGGAGTATGTGGACTTCAGGAACTTGTACGCGTCGGATTCATGGCCGCCAAGTTGGGATTGCTGCTGGACTGCAACTCAGTGTCGTGCGGTATGTTCTAGGTGCTGTGATAATGCTCATGACCAGGGAACGGATTTATATGGACTAAAAATATATGAAATATGTAAATATATATGTAGTTATTTTTACCAAAATATGGAATTAAATATGGATTTTTACCAAAATATGGAATTAAATATGGACTTAAAATTATAAAAAAAATGACTATGTACGTTAAATATTGGTACATTTTAATCAAACTAAACAAAAAATATAATGGACGTACCTTATCTTCCAATGTAGTTTCAACAAAACACAATTTTTATTGTCTGTTACCATAACAATAGGTTACAAACATTTCTTTCAAGTGCTGAAAAGTGAATCTTCTTCTATTGTCTCTGAGGATAGATTTATACTGACTAAAAGAGCGTTCGACGTCACAAGAAGTAACTGGTACATAATTCAATTTCACAATGTCTGCTGGGGATAAGTCCAAGTTAATCTTCACTGTTGATTCACCACTCATCACAGCAACAACCTTTTGTAGTTCTTCATATCCAGGGTTTTTGAAAGTACAGTGTCCACCTTAGCTCTTACTGCATCTGCAACTTTACCTCTACCACGATTCAGTTGTTCCACAGTACTATTTATAATTTCAAAACTTTCAGATAGTGAAAGGTGCCTATTTTGGAGACTTTTGAGCGTTTTTATGATGCATGAAAATGTATGCTGAATGTGAGCTAAGTCATTCTTCACACTTATGTCACAGGTAACTGTTTTCGCAGTATCAATTGAGACTGCATCTTCAGAGTCCAATGCAAGGAGAACATTGTTAATAGAGTCTATATGTTCGGCATAATATTCAACTGCTTCTAGCCATGTACCCCATCTAGTTAAAATTGGCTTTGGTGGCAATGGAATTTCAGGGTACATTTCTTTCAACACGTTAACTCTACTGGGAGCTTTGAGAAATACTTTTTCACTGATGAAATCAACAAATCTACTTTAGGGAAATTGTCTCTGACCACTTCTGCCACACGATGAAATGCATGCGCCACACAAGTAAAATGAGTCAATTTAGGATATACAACAGATAATGCTTGTCCAGCTTTGACCATATAAGGGGCAGCATCGCTAATAAAGAATAACACATTATCGTACATAATACCCTTTGGCCACAGGATACCCATAGCTTCGTTGAACAGTTTAACTATAGTTTTGTTATTGCACTTTTCTAGAACATCACAATGTAAAAGAATTCGTTCAGAATATTGTTCACTTAACAAACCGATAACTACATTACCAACAAGTCTACCTTCTTTGTCGGGAGTCTCATCAATGGAAACCCAAAATGAACTATCTTTAATTTCATCTCTTATCTTCTGTATTGTCTCATCGTAGATGGATGGAGCATACGTCTTCCTAAGTGTTGACTCATCCGGGATTGTATGTTGAGTATATTTTTCAAGGAATTCCCTGAAGACCTTATTCTTTAGTTTGTAGAGAGGAATATCAGCAGAGATGAGAGAACGGCACAGGTCGATGTTAAACTCAGATCTTACATTCGATGTTGTTGGTTGTGTTAAAAACAATTGTCTCTGCTTGGAATTTAGTTGTTTGTTGGCCTGATGTTTACTAGTTGTAATGTGTTGTTGCACCAGGAACTTTTGTGTAGATGATACTGCACACTGACACAAATTACAAAATAATATTTTATTGTCAGTTGATAAACCATCTTCTTTAAATTCTGAAATGTAACTTGTTAGTTTTGATTTTAAATTGACTGAATGACGTACTTTTGGCATATTTACCGTCTTTATAGTATGATTTACAAAACTGAACCTATGTGTACTCTGACTGGCATTTAACTGTTGAGCTGCACAACTGAAGTCTGTTAAAAATTTTAAATTAAATTAATACAGTTTTGTAACTTACTTTCCCATTGTTGATAGGACTGCTAATTTTCAAATAACTCTGATGTTAAAGGGATTACTGAACATGTGTTTAAATCTCTATTGTTGAAATGTATTTTTAAAAGTTAATGGAATTTTGTTTTGTTTTATTGTTAAACCTAATATAATATGGACTGTTTTATATGAAATATGGAAAATATATGGAAATTAACGAAAATATGTACTAAACTCTAAAATATGGAAAAATATGGAAAATAAAAGTAGGATTTTTCAACCCTACACATTGTGAAACATAAAGATAATGCAAAATATAAATTATATTAGCTTTATAAGTAAATATGTATTTACATATAAATCCTTTCCCTGCTCATGACATTGAGATACGTGCTCAGTTTCATTTCCGGGTTGAAGTACTATTACTCCGGTTAATGTGGAAAGAGATACGTGCCCGGTTGATAAGCACGGGTTTACGAGATGGACAAGTTGGGGTTTTATGGTGAAGTTATGCAGAAGAAAGATGTATTTCCTCCTTAATTGCGTAGTGCTTGTCAGATATTTGTTAAGACTCATTAGCCATCTCATTCATTTTAGTTTAGGAATATGTATCATTGTGTTCGTGACGACGGTTAAGAAAACGACAAATGAAAACATTACACACAGGATTGATTTTAAAGACGTTTCGGGAAGTTTGGTTTCTTGCGTAAGTTTACCGGGTACCACTTTAAAACGAAAGTGGGAGGGATCTACATCTAGTTTCTAATTGGCTGAAGAAAATGCTTGCAATACGACAAATGGAGTTTTTTTTTTAAATAAATAATGAAATTGATTTGTGTAACGTAAAAATAAACTTTTCGTATTGCCTGTGTTCACCGAATATTTTATTAAAATTACATCGAAAGAGTTTAAAAATACTATTTTTAGTGCATGCTCTCTAAAACAGTTGCTGTTCGGAATATTATCTGTCCGAAAAATTGAACTTTAGCGGTTTATCAGACGGCGGTGAGAAAATGACAATTGACTGACTATGCGTATTACACTTACATTTGTATTTACTTTTACTTTATTTTATTTCATATAATTTAGGGAGCTTTTGCTAAGAACTATAAGAACTATTGTATACACCATGTACGCAAAACCTTTAGCGGACTCATTCCGTATTTTGGAGTCTGCTTACGCCTTGTCCAAAAGCAGTGAATTAGTCTACTAAAACCTCATTTTGCGTACTTGGTACATAAATAGCTATTTTAACATTGTTCGTTTAACGTAAATTAACATATTGCATTTTTATATCCGCCTTAAAACTTTAAATGTTTTAAAATCTTGTTTTTATAACGTGAACTAAGCATCATTATTGTTTTAGTTCTTTAGAATATTCAATTTAAATGGGAGTGTAGAAATATTTCTTATTCTTTTAAATTTATTTCGAAATAAGCATAACTTATTGACTGTGTTCTCTGAATATTTAATTAAAATTAGATTGTAGTGTTTATTTTCAATTTTTCAAGATTTTGCTTCACGTCAAATGAGCAGTGTTCATTCTCCGTTCTTTAATATCTGTATACAATCTCTATTTTTTTTACGAGTTTAAAAACAATGTGAGTGGCAATGACCTTCAACTTTTCTGTTCATAAGAAGCCAGGTGAAAGAGTTGTTCAGAGGAACAGAGACTTACAGTATGTCCACTTCCTACTGATTACACAGCGTTGCACAATCTCGTAATTCATGTATTTTAAATGCACATTTTTCCTGGAAAACTTTCAAATCACAGCAAAATGGTATTTGAATTTCTTTGGTGCTCTTTACTAAAAGAATCATCCACCAGAATTAATAACATTACTGTTCACTCTGTATAGAGGCTGAACCGTAAAGTAACGTAATTTGTTTCAGAGGATTGCTCTTTGAGATATTTCAAACAAAAAAGATTAATAAAATTTTGCTCGTTTTTGCTTTCTTTTCGAGATAAAAGTAATTGTTTCATATGAAAAATTTCATAGCGTGTTTTGGGAAAGCAATTTATTAAATTCCCAAGAGAACTGTATATTGTGATAACAAATGACTGAAAGAATTTTAGTTTTGTCCTTTAAATGTGCAGATATTTGATCCCAACAAATGTAATATTTTAAAATTTCTTTCACAACGAAAAGTTACATTTGTAAAGATTAAATTTCTGCATATTTAAAACGAAACAATGACAAAGTCACACACATGTCTTGTCAACTTAGAAGTGACTAAGAAAACAGTTACAAATTCATACTCTATGTTAGGAGAATAAATGTCAAAAGGAAGTGAAATATGGAGAGGAGTACGGCAAGAATGCTCTTTATCACATACATTGTTTAACATCTACTTGGAGGTTTTAGTGAAGAACTGTTTTCAGAATAGGAATGGTCGATAGTAGGGGGAAGAAAAATAAAGAACATGAGATATGCTGATGATACGGCGTTGTTAGCAGAAGAGGAGATGATACTAAGGGATATGCTTACTTGCTTACAAATGGCACTTAAATAACCCGGAGTTTCATTGCCGCCCTCACATAAGCCCGCCATAGGCCCCTATTCTGAGCAAAATCAATCCAGTCTCTACCATTATATCCCCCTCCATCAAATCCATTTTCATATTATCCTTCCATCTCCGTCTCGGTCTCCCCAAAGGTATTTTCCCTCCGGCCTCCCAACTAACAATCTATATGCATTTCTGGATTAGCCCATATGTGCTACATGCCCTGCCCATCCCAAAAGTCTGGATTTAATATTCCCAATTATGTCAGGTGTAGAATAAAATGCGTGCAGTTCTACGTTGTGTAACTTTCTCCATTCTCCTGTAACTTCATCCCTCTTAGCCGCAAATATTTTCCTAAGCATCATATTCTCGAACATCCTTAACCTCTGTTTCTCTCTCAAAGTGAGAGTCCAAGTTTCATAACCATACTGAACAACCACCGGTAATATAACTGGATATGCTACTGGAGCTAAATTACAGCTGTCATGAGTATGCGATAAATATAGCCTAAATGCAAAAGGACGAAAGCCATTGTTGTCGGAAGGAAAATAAAGAAGATAAACGTGCGAAATGTAATTGAGGCAGTAGACCAAGTGGACAGCTTGAAATACTTTCGGTGTACTATAAGCAGTAACATGAACTGCTACTACGAAGTCAAACGTAGGACAACTATAGCAAAGGAAACTTTTAATGGAAAGACGAGCATCTTCTGCGGACTTCTGCAAAAAGATTAGTACAGTGCTTTGTGTGGAGTGTGACATTGTATGGGGCATAAACATGGACATTACCACGGAAGTGCTGAAAAACGACTAGAAGCACTTGAAATATGTATATGGAGAAGAATGGAGTGAGTGAAATGGACAGCAGAATAAGAAATGAAGCTGTGCTAGAAAGAGTGTGTGAAGAAAGAATAAAGCTGATAAATACTGTTTTGCAATTTAACTACTCCCGGAACACAACTTAGTTTTAGCTTGTAAGTGAAAAATACTAATATCTTGAATTAACGTGCAGCAACAACGTTTGGTTTCTTTTAACTGCCGTGTGCCGATACGCTTCACTGGATCCAATCTGAGCAGACACTACTTCTTCCCACTGGATAAAACATAAATGAACGGAGAGCACTTATATTCTCGTTTCTATTCTACTTAAAAACGCGGTAATTCACGCATAGAGACGTGACTGATAAAGAAAGTAATCTTGTAACAACGAAGCGATGGGTAGTGACTATACTTGCAATGGAAATTTCACTAATTCGATTTCACTTGGCGTTGTTGAATGACGGAAACATTCGCGAAGGAAAACAAACTTGGTCCTTCATATACTCATTAATTTCAGCAAAACCTTTGGATTTGGAAACATGCTGCTCACATTCATTCCCTATCTTTATCCTATACAGAAAACAAATTTGAAAAACTGTTAGAGTCCAGTTAGAATTTTAACGCCACTGCTTGTTTTTATATCAAATAAAAACCTACGAATTTTTTTAAAGATTATAGTATTTATTGCGTTTACAGACGTGGACACAGTATTAGACAAAGTATAATTACTTGCATATTATACTTTTTAAATGGAGTACAGTAACATAATGCATGATTTAGGACAGAAATCATACATATTAGTAGTGCAACTCAAAAGCATAAAAAACATAACAGCACTTTAGACATATGGTTGCTGCCCCAAACAGATTTTGGATATCAAAGTGTCTGGATGAAGCAAAATAAAGCAAAATTTTTAAAAATAAAATATAAAAGCATAATATTTAAAATGGAGCATAATTCTTACATAATGAACTGCCTGCTTCAATGCACTATTTATAACAATTGCGATCAACAATTAATATCAAAAATACTCACATTAACAATGAGAAGCTAGTTTTTCAACAATGGAAATTTCAAACTTAAGAATTTAAGTTATATTTTAAATTCTTAACTATAGTTATATTTGTAGTTCTGTGAGGAACAAGAAAACAATTACAATAACATTACAGAGTAGAAGTTTAAAGTTTTTTTAGTTGGTTATTTGACGACGCTGTATCAACTACTAGGTTATTTAGCGTCGATGAGATTGGTATTAGCGAGATGATATTTGGCGAGATGAGGCTGATGATTCGCTATAGATTACCTGGCATTCACCTTACGGTTCTGGAAAACCTCGGAAAAAACACAACCAGGTAATCAGCCCAAGAGGGGATCGAACCCGCGCCAAGCGCAACCTTCGGACCGATAGGCAAGCAGCAACTTTTGTGGTAATGTTGAATTTCTTTAACCTCTTCTTAATAAACGACCAAAGATTCTTGGGTGAATTCATATCAGGACTGTTGCTTGGCCAATTAATTGCTTTCGTGTGGGAATCCTTAAGATTTTTCAAAAGCTTCTTCGTTCTATAAAATGGAATACCATCTTTCATGAATATACATTTATTATCAGAAAATCAATCTCTTATTTGTGGCAGGAGCATACTCTCACTAATTGAAGTAATGACAAAATCAGTGTTCTAAATATTACCATATGTGCTCATTTAAAAAACTGCAGAATAATAAACTTATTTTTTTTTAATATTAGATTTACTCTAATAATAATATGTCCACGTCGTTCAAAGCAATTGTTTTTTATTTCAATTCAAGACCTATTAATTATGTAAAAATTATTACATTTCATACCCATTATTTATGGGTAAATTTAGTCCAAGATTGAATATGATCAAACTCCTTCCAAGTAGGACTAGTTAATTTTTATAGCACCATAACACTTTACTTTATACTTCACATAATGAGGAAGTATAAAGCAATGGTTGAAGGAAAATATTACGAAACCAGAAGTATTATGAAAAATCACAATATATTTGCTCACCAGAATTCTAAGACTATTGGTGTCCTAAAAATGGTTGTAGATGACCCATAATAATTACTTCCTTGTCGTTGTTATCATCGTCATTATCATAATCGCTTACGCATATTAACTTTTTAAGGTAAGAAAGGTCAAACAGAGAAGTTTCTATCTCTTTATTGCTCATATGCGATGAGGATTCGACAGATAATTACACACATTGATTGGATGTCGGACTTCCGCATAAGAATGCTAATCTACTTCACGCTTCTGCATAACATTTCTGCAGTAACTCCAGTACATGATAACACAATGTGTCCGAGAATAATTCGACACCCTTCAAAGATTACTTTTATTGACATGGACACAAATACAACAGTACAACTTCGATATACGAAATGTGAATTCACAAATCCTGTTTCATTTTAATGAGCCTTTTTTGTATTCCTTCCATGACTCGAGTAAATTTTATTTCCTATCCGGACGCGGAAAGAATTATTACACTATTCAGATGGAATTCATTTCAACGCTGGGATTCTAATAGGCTATTTTTAAATCTCATAGAGATAGGAAGGTGTAAATAGGAGCCTTTGTTTAATCTCACAAAAATAAATCCCATTGAATCATATGAGGCACCGAATTAAGCAGTTGGTCCGCCTCTTCCAAATCATGTCCAGAAAGAGTTTTGTCTAGAATTTCATCCAAATCCCAATGTGGCAATGTTTCTTCTTGTTGCAGTTTTACCAGAACCGAAGCCAAGTGAGATTGATCTACGTTCATGATTACATAGTATAATAAGTTCGAAACATGACAGAACATTCTTGAACACGGTGCATAAATGCTACTACGTTCACGTCCTTGTGCTCCAAGATATTACATATTTCATCAGACAGCTCTCTGTATTTGATTTTTCTGCCAATTGAGCCGTGCTCGACGCATCAGCGGATCATCTCGTCTGCTACATCACCGACAGAGTTCGCATTGCTGGGACACCATCGATAGCTTCACCTTTTCCTTTCCACTTTGATATTTAAATTCCTATTGGCCGGCTAGGGTTTGAAACATTTGACGGAGAGAGGACCGAGGTTTCGTTTTTACGTTTAGTACGAAAGAACTTTACTCAGGAGCTCACTCTCGATGTGGAAGGTCGTTTCGAGAACTACTGGATGAGTTAACTTTACTCAGGAGCTCACTCTTGACATGGAAGGTTGTTTCGAGAACTACTGGATTAGTTAACTTCACTTAGGAACTCACGCTCGACGCGGAAGATTGTTTGGAGAATATGTCGAACAGTTAACTTCATTCAGGAAGTCAGTCGTGATGTACTACCGTATTTACTCGAATATTTCACGCACTTTTTTCCCGCAATTTCGATCTATAAATTAAGGGTGCGTGAATTAAGCGAGGAATTTCACAAGCTGGTATTTTTAAGGGTAAAAATGACAAAACTACGCAGTTCCCTTACATATCCTAGTAACTTGTCTTCAAGATCAGGGAATTTTCCACTTTTTGGCCCACGAAATGCTTTCCTTGATGCATTTGTTTCTTGAAGAGCTTGTTTTTTGTTTCCTCCAGTAGCGAATATTAAATTCTGGAACTGTGAATTCACGTCCAGCTGCTCTGTTGCCATGTGTTTCTGCATACGCAATAACTTTTAATTTGAAGGACGCAGTATGACTCGAATATCAGGATTTACGATTCATTGTTAAAACTTTTAACATACGGCTTTTGACAGGTCTCTCTTTTCGAGTCTCAAACTCAACTGATGCGATCCAACACAAAGCTTTCAAACTACCCCCATTCAAATGGTAGGGGGAGGTCAATACCCTATACCGGTATTTTTAAAGGACTTTCATAGACGAGAAGGGTGCGCCTGTAACAGGTAGCTGTCCAGTCCCAAATACCGCTATGCACTCTCTCGTTACGGCATTTAAGATACCGTACATTCAGGGCTCCTCAACATAACACACCTCATTTCTTCAAGTTTCAGTATGTACTTGTTACAGTATTTCACGAATATTAAATGCGTGAAATATACGAGGAAATTAATTTATTAAATTATATAGTAAATAATTTGGGTGCGTAAAATATGCGATGGCGTGAATTACGCGAGCAAATACGGTAGGTTGTACTGGATTTATCATGGAGTAGTTAAGTCAAAATTACGAATATGTTTTGGTACTTAGTTACATTTGCTTACGATATATTTGCTGAATTGTATATGGAGAGCATTCGCTAGTGATGATGTCTTGGTTCGTGTATGAGAGATTGCGTGAGGTTTTGTAGTCGTGGCGAGTTATGTCGTATTGGGAGAGATTCTGTGAGGTTTTCTAGTCGTCGCGAATTACGTCGTATTGATGCACAGTATGTTACAGATTAGGCGAAGTGTTTTATTTTGCTTGCGTATTAGGATAAGCAGATATTGTATAGATGCGTCGTATCGAGGTTCCAAGATAGCCTGGCGAATTGTGGTGATTAATGAAAGGTATTGGTTATATCGTAATAAAGTATGTAACCAAACTCCAGTCAAATTCCTTTCTTGATTGTTATAGTACATTGTATTCCAAATTGAGTATTACTTTCTACACGATTCCACTTATAATTCTGAGTATATTGAATTCCAGTTTGTTATTTAGATGGGTACGTGAATTCAGAGCCATTGTAGTTCTTTATCTCTCTCTCTCTCTCTCTCTCTCTCTCGGGTATCACGTTCATTGTGATAATACAGAGATTTATAGTATGTGCAGATTGTAATTAAGAATCAAATTTTAGCTAATTATGTGCACATTGAGTATGTGTGTGTGACTGTTTCACTTAGGATTATTTTTCTGTAAGTTATCGAGTCAATATGTTGAGTCTATTAGTTAGACTTTAGATACAATTTTTAAAATTTAATTGGGCATTGAGTAAGAGTTTATGGAAATCGCTGGACATTGATGTTAATGTTTTATTTATTGGTTGTGATGTGTGAATGTTCCAGCGTGGAATATTTTGTAGGTCATGAACTTAACATTTTCGAACTTGCCAATTAGATTGAATTATGACTTTGAAAGTATATTGGCCGATTAACGATCAAAGTATCGAAGGTTCTGGACTTTATTTATGGTTGTGTTTGAGATCAGTTTAGTATATTATTTTTCTTTATTAAACTTCGCATATTCATGTTTTATTCCATCAACTCATTCATGTACAGTATTTGTTATTTATTATTTGTTAATTATATTTGTTATCATAAATTCACACTGTTTATTCTGTAAGTCTTCCACTGCGCACATCCCAAAAACCCAATGCACCAACGACATCTGGCGAGTAACATCTCGTTTAACACCACCGTTTTAAGAGGAGGTAATAGAAGAAATAAAAAAACCTCTCACAATATCATCGATAACACTGGCCAACAAAAAAAAATTGTATGTTTCCTACACTTCATGAGTCAATTCTTACTAATTTTGGGTTGCGAAAAACGAATATGACAATGAAAAATTTTTCTTAGCTCTAGTTTCTGTGATACACAATAGGTGGAAGTATTTCAGTTTAACGGATTAAGAGAAAATTATACATTTTAATTACATATGCAAACAACATTGAAAGTGCATTTAATTTTTTTAAAATGGCAGTTACATTCTATGAGTTCTAAATTTATGGAAGAATACCTGGCAGATGGTTGGGTCTGAAGAGAATCATATGTGGCTTCATGAGATCATCGTCTTTTAGCTTGCCTCGTGAGAGTTCCGGAGCATCCCTACGCAAAGACCAGCAGTAATCCACAAGCATTGTTTCATTCCGACGGCCCTGATATCTTTGTTCCACAACAGAAATATCGTGATGGAACCTTCATCCGTGTTCATCACTGAAAGCTCCACAACTAGGAGGGAAAAATTCTAGGTAGGAGTGGAGAAAATAGATTTTAAGGGACATGTTGCATCCGAGTTGGTGGTATTTTTGCAGGAGATTGTCACCAACTGAGTGTAGTTATCTCTTTTGTTTCCTAAAAATCCATGAATAACTGCCTTGAAGGCTTCCAAAACTTCCTTTCCTTTCCTTTCCCCTCCAAAACTTGGTCAAATGCAGGATCCTTTACAAGTTCTCGAATTTGTGGCCCGACAAAAATACCTTTCTTGACTTTGGCATCATTTAATTTCGGAAATTTCTCTGTTACGTACTTAAAGGCCTGTCCGTCTTGGTTCATACCTGTGATAATTTTTTTTATCAAACCCAGCTTAATATGCAGGGATGGAAGAAGAACATCTTTTGGGTCCACGAGAGGCTCGGCAACGACATTTTTCTCGCTAGGGTTATGATTTCTTGCAGGCCAGTCTGCTTGAATATATTGTGATTTCCTATCCCTGCTGTCCCACATACATAAAAAGCAGCAATATTTTGTGTACTCCAGTTGCATTCCTAAGAGTACAACAATGACTTTTAGATCACCACAGATTTTCCACTTGTGTTCATGATATTTGATTGAGTCGAAGAGGGCTGCCATATTTGCATAAATCTCCTTCATGTGAACTGCATGACCAACGGCAATAAAAGGAACACGGTTGCCATTGTGAAGTAATATAGCTTTCAAACTAAGCTTGGAGGATAGCCTCTATTCAGTTGGATCATGGTTCAAATTCAAATATTTCGTAAGCCACTAATGTCGCAGCAAACAACAAGATTGTTTTTCTTCTCAAAAAAGGGAAGCACATCCCTGTGACGTTGTCTGTACTGTGAGACCCTGATATCACGTTCGAGAAGATTCCATTGCTGTAGTCTAGACCCTAGAATTTCTGCCTTCTCCTTTGACAGGTCAAGGTTTCTAACGAGATCACTCAATTCCGCTTGACTCAATCTGTGCAGTTTATCATCTTTTTTTTCCTCAAAATCAGGGTCATGGGATGTGGCAGGCTTGTTGGGTTCTTCTTCTTTTTCCACACTGTCTTCATTTTATACTTCAAACACACAATTTTCGTAGCATTTTTACAAATTTTACACTTTAAAAACACTCCCAAACCAGAAATTCTGCATTAATTACAGCAGAAACAATATGAAATTCACAGTCACAGCAACAATATCTATGTTTGTAACTTAAAGACAGCTGAAGAACATTTGTGTTTTGTTATTTGACAGGTGTGCCAAATCCCAAAACCAAATTTCCCCCAAACTGAAAATGTTTATTCTAAAAAATGAAATGTCACTTTATCTCCAAAGCAAGAGCTAATCTGTCATTTTTATGGTGATTTTTTAATTGAGCAGGTGGAAATACATAAGAATTAGCTATTTCTGAGCAAGAAACATTTTCATTGTTGACCAGTGTAATTTTACGCATTTAGTAAAACAGAATTAGTTAAGTAAGGGTTTCCATTTTCCTTAGCCATTAATTTTATGTATCAGCTATGTGCAGTCTTGTTCTAAAACAGAATATAGTTTTTTTATTTCTGTCCCACCAGAAAATCTCGAACTCAGTAGAAAATCACTTTGATGAAAAGTCAGGACTATGCTGGAGCCTCCACCTGTAACAGCACATTGACATAGGCATTCAGACAAATCACGTGACTTCCAGTCAACATGAAAACTGAGCACCTTGGCTGTGCATTCACAGCGATCGTGAAGGTAATGGACATAAAATAACAGTGAAGTTAAAATTCTGAACAAGATTTAAATGCATTTGTTGCCCTATGTAATTGTATAATTAATTTTATTATTGTAATATTATAGATACCATAAACATTAATTCTTACAAAAAAATCAAGATTTCAATTTCATACCATCATCATTTCTTCTTTCCGATATCTATAACCATCGGAAAACATCATTTATTAATGATCGCTATTATATTCGTTGAGTTAATCGCGGTGATGGTCGTCATTAAATCCATTGTCTTATTCATCATTATCATCATCATCATTAGGGACCTTACTTTGTCCTACGAGGCAACAAGGTTAAGTATTACTGGAGACTTTAAGTGGACTACGAGCTTGCATATCCAAGCGAAGTACTTGACTGGCTGCTCACGCTACGTCTATTTGGTCAAATTGGGCAGAACAAAACATGGACCACATTAACAATTACACTAATACATACAATTTAAATTATTCACACTGTGTACACACTTAGAAAAGAGTTTTGTCGCCTAGATACTTTATAAGCCTCCGAAAGAAAGCAATGCACATGATGAGACATACAACGAAACAAGAGTACTTTTGTTACCTCAATTAGTCCTTAACTTGTGACCCAGATCGCACGTCCTCTGATCATGTACACTGCCGCCTTCCTAGGGCTTATAAAGTATCTGTTCGACAAAACTTTTTTTCTAAAACTTTATATTACTATGCGTTATTCTTAGTATTTAAAATACCATAAAAATGTAGCCGTACATTGATCATACATTACAGTCAACTCTGGATATAGTGAACTCGGTTATAGTGAACATTCGGCTATAATGAACCTAAATCGTTGGTCCCGACCCGCATACATTAAACTGTACATTCGTATTCCTGTTTATAGTGAACCCTCACTTCGGTTATAGTGAACCTAAAACTAGAATTTTCCCAAGAAAATGTAATTTTAAAATGGCCAAAATGGTAATTTAAGAAACCCTTCCTCCTATAAACTTCCAAGATTATGTTCAGAACAAAATATAAAATAATCTAATACTTATGTAAATTGAAAGACAAAGGATTTGTTGAGCTTCCTGGACAGCTTGAAACATGTTAAAGAGAATGGTGTACGCAGTGATGGAGAAATTAAATATTAGTTCTGAATTCTTTAAAAGAGGTTACTCGAAGAAAAGGAAGAGAGAGTGTTTTCTTTTGTAAAAGGGTGTGGAGTGTTGACCAAAGCGTAAATACAAGGACTACAGTATAATGGTCCTCAACCCTCCCTCTCACATCTTTGTAAAAGTGAATCCTGGGAAATTCCGAGGCCGAGTAGACAGTAGGCATACCTATAGTGGGAAGAGGTGCCAAATCGGTCAGTGCCTACTACCTACATGGTCAGATTAGATTCAAGTTTCGAAGTGTGAAAATCTGGATGTCGAAGCATAAATTGTTTAACTTGGTAGATAAAGTGAACATTATTACTGATACTGAACGTGACCTGTCCCAAGTGGACATTAATATTGTATGTATAGCAACGTTAATAGTATAAAAACTCACTTCGATTGTATTGAACCTCGGATATAGTGAACAAAATATGCTTTTCCGCAGAGGTTCACTATAACCGAAGTTGTCTGTATTTACACTTTTATGTAGCCTACATTGTTGTGTATTGCAATACAGGGTATTTTATTTAATAATGGTATAGCCTACTTATTTTTTAATAGTGTATAATAGTGTAAGTAGGCTATGTTCGATCAATGTAAGTTTACATCCTTCGTAATAGTGGAAATAGTAAAAATAGCGTATTCTAGTGTACATAGTGTAAATGAGCTGTCAAACATTGACTACTTTTAAAAGCAGAGTACAGTGATTACGTCCGAGAATTACCTTATAATCTCATTGACCACTGAGGCATCCCGAGAGGTGAAATGCTTAAGATGTCCTTCTTTTAGCGGGTTATTTTACGAGGCTGTATCAACATCTCAGGTTATTTAGCGTCTGAATAAAGTGAAGGTGATAATGTCGGTGAAATGAGTACGTGGTCTAGCACCGATAATTATCCAGAATTTTCTCATATTGCGTTGAGGGAAAACCCCGGAGTAAACCACAACCAGGTAACTTGCTCCGACCGGGATTCGAATCCGAGCCACCTGGTTTCGCGGCCAGACGCGCTAGCCGTTACTTCGCAGGTGTTGACTCCGCTATCTTGTATTAGACCCTTACACAGGAGACAAGGAGAGCGCGGCCACCTGAGTAACAAATTGAAATTTCACACTAGGAGCACATTTGAAATAATGCAAATTATCTTGTAAATAGACAACGAGACCCGTTTTCCTCACAAAATCACTACTGAGGATAACTGGGCAAATCAGGTCAGGGGGTACCAACAATGGGAATTTCCATATAAAATCCTCCACCTGTACCTTGAACTTAACTTCAGCTACAAGCTGAAATGAAACCGCGGAAAGTATCTTCATTTCTTTAAGTGAAGGAACTAATTACATCTTTTGAGCCACACTAGAACTGAACAAAGACCGGATGCTGTCCTTATCTAACAAACGTTCAAACAAAGCCTTTCTTCCTGAGCCTATTAAGTGGTTCCGCTAGCTCAGCGAAGTTGGGAATACATTTAAAAAAAATGTTCACCATGCCCACAAAACGAGCTACAGCCTTTGCATTTCTAGGAGTGGGAAAATCTCTAATAGATAAGGTCCGCTGGGGATCCACTGTAATCCCCGCCGGGGTAATTAGATGACCAAGAAAAAGCAATGTTTTAGCGGCAAATATCACCTTAGCAGGTTTAACAGTCAAACCGACTCTTCTAAGTCTCCTCAGGACTTCCTGAACATGTTCCAAATGGTCCTCCCAATTTTCCGAATAAATAACTAAATCATCCAAGTAATGGTATAGAAATTTATACTTAACATCCGAGAAAATTTTATCCAACAACCTCGTAAGAACCTGTGCGCCGGTAGCTATTCCAAACGACACTCTACAAAATTCGTACAGTTTGCAGTCCGTTGCAAAACTGTACACGTACGTGACTTCTCCTTTAACATGATCTGGTGATATGCACTAACAAGGTCGAAGGTGGTGAAGTATTTGGCACGCGAAAACCGGTGAAAACAAGTGTGAATGTCTGGCAAGGAAACCGACACCGATCTTCATTTTACTATTCAATACTCGGTAATCGACAACAGGTCTAAATCCACCATCGGCATTAGCCACCAAGAAAATTGGAGACGAATGTAGAAGAGCGGATTATCCCTTTCTCCAACATTTCAGTGACCATATCTTTAAGATGTTGCATCCGTGGGGGACAGCCGATAAGACGGTAGGTGTACAGGTTCATCGTCTTTCAAGACTACCTCATGTTCCACTAAATCCATGAGTCCCAGAGTCTCTTTTTCTATATGGGAGGGGAAGGGAAATGGACCGTGACAATGAAAATTACAACCCGGCATTTGCCTAAGTAAGTGTTGAAAACCATGGAAAAATCACAGTCAGGTTATTCAGTCCGGGAATCGAACAACGGACCTCACAAATGCGAGTCGCATGCAGAACGCATGAGCCACTTGGCTCGTTTGTTAATCAAATTTAATTTCATTCGTTGTTGCCAAACGAGATATCTCAGAATAGACGTAATTAATCGAGCGAATAATATATGAAATACTGATCATATACATCCTCTTCTGACAATGATTTATATGTTTAATTAATTATTTACTTGTTCAATTACATAATTTCCACGGAAGACCAGATAAATTGAGCGGGTGCCGTTCAAAATCTGCTCAATACAGTTTTCGATTAAGTTGACTGATATAGCAAATCGGGTATTCAGGGACATAATTGAATTAATATAGTAACTATAGGTATAAAATTTTACCATATTTCCATATAAGAAGATATAAAAGTAAGGTTCGGCTGCAAACCTTGCTTAATACATGACGTTAGTAGTGATACCCCGGTTCAGAATCTACCTAATACAATTACCAAATAATATGAATGGATGTATTAAGGTCGTTAAATACGTACGTGTATTCGCTTAGTAATGTAACAGCGTTTGCAGACTTCAGCAGGTCTCTCTACAGTGTTAATAATGGATGAAAAAATATGTTGCTTTAATTGAAGGAAACATATGTAGTTTACACGTACTCATTTCAACATTGCATTTATTCATTTTATTTATTTAGTTCTGAAATATAGTTTACGCGTACTCATTTCAACATTGGGTTTATTTGTTTATATATTCATATATATTGAGTTGTTTATTTATTTACTAATTCCTTTATTTGTCTGCCTGCATATCTGTCTCTCTGTCTGTCTGCCTGCTTGTCTGACTGCCTATCTGTCTATCCGTGTGTCTCTGTCCGTCTGTCTACCTGTCTATCCACCTACCTGTCTATCTATCTATCTATCTATCTATCTATCTATCTATCTATCTATCTATCTATCTATCTATC
>JAJSOF020000007.1:68640225-68678097 GCA_025594305.2 Periplaneta americana
AGGGTTTATTCAATTATTAGAAAAGAAATAGTAACATTTCAAGTTCATAGTTTTGAAATAATAGAAATTGTTTTGAGATTACAATGGAATAAGGATGTATCATCAATTAAAACACAAATTAAACGTATGAAAATTATCAAAAATGAAAGATTCATTATTTCTAAGGGCAGTACAATGTAATATTCATACAACATAGGCATCACATGCTCAAAATCACTGCAAAGTAAAAAAGACTAAAATATAAGAGAAAAGTTATGAACGAAAATGAAAGATTCTTTATTTCTAAGGTATCACATGCTCAAAAAGTAGAAAAAAAGTAAAATGTAAGAAAAAAGTTATCAAAGTACAGCACGATATGACACTACTCTTTATAATCTAGTTGGAAACAGGTAAATCCATGTAGAACTTGCAGTGCTCAATATCAGTAACGAATTCACACATGTGCGTAAGATCTCGTTTCTTCTCTTTTTTTATGGGTAAGGTACTTTGATACAAAGTTTCCAGTGAAGCTGGTGGAATAGTGACAGGTATAATATTTCTCTCACGCTGTTTCTTGTGAAATGGATACACAACCCATGACTGTAAAGTCCCATGAGATTTTCGCACATAAACAGAAAAGGGCTCATCTTGTGAGCATTTAAGCCACATTGCTTCTGTTATTTTAAATTCTTTGGGCTGAGTGATATTCTTGTCCAAAGTATTAAAAATTTTTGAAGTCCTCTGATTCCATGTAAGTAACCCAGAATGGATTTGTTGGTCTTGCGGCCACTATCACTTCAACCCATTGGAATGGTACATAAACTTTTTCACTCCTTTTTTGTTTTTCTATTAGTGCGAAATGTCTGACACAGGGCAGAAAACTGTGTCCACTGCATAGAAATTTTGCTCTACGGTAGAAAAATATCCCCACAAAACAAAATGCCTCAGAAGTGACAGCATTTTGTGATTGTTATTCTGTGACACATATCTATCCGACCACACAATAAGACTTCTTGTTTCCCTAGCAGATAATGGTTTGAAATTTTGCATGATATAGGAAAATAAACAAGAAGCAACTTCAGAGGCTCCTCGATTTGCAACTCCCTCATGATATAAATGCATAGTTACTTGACCAGAGCCAGCATTACTAACGCAGTAGTTGTAAGTTGAGAACTGTCTCTAATAAAATATATTGGAGTGCGTTAACATAGGTGAAAACAAAACCTGCTGCATGTCTGCGCATAAGACTACGAGAATATTATTTTGCGTAGCTATTTCTATGTCCTCCCTCAACACAGCGTAAGCTTGTTCTGCTTTCCTATGGTGTAAGTTTGTTTCAAATTCAATCCTTCTCGTCTCTTCAGCAGTTGTAGCATTGGAAAGTTGTACAAAATACCTGTCACATTTTTTACTTGTGTTTGATCGTGGAAACCCAAATTTTAAATTTAATCTAGATCTAAACACATCTCTATATTGGTGAAGTGATACATGGGTGTCTGGATACTTTTCCGCAAACATTGAATGCATTGTCGATACATTTAAATCTGGTGGAAGGTAACTGCATATAGTTTTTTTTTTTTTTTGCTATAGTGACTTTCCTGAATAGGAAATGACTGAATATGTTGAACAATCAAGTCTATAGTTTCATTTGTGGTAGGATAAGGGTGATTCATATGCTTGCCACTTTGATCCGTTAATGGTTGATTGTTTTTCATTTTGGCTTGCAAAATTTGTAGTGCGTTTCGAGCTGATAGCATATACCTGAAGAAGAGTCTTTAAACACACTTGCACTCTCTTACTTCGAATGAACAGAAAATACTTGAAACTACATTGCCTACGTGAGAGATTTTCTTCTCTGTAACGTCTTCCAATGTTACACAATTCAATGCACTGGTGAACAAGAAATGATGACTGCTCATCGTGTCTTATTATAATAATCCGTAAACAAGCGTAGGTTTGTGCCATGGTCGAGAATTTTGCATCCTGCATATTTACATTTGCAAACAGATTCCTGGAATATCAAATATACCATACAAACTTAATCTTTTCAATATAACTTATGTATAAATTAAGACAAATTTATTTCATTTTCACTTAAATTTATACAATGAAATGCATTAACATTTCAATCTCACCAACAATACGTCTAAGCCATAGAACTAATTTTTTATATTGTAATAATAATGAATAGAATAATGACTACATTATGCATTTGTCTGTATGTTAGCAATGACATCGGAAACTTTTGAATACAATGCGGGTATTAAACATAAATAAAGACATTGTAATGATGTTACATCTTTATTCCACTTACACAATTTGGAGGTTCTTTGCACGTTTCCCTATACCATTTCTTGTTGTATAGTCCTTCCCATGCTCCTTTAATAATTTCCTTTTGACATCCTTCCATTCGTCAATATTAATCTTGCGTTTACGTCCTTTATTCATAGTTTTTTATGCACTGGAGTTATCACAACAGAGTAGTTGGCTGCCATCTTGACCGATGTTACTGTATTCCACGGACCGCTACTTTCAATTGTCTCTATCTCATTTAATATTACGAGTATGACCTGCAGATCGCAGCATCACATAACACATCGTTGTTGCATACTGTTTCCACTATAATCCCACTTAAGCAAAATTTGATGTTACACCATTATTCGAGGGAGTTCTTCAATTATATCATGTGGTCTTTTAAGCCGGGCCATTCTCCTTGATTTATGTAGTACATTTGTCGTTATGTGGACGGATTAATGTACTGCTCCAGAATGGAATGCATATTGTCTGCCTCCATCATTCTTTGTAATTTTCCTCAACAAAAAATTATTCAATTACAGTACCTCTCGTCGTTGGTGCATCGCTGAGTGCAGTTTCCAATTTTTTTTTTCGGTTTGGTAGGCACTTCCGTCTGACATTATGAAAATATCTTTTGTTCTTCTGAAATATTTAAAGTACTTCTCCAGAGTGAAATGCATATTGTACGCCTCCATCATTGTTCGACTTTTCTCAACAAATAATTATTCCATTACATTACCTCTTGTCTTTGATGCATCGGTCAGTGCAGTTTCTAAAATTTTATTTCGGTTTTGGTAGGCACATCCGTCTGACATTAGGAGAATATGTTTTTGTTCTCCTCAAATATTTTTAATAGAATACACAATGCAGGTTGCGAACTCATTTTAGGACATTCCTCCGTTATTTTTATGCTATATATAGTGTGCTAATTTAAAAAATATGCAGCTGCAACTAGTGCTTTAAACCATTATATCCCGAAAGTATAAAAGTTTATATTGATAGTCGAAAACTTGGAATATTTACTTATTTATTGAACTTAAAACTACTATATCATAATTGAATCGCTTGGTGCAGAAACCCCTCATGTCCATATTTTACAGTTTCTGAGATTCGTTGTTCATATGATACTATTTATATAGACGCATTCATTGGTATCAAAATCCCTCATGTCCGAGTTGAACTGTGGATGCAACAATTGGCTAAATTTTTCATTTGGTGCAGCAACCCCTCATGTCCTGGACATGGGGCATTTTTATTCAAATTGTTAGGTTGCCTACATTTCGCGAGAATTTCTGCTGTTTTTTCTTAATGTTCTTAATGTGAAGAACATGTGGAAATTTTTTCAGTCTGAGCACTCTGAAATGAAAGTATAATATTCATTTTACTGCAAAATATTCAATGACAATTTCAATTCAAAATTTTGTCGACCTCAAATTGATACATGTTGTGTCTGCGAACAATTAAAAGTAAAAATAAGAAGTCCCAGCTTAAATGACAAAGCTAAGCTTGTGGCAGTAGCAAAACAGATAGTTCACAGAAGAAGAGCCGATAAATTTTACAAGAAAATAGACCATGTGAAAAACATGTGTCGAGAACGTGAAGATGTTTCCGGCATCTGCATTGATTACATGCAAAATCTGATGCTTCCTGTTATTCCCATTCAAGACACATTCTATTTGCGCCAACTTACTTACAATGTTTTTAATATACATATCGTAATTTCCCATAACTATGGTCCAGGCACCCAACTATGGTCCAAAACGCATTATGTATTACTTAGTCCCCCAGAGTTCGGTGTTTGCCATTTGAGGCGCCACTGTGATCGAATTATGTTCCCCATAGATGCTTCTATCTACCATTACATGTGGCAATGAATTGGATACTTAACAAGGTCAGCGTGCATCGTTCTATTGAATGTGTGAAGACACGAAATCTTCAGTTTGTGATTGTCTGTTCTATTAAGCTCTTCTCTGTGGAACTGGTACGTTATAGATATATGATTCTTTGTACAATTAAACCTGGCTATATAGTGTTTACTTTCACGTAATAATTACACTCGCAGAGGTTAAGGACTCTGCGTGAAAAACGTTTAACCTCAAGGCTAGAAGTCAGTCGTCAACTATGTACCACAATTTTTCGTGGACCATAGTTGTATTTCATTTTGAAATATTTATTTCAATAAAATGTGATCAATGTGATAATTTACTTCTGCAAATACGGTATCGAAGTATATTCTAAAACACAATTTAACATTATAGTCAAGTAAACAAAGAAACAGGCTGTTCCAGCATCAATGGTACTAGCACGAATGATGGTCCGGTAAAACGAAATCTTCAGGATAGAAGGAAAACAACCGTCCCTGTGAGTGACTATGAGAGCGCTGAAATTGAATTGGATACAGATTATGATTAAATTTCAGAATTACAAGAGAAGTGGAGATTCAAAGGATCGAAATAAGCCTAATGAATGAAGTTCTCAGTACGATAAATAAACATTATCAGTGAATTTATTTGCATAATATTTTGCTAAGAACGTGTTAGTTTAATTTGATACCGTACTTTTGTTCTTTAATATACATTCATCTGCAAAAAAAAAAAAACCGGGCCAACTACATTTCCTTTAAATTTTTTAAAAATTCTAGCATTTTTTTAAATAATTGTAGATGTGCTGAGTTTCATTTAGTTATTCATTTATTATGTGATACGTAACACTACAAGACTGAATACGTAATAGCCAACAATGATCTGAAAAGAATATTCGTTCTTCTTGTAGTATTGCGTGTAAACTTCTCGGACTCATTTCGAGCTAAGCTGAAGATGTCTACAGACTGGTAAGCTCTTTTGAGGCAGTATTGGAGTACTTCATTATATACAAATGTCACTAAGTCCTACCGATTCAGCTAAAGTGGTTGCATTGATAGAAGTTGGGAATAGTCAGCGTTATGTGGCTGCAGTTCTTGGGATTCCTCGATCGACCGTACAACGAGTGTACCATCGCTTTAGAGAGACAGGAGGTTATTCCAGGAGACTCGATTCAGGGAGAAAACAAGTAACTTCGGCTCGTGACAACCATTTTATTGTCCTAAATACATTAAAAAATCGCCATTCCACAGCTAATTAGACAAGAAGAGGCTTCCAGAAAATAAGAAAAGTTAACGTGAGTGAGAGAACTGTAAGAGGACGTCTGGATGAATGTGGGCTGATTCCAGAAGACCAGATAAAGGCCCAGAATTGCTTCAGCAACATCATGTTGAACGATTACGTTTTGCTCACAATCATACTAATTGGAAACTGGGGGAGTGGCGACGAGTGCTCTTCACAGATGAATCGAGATTTAGTTTACAGATGGACGTCAAAGAGTGTGGAGAAGAGAAGGAGAGTTTTCTTCATGTTCCTTCAGTTCACGTGTCAGTTTTCCAAGGTGGATTAGTAATGATATGGGGTGGCATTTCGTATGAAGCTCACACAGAACTTGTTTTCATTAATGGAGGTACTTTTACTGCTCCAAGATACATCGAATAAGGTCTAATTTAACATATGGTACCATATGCCCCACTTATTGGTGAAACGTTCCTGTTAATGCATCACAATGCACGCCCTCATGTTACAAGAATCGTGGATGAGTTCCTTCACGACGTTGGATTCAATAGGATGGCATGGCCAGCAAGATGTCCTGATATAAACCCTATTGAACATGTGAGGGAACTTCTAGGGAAGCAAGTTAGAAGTCGCCTAACTCCTTACAGCAACTTATAGCAGCTCCGAAATATTCTAAGTAAAGAATGGAATAGAATCGACCAGACTGACATCTAGAATCTGATCGAAGGGTTGAATCGGGGAATGGTAACAGTCATACAGTCATACTCGCTAATACCAACATCTGGGTGGCCACAAAATCAGTTGAACATTTGGAAGAAAATTGATATGATTTGTAAGTTCTTACACCTTTTAATTATATCCATTGTTTGGCGTTGAAAATAATAGCGCAAATGATAATGAATAAGTTTTTTCTGGGAAGCAATGATTTCTTCATTTTTCATAAAGGATTTTCTGATTCTCACCTCATAAAAAATTGAGAAAATTTAGGTGGCCCGGTTTTTTTTGCCGGTGAGTGTAGTTTTTCATTATTGAACAAAATTGACTTTCAGATTTCACTTGTTTATTGAGTGTTTATGTAATGTGTACTAATAAAAAGAATCCATGTACTTTTCATATATTTTTATTATTTCTGTGCTAGATTATGTTTCTACCCTTAAATTAGAAACTCAATGTATTTATTTACGAATAATTACATCTCCAGCTATAGTCCATTCATGCTTTGAAGCATGAATATATGAGTGGACCATAGTTGGGTAACTCAGAATACAACTATGCACCAACGCTTATTACTTTTTTAACGCTTTTACAATTAAATAATTTCAAACACATATGTCAATATTTATTTAATATAAACTTACAACAGTCCGAAGCCAAAATTTCATTTAATGTGGATGAATAGTACTGAATATATAAAGAAAAATGTGATAAATGTGAACCATAGTTAGGGGAAACTACGGTAATTTAAAATCTGACAAAGCCATATTTTACACATACGGTGAAACAATAGAAAAAAGAGTCCCAATGAAATGTGTTCATTCATTCTCAGTTACATCAATGAATATGTTAGCCCAACCATTCGGCATTTCTATCTTTTCTCCGATGGCTGCTCTGGCCAGAACAAAAATCATAATGTCATTCGGCTCATGTTGGCATTAGTAGCGAAAAGAAGATTCGATTCAATCCATCAATATTTTCTCATCATAGGACACATCTACCTGCCTTGTGACAAGGATTTCAGTATTGTGAAGAGAACTGTAAGAAAAAGAGACAGAGTGTACTTACCACTGAATTCTACAGAATTTGTTATCTCATCTAGCTTTAAAAGTCCTTTCACGGTACACATGGTCCATAAAGAAGAATTTCTCTATTTTAAATTAAATCAAAAATTAAATTATGGTTTATTTAACTACGCTCGCAACTGCTGAGGTTATATGAGCGTCGCCGGTGTATCGGAATTTTGTCCCGCAGGTGTTCTTTACATACTAGTAAATCTACTGACATGAGCCTATAGCATTTAAGCACACTTCTATGCCATCGATCTGGGTCGGGATCGAACCTGCAAACTCGAGCGCACAAGGCCAACGCTATATCGATTGCGTTACGTAGGCCGACTCGATTTTAAATCTTGGTGGCCAGCACATTATCAGAAAAATGTACTATCTGCGGAGCCACAAGGAAGAAAAGTTCCTAGAGAGATGAAACAGAAATTTTTGAATTTCAGAATTTATTGCAAACAAATTCCTGGTGTTGTCAAAGCTCAAAATTTCATTAATGGGCTGCAGAAACATACTTTTAGACTTGCAAAAAACACCTAATTCCAGATTTTCCATTAAAACTAGCTTTCCCTTCTGAACTGTTAATGATTAGTGACAAATAGATGGCCGATTTGAAAATATTCGAACCTTATCTTCCTCATTTTTCCAAAAATATAATACTTTTATGGACACTTGTATTCCATAGTCTTAAGAAACATAATGTAAGTTATATTGGAGAGAACTGTACAATTTTTAATGGTTTTTGCATACAATGTACTTTCTTACTGAATTGTGTGCTTCGAGCAGAAACCCCTCATGTCCAACATGTTTAATACATTATGTCTTGGACCTGAAAATAACAGAAAGACTCAAACTTTACAGAAAACATGTGCGTTCCACATATATATATAGATTAAAATTGATTCCCATTTCTGACTCTGCAATCAAACAAATTCAGTGTTTTCCTTCTCCTGAAAAATCACAGTAATTGGACATGAGGGGTTTCTGCACCAAGTGATTTAATTGTTATATATTTTCAATTTTTCAATTGTTTTGTGTATAATTCATACGATGGGCAATAAGGAATGTATAAAACTAAACATAGAAAAATAAGGGATGTAAATAAGGTACATTGGTTTATGGAAGTTTTTTGACCTTATCGTGTATTGTACTGTTTGAAATAAAATTCTGGATGTTATCCAACATTAACTTTCATTGAAGAATATTTTGCGCATTTGCCACATTGAAAGCATCGTTTTTGCTTTACTTCACTATCATCAAGATTACATTTCTCAACATATCTTGTACCCTGGAGAACCTGAAATAATTCATAAAATTAGTTACAAATGTAATATCTCTGACTCATCTCTGAAATTTATTTTTTTAATTTACTCTTTTTTTAAGTATCTGGATTGCAGATTGTCGAAAATAGACACCTCCCGTGTCTTGATTATACTGACTAACGAGGTTTCATTGTTCAACCTGCTTTCTCTTCTCCTTCCTATTCCATCTGTAACAGCTAGACTCTCCAAATACTTCATCACTACATGAATTTGTTGCTACAGTTACCATGTCAAGATCCAACTCTTCATATTCTCTTTGAAAAACTACTCATACCTCCATTTTTTCAACAGAAACTCACATCCCTAATTCTATAAATGCTGCTTGCCTCCCCTCTTGATCACTCCCTGAATCATCTTGATCACACTTCTCTCCAAACTTTGGTGGCACAACAAACTCAAGGGTTCTGTATTATTGATTTCTGTTCCCACAATTCCAGAATCATTCAAATTCTGCAAATGGTAGATAAGTTCTTTGCTGTCTTTGAAGTATCCCATTCTAAAAATGTATAATGTTACGTAGCCATCATTGCTCATCGTATGATATTTCATAAGTCGAAACATGACTGTGAATTATAGCAACCAAAAATAATTATGAAGAAGTAATAATATTTACCGGGTTCAACTTTGATATCTAGTTATAATTATAAATGTAGCAATTGACACTAACTCAATTGAAGGCCAGAGAATTGTTGAATTTGCTTACTTTTGCATTGCTTTCCAGCTTCCTCCATCCATGTCGAAATTCGATATGCTATTATGGCCACCAGGGGTCCAAGGGACAGTGATGCGTCATTGATGTTCTCAACAAGAGAGAACACTTAGCCTCTCCTCTCCAACTCCGCTCTCACCTTTACGTGGTGGACCCCATTAAGCCGAGTAACCCAGTTCAAGGTTGTGGTAACCAATCCCTTTGGCGAACTGGGTCGGCGAACTAACGAGAGAAGGAGGTCCTTGCAAGACTGCTCGGAGGTAATCCGAGATTAGGCTTGCTGGGATGGTGTGAACTGGCAGCAGGGGTCACATCTAGGATGGTGGCGGAAGAACCTCATGCAGGTCAACGGCAGCTCCTAAGGTCCAGTTAGGAGACCTACTGCGAAAGGGTAGGAAGAACTCCTTAAGCCATAGTGACGGCAACTTCCTAGGAGTCGGGTCTCCAAAATCAAGATTCCCTGGCCCTCCAGGTTGGGGGTTGGGCGAGGGGCTAACAACCCCTCCCCGTAAACAGAAACCTGTTCAGAAAGCCAAACAAGATGAAGCCGGACGGATTAACTCAAGACGACCAAAGCTAAGGAAAAAAGGACATAATTTTTTGATGGCGACATGGAACATAAGAAGTCTCTTAGAAGCAGGAGTCCTGAATATATATATATATATATATATATATATATATATATATATATATATATATATATATATATATTATCATATTGATTTATTGATATAGTTCACAAGTACAAAACTTAATAATATAACAAAAGATCTATAAACAAATATAATTCTACATACTAAATATACAATTTCCTAGACTCATTATTTTATCGCAAATCTCAATAATTTATTGGTTCAAACTTGCACTTACGTCTGGTTTTAGTGCATGTTTAAACCAATCGTGATAACCATTAAGACATTAAACCTTATTTTATCTGCTCCTTTTCACAATTTAATTGTAATTATTTAGGTCTTACTTTAATAATAACTTATTATTCCAATTTGGTGATCAGATGTCGAGGAGTCCTGAATAACTTGAAGGAAGTATTGAGAAAATATAAGATTGCTTTGGTAGCAATTCAAGAGATGAGATGGAAGGGAGAAGGAATTATGAAGTCCGGAGATTTTACAGTGTTTTATAACTGAGGTTCACAAAATATGTTTGGCACAAGGTTTTTTAATACATAATAATTTTAAACATCTCGTTTTAAGCTTTCAGCTTTTAACGAGAGAATAAGTACTATACGGTTATAGGGAAGATTTTTAACATAACAATAATAAATGTGCATGCCCCAACAGAAGATAAAGAGCAAGGAATTAAGGAAGCTTTCTATGAAGATCTAAACTCAGTGTACAATCGAACTCCTTTAAAAGATGTTAAAATTGTCCTGGGAGACTTTAATGCAAAAGTTGGTAAAGAGGTAACTTATAGAGAAATAACTGGAAACCATAGTCTCCACGAACATAATAATGATCACGGAGACAGATTGATAGATTTTGCATGCGAGAAAAATCTTGTAGTAAAAAGTACTAGTTTTGCAAGAAAAGATATATACAAACAAATATGGACATCTCCGGACGGATTAACATCAAATCAAATTGATCATGTACTCATTGAAAAAAGACACGCCACAGATGTAATAGATGTTAAAAGCAGAAGAGGTGCTGATTGTAATACAGACCACTATTTTAGTACAAATCAAATACAGACAGAAATTGGCCATTAAACACAAAGTAGAGTTAGGAACTAAAAGAATAAGATATGCTACCGAGAAATTTAAGGACCTGAAGTAATTAATAAATATCTTAACAAAGCGGAAAGTAAAATAAATATAGAAAGTGAAGAAGGGGGAAATAACGACATACAAGAGCAATGGCAACAGATTAAACTTGTTATCACAGCAGCAGCAAATGAAGTACTGGGAAAAAAGGAAAGGACTCAGGAAAGGGAATGGTTCGATGAGGAATGCAAAAGTAAAATTGGAGAAAGGAATATTGCAAGGTTAAATTGGCTAAGAAAGAAGACAAGTACTAGTGCAGATGTCTGTAAAGAAAAAGAAAAGAGGCAAAAAGTGTATGGAGAAGGAAGAAACGAGAATATTTTGGGGAGCTGATGAATGATTTAAATGAAGGAGAAAGAGAAGGAACAAGAAAATTTTATGCTAGAGTTAAGCATTTTAAGAAAGGTTTTAAACCAAGAGTGGACTTTTGTCAGGACAAGGAAGGAAAATTAATAATTGAAAAAAAAAAATGGAATTTTAGAAAGATGGACAGAACACTTTAGCAATCTCTTAAAAAATAGAGATATAGAGGCATATGTTGAAGTACAGATAACATCTGGATATGAAGGAGAGCAACAGTTTCTACCAGGAAAGGATGAAGTGCTGTCAATGATTGATACCCTCAAGAATAATAAAACCCACGGAGAAGATGACATTACAGCCGAGTTGATTAAATATGGAGGAGAGAAATTAAAATTTAATATTGTTAGGTTGGTACAAAATATCTGGAGGAAGGAGAATATACCGGAGGATTGGAGAACATCTATTTTCTGCCCTATACACAAAAAGGGTGATAAAACCATCTGTGCCAACTATAGAGGAATAGCCCTGCTAGATATTGTATATAAGGTAGTATCTAAACTGATAGCTACTAGAATGAACAAAATAATGGAAAACATAGTGGATGAATATCAAGGAGGTTTTACAAAAGGAAAATCCACAACAGATCAGATATTTCTACTAAGAACTGTATTAGAGGAATGTTACGAGTATAACACTGAGCTCCATTTACTATTCGTTGACTTTAAGGAAGCGTATGATAGTATTGACAGGAACTCACTAATAGAAACTCTCATAGATTATTATGTATCACGTAAACTGATAAGATTAATCCAGATGACTTTAAAGCACAACAAAGGAAGAGTAGTCATTCAAAATGAAATAGCTGAAGAATTTAAAATAGAAAACGGTGTTAAACAAGGTGATCCACTATCCACAATATTGTTTAATATTGCGTTGGAAAGAGTGGTTAGAAACTTGGATATAAACCCTGGTGGTTCAATATGTAATAGAATGGTACAAATTCTAGCCTATGCTGACGATGTGGTAATAATAAGTAGATCTACAGTACACCTACAGAGAACTCTACTCCTGTTAGTCGAAGAAGGGGAGAAATTAGGGCTAAGCGTTAATCAAAGGAAAACTAAATATATGATAGCAACTAGAAATAAAAATAAATGGGGAAACTTAAAAGACATAACAATTGGAGATTATAATTTTGAAAGAGTTACGAATTTTAAATATCTTGGATCAATAATTACTGAAGACAATAATACCTCTGAGGAGATAAAAGAGAGATTGAAAGAAGGGAATAGATGTTATTGGGCACTTCTCCAATTGATGAGATCTAGACACCTTTCGAAGGCAGGAAAAATAAAGATATGCAGAACTGTGTTGAGACCAATTGTCACCTATGCATCGGAAACTTGTCTATGCTTAAGGAAGACGAAAATAGAATCGCTATTTGGGAGAGAAAAATTTTAAGGAGAATATATGGACCAAAATTAATAAACGGAGAATGGAGATTGCGATACAATAGCGAGTTGTATGAGTTGTATGGTAAACCTTCAATATTGGGGGAAATAAAAAGCTCAAGATTAAAATGGCTGGGCCATGTGGAAAGAAGATAAGAGAACTCATTACTACACAGGATATATAGAGGAAATCCAGGAGGAAGAAGACGCACAGGGAGACCTAGAAAGACATGGATGAAAGATGTGGAGGAGGATATGAAGGAGCTGGGGATCCGAACGTGGAGGAGGCGTGCCCGGGACAGGAATGATAGGGCGTCACTTGTTAGGCAGGCTTTAGTCCTACAAGGGCTGTAATGCCACAGATGATGATGATGATGATGATTATGGCCACCATGTTAAGGTAAAACAACAACTTCAGGTGGCAAATATAACCTTTTCTAACAATTAATTAAAATTTAGAATTTTAATAAAACCAAATCAGTCATGTACAGTCCGTTCAAAATTATTCTGTCACGTGTATGAAATATAATACTGTGACATTTTTTTCTTCTTACTTTGCCACCACACCCCTATCAACAATGTGATTTTATTCTTAATAATTCGCCCTACAACAATGGGTATTCCAATCAACACAGGAACACAGTAGTCGTTGTTGCACACCATACGACGGCAATGACAATACACGTATATTATTGAGAACAACAATGTACTCCTAATTTCAATTCATGTTCACAAAGCACTAAGTACAGAACAAAACTGTCAGTTCTCAGTTCACAATTCACTTGCCTTGGCTAGTTCTTCTAGCTCACTGTTCAAGTTCACTGCACATCGTACTCAGATCCTCCGGATGCGTTGCCTTTGCCTGGCCACTGCCACAGTTACGGACTCATTCCAGTTCACTGCACATCGAACTCAGATCCTCCGGATACGTTGCCTTCGCCTGGCCACTGCCACAGTTACGGACTCATTCCAGTTCACTGCACGTCGAACTCAGATCCTCCGGATACGTCGCCTTCGCCTAGCCACTGCCTCAGTTACGGACTCATTTAAGTTCACTGCACGTCGAACTCAGATCCTCCGGATACGTAGCTGCTGTCCAAGACAAAATTCACTCGCGACTGACTTACGACTGACTCTCGTCGGCAACTCACGGTGTTATTTATTTACCACGAATATATAGAATGTTCTGCGTCGCGAAGCTTCTGGATCTCAACAACAATCCGCTTCCACGTGCTTCCTTACTTCCGCTCTCTCCGCTCCGCGCCGGGACCGCAGTTGTTTCCCCTCGCTCCGTGCCGCGCTACAGCGCCTACCAAAGATCGCGTTTCCGTTTCCCGGCGCTTTCCTTCTCGCTAGATGCGCGCGCAACCAGAGGCGACCAAAACGTTCCAGACGGGTACCACAATACCATGGAATATAATGGGTTTATGACTTACAAGCAGAGAGTTTCGGACGTAGGAACACACTTTGTAGATCCATTGTTACGACATGTTTATCTTCTGAGGCACTTCCTTTCAATTGATTATTCATTTCTCTAGTTTAATTTTTCCATCTGACATGATTCTGGTAATCATCTTCGCCGACAATTTTGAATTTGTAGCCACAGTATATGTCGCACTGTTCTTTTCTTGGTGCATGTATGGCTATATTTTCTTCTATAATAAATGTAGTGAACGAATTCCTTCTACATCTTGTTCATCATTATCTCTGCACCATGCAATGTACATATCCAATATGTGAAAGACCAAACGAAAAGAAATATGATTCTATGTATGTCTTCATAGTGAATCTTCAGTGATTTATATTGGGTATGCAGTGTGTTGTAGTGAAAGTGCAGTGAGCTCCAAAGCAAATTGCGAGAGTTATAGTGGCAGAGAAACGAGAATGATTTACAGCGAAAGGGTATCAGTTATAGTGAACGTTCTAAAATAGCTTGTAATAGGGTCTGGGCTAGCCATTTTGAGGTTAATAAAGTAGTACGATAAGGGTCTAATTAATGTTTTGTTATTTGAAGAGTTGTATCTGTGAAGAAGTGTGTTGTGTCAGTGACGTTGTATAGTTTATAGTGGTAGTGCAAAGTGTTTAAACAGTGAAATGGTTTTTAAGTGCCCACACCTGTGTAGTAACGGTCAGCGCGTCAGGCCGCGAAACCAGGTGGCCCGGATTCGAATCCCGGTCGGGGCAAATTACCTGGTTGAGGGTTTTTCCGGGGTTTTCCCTCAACTCAATACGAGCAAATGTTGTGTAACTTTCGGTGTTGGACCCTGGACTTATTTCACCGGCATTATCACCTTCATTTCATTCAGACGCTAATTAATCTGAGACGTTGATACAACGTCCTAAAATAACCCAATAAAATGAAATAAAAATGTTTGACGTGTTAGTGAAAACATCAGTGAAAGCAGGATAGTGTCAGTGAAATGTATCGTAGTTCCAGTGCAGTGAGTGAGTTGAGAGTGGAATGAGTGTATTGCTGAAAGGTACTTGTGCATGTATGAGTATATGTTATATACTCCTGGGTTTAAGTTCGAACTTAGGGTTAAGATAAAAATTTGGCTTACTGTAAATGTTGTTTCAAGTGATCGTGGTTCATTTAATTTAGGATGCTACTTATTATTATTATTATTATTATTATTATTATTATTATTATTATTATTATTATTATTATTATCATCATCATATTGTTATTATTATTATTATTACTATTACTATTACTTGTAATTATTGTCATTATTTACCCATTTGCAGTGTGAATACATACATGCATACACGCATATATATGCATACATACATTTTGGATGAAGGTGGGACCCGCAACAGTGATATTTCATCACGACACACACATTCAACAGTTAAAATATAGGCTAGATGGCAAGTTTTCCAACAAGAAGGTGGAACAGATAGCTATGCTGAAATCTCTTGAGGAACTTCGATCCATCACTGACTTGCCAAGGAAAGGATAGACTGCAGCAATATATTTGGTTAGTAAGGTAACCGTAGTCGTATTGAAAAACAACAATAAACACAATTCAATTGTAGAGGACATCTTTACCACAATTAGAACTTTGGTAAAATATCAATGGGAAATTCACTTCAGATTGGTGAAAACCCATGTAGGAATTATGGGCAACGAGTTGGCGGACAAATTGGCAAAAGCAACAGCTGAAGATGGAGAACTACAGAACATTTATCATAAAATCTCAAAATCAACAATTAAAACTGACATACAAGAAACAGGATATCATCAATGGCAGAACAGATGGAGCAGTACAAACAAAGAGGCTCTTTCGAAATCCTTCTTCCTTTCCATCAAAAAATGACTCAAGATAAAACTACCCCTTACACCGGACTTCACAGTAATCATCTCGGGCCATGGAAAAACCAAAGAATACGTACGTAAATTCCACATCATAGAGGATCCAAGGTGTACATGTAATAACACCCGACAAACTGTAAGCCAGTGATGAGAAGATATTAGCTACCAATCATGGTAGAAGAGCTCGACCTTGATCACGAGCGCATAACGCATCCACTACATAGCGTCGTAACGTAGACATCAGGGATGTACATGCACATGCAGCGAATAAAAACAGCAATTAGTACAATAACTTGCGTTACTAACTTTCTGGCTATGTAGTAGGGCTAATTATTCAGTTATTTAATATACATGTACATATATAAACAAATCGTAAAAGGGAAGGTTTTTTTAGAAACAAAAAGAGAAATAGGAAAAGTTATTGTATGTAAACCATTTTCTCGTTAAAAGCAATTGTTTATTATGTAAATACTTCACTTCATTGGTTAGGGGAAACTAATAGGGTCTACCTGCTCGACATGTGTGATCTCTACGTACTTCTGAGTATTTATGGAAAAAATAATAATGTCAATATTGATTGAAATAGAGTATATTGATTGTGTGATTATGAAAATGTAGTCCTTGCTCTCCAGTCGTGATTATGTAATGAGTTTTCTTAGAGTGATTTGTAAGATGCACGTAACACGAAAAAACAAATTGATTAAATTAAGATATTGAGAGTCATCGTAATTTTTGGGGTCAATCATTTAAGGAGATATGTATGATTTTTAAAACTTCCCCAATTTTCGGCCAAAATTTGTGAAATTTAAACTATATAAACATATCTATAATAATAATAATATCATCTATACTAAATTTGGTGCAATTAGGTCTAATAGTTTTGAAATTATATTTTTAAGTACCGTATATTTTATATTGACTAAAAAAGCTCCTTGCAACAAAGTTTTCAAAATGTTTAGTTCATATTTGCTCAAAAAGTGGATTAGTTTTTGAGCTTACTAATAGTATAAGTGAAAGTGCAATCAAAGATAAAATATTATTTCTTAATTAAAGAAACACGTAGTCTAATAAAATTAAATATCCAGAAACAAGCAACAAATAAAACACCAACAATACATTTAAAATAAAGAAATAAAAGGAATCTAGATACAATCTACTGAACAAAATGTAAATTAATTTACCTTCGATGTCAGTTCCGAAATCAATTTATTTCTCTCTTCTCCTGAATAATCCCTATATATTTTTTTCATATTCCGTCTCATAATGTCGTTTTATGTTGCTTTTTGCAAATGATATTTTTATACACAACAAACACTGGTCTTCATCACCATGTTCGAAGCATAAATATTGTATCTTCCACTCTTCCTTGAAAGCTTTAAGCGCTTCCGTTCCATCATTATGCGCTGTGTTCTAAGCAGTGGCGGCTCATACATATTTAATGCATAGTGCCAAAATCAGTGGTATATCCAGGATACCCTAAGGGGGAGGGTAACTCTTTTTCCTACTATAAGCAATAATAATAATAATAATAATAATAATAATAATAATAATAATAATAATAATTAGAGACGAGAATTCCATGCTAATACATGTTTTTATAGGAACATATGACATACGTAGCTCATACTTAGTACTTATCCAATTCATTACTTTCCGGTTCCAAATATGTTTACTTTTCCCGTGCATATTTGCATGTTTTCCACTTTTTAGGGATAAAAACATGCATAATGCATATTTAGGTAATTTTTAGCTTAATAATGCATATAATATACATTAAATTCAGTTTAAATGCATGTTTTAATGGTTTTGTGTGGACACCTTAGTTTCTCGGTTTTATGTCCCATATTTTAGCTTCAGAAATCAGGATTGAAAAAAAAACTAAATAACAGAAAAATTAAATAAAATGTTAAGGTTTTTCTCAATAAGGTGTTAGAGGATCTTTCCCTGGACGGAAGTCCACTTTTACAACACTTTACCGACGACCCTCTATACACTGCGTGTCATAAATTTATTACGTTGGATATTTTGAGAATAGTAAGTAGAGAGGAAATATAGAGGATTCAAGGAAATTGCCGACAAATAATTTAGGTCAAAAGCATCCTCTTTCAGGGAGGTTGTAAATTCTCTTCCTTTTCTAGTACTAGTAGCAATTTAGATTCTTCTAAAATTGGAATCACCGTAAAACTGTGTTTGCAGTGTGTGAATGTCGTAAGTTGTTAATGTGCTTGTTTATTCTGTTTGCGCGGGTTAATGTGGTTCTAATATGTTTCCAATTTAAAGATTCCGAAAGTGTACTCTTTGCACAGTGGATTACTGTAAAGGAAAATATTTTATTAGATCAGATGAGGATGTATTTTGCGACTGTTGGAGTAAAGAGTAAAGCAATGCTGTTCTGTTTCCGAACATTTTATATGACAATTGTTATTTGTAAAAAAATCACAAAACTTGTTCAAAATAATTATTAAATTACGATGTCCGTTTTTAAATCGTATCTAGGTAACCGTAAGGTCTACTATAATTTCAGATGAAATGTACTAAAAAATTTCAAGTCGACCAGGATGTCGCATCTGTTTTACATATTGCAAGAATGCAACAAAAGAAATAATATTCAAAGAATTTCATAGATCCCTCAGTTATGCCCGTGGGAAAGTGAATGTAGCGGCGAAAAACAAATTGGACAGGGTCCTAAATGCTAACCCGGACTGCGGATTCTTTTGTTCAGTGAAGAAGGTTATTTGTGGCGAAAACTTGAATGAAGAATTTGACCTGACTGTCACAAATATGTTCATTCAAGTTTAAACCCGTAACTTCTTGCAATATAGAGACAAGAGCAGGAATCTCACAGAAACCGATTTAAAAATGTTATTAGGTTTTTAACTGTGCAAAAAAAGTGAAGTGAAATAAGACATTTTGAAACAAAAATTAAAAGTGCATATTTTAATGTATTTTTCGCTTGATCATGCATATTTCATAGTTTGATAGTACATGAATGCATGCATATTTTGGGATTTTATAGTGCATAAAATTCTCGTCTCTAATAATAATAATAATAATAATAATAATAATAATAATAATAATAATAATAATCACTCACCAAAAGTTATACAACTGGAGCACTTGAGCACTTTTGTTGACCAGGTTAATATGCGCGATAGATAAAACCCATTCGCCTATTCTTCAGACTTGAAAATAAATCCATCATTTTTTTTGTTGAAGTTGTCTATTTTGCAAACAAACTCCTCAGATTCATCGTGCCTTCTTAGTGCTAAATCTAGTGCCCCACAAAATCGTATACAATTTATTATTAAATTTAACACATATCTGTTTTTATCAACTTGCTCATTGTGTTTTGCAATCGCGAATTTAACTGATTTTCAGTGTTCGCTTTACCCAGCATAGACAAACTGAAGACGTTATTCATATTAACCTTTGACTTATGATGTGTTTTTATTTTACCCCATAAGTGTACTAAATCTGTCACACCCACTTTTGACCAGCTAAGTTCACCTCCGAACAGAACACACGGGAAAAAGAAAAACGCATTTTTCACATCACATCCACACAACCAGTTGTTTTTTAAATAAATATCTTGGTTGAATTTGCGAGATCTGTTAACTTTAGCACTTTGCTGCTTTCGATGAATATTTAAGTGCGGTGTTGGTCTGCCTAATTCTTTAACACGAAGTTTGTTTTCATATGTTAATGTTGAAAACTGATATTTCAATAAAGCGCCAACCGAATTAATTTTTTAACAGTACACAACACGATAACACGACCACTATTACGATGACAACCTCACGACTTAACACGTTCACACTACACTTGGTACTGTTGTAGAAATAATAAAGTGAAAACTTTCTCAAGCCAAGTTTTCAAGAAACCGGGAGAGATTTTATTATCTTATTGTTGCAGTCTTCGCTTAGAAACTTGTTCCGACAAAGCGGAAGGATAGACAGAGCGCGAGGTAGTAAGGGATCGGCATAGTAAATGGGGATGTATACAGTTTTACAAGCATTGCAAAAGCCAGCGGCAATTTGTGCCTGGCACATTTCAGATCATGCTTTTAGATGCTGAAAAGGACGAGCGAACATGAAGATTGCGCGCGCATCCCATTATATTTCTTATGGGATGTAGTGCCTGGCACAGATCCATCCTCCAAACACTGGTTACAACGTGTTTCGCTGCAAAGATCATATTGACGGTAGAGTTTGTGTAAGCGTAACTTGTTTCTCTCAGGTTTTGAGCGGAAAATATGAATTCTCCTTTTCCTTCTGTATTCTGGTAGTGCCATGGCACAACGGCACTACCTCTAAAGCCGCCCCTGTTTATAAGATCTGTACATCCTTTAGCAATGTTTACAGGTAAAAGAGCTCCGCGCGCGCGCAGCGGGCATAAAATAGCCCTCGCTCGAAATTACTAGTCACCATCGCAAGACTGCTGTAAGCCATCTAATCTATGAATGTCCGGACACACGACAGCAGAGATCAGTTTTAATAGCAGATATACAAAAAATGGACCAGTTACCAACCGACAGCTCATAACATTTCATTTGAGGGCTTTCTGTGAATATATATACTCAATTAACTTGTAGAACATAATAATGGAATCAATTATAAAATAACAATATGATAAACAAACTGTAAATATGTTCATTATACATCTTGATTACACGATTTTTAAAACTATATCACTTCGGAAAAAGTATTATGTCTACTTTCTCGTGTTAAATTTTACATTACCTCGTTAACGTGTTTCAGCCTGTTATCGGAAATCTTCAGAACTGCTTTTTACTGGTCTTGGCGCCATTTTATGTTTCCTGTGGGGCTGTGTTTGTGTAGTGTAATGTGGAGTCAAAGAGTGTGTGTGTTCTGAAATTGAGTTGTCTGTTGAGAATTTTATTTGGATGTTTTTTTGTTTGTCTATATATTTCGTATTGTTCTAGTGTGTTTAGTTTCTGGCTTTTTGGTTGAATATGTAGAATTTACATGTCTGTGTTGATGTCTCTGTAGGTGTGGTTAGCATTTGTGATGTGTTCTGCATTATTTTGTGGAAGTGTTTTGTAGTTTTGTTATGGCTGTGATGTGATCTTTGTAACATGTTTGAAATGATCGACCTCTCTGTCCTATGCAGAAGTCGTTGCATATGTTGCATTTGAGTCTGTATACGCCTGTGTGGTTGTATTTGTTTGTTTGTGTTGTTTGTGTGTTGAAATGCTTTTGTAGAGCATAATTTGTTCCGTATGCGATGTAATTAATTTCTTGAATGAGGTTGTAATCACAAAAAATACATCACACTAACATACGCAAACTAAGACACACACACAAGATTGCAACCTCATTTAAGAAATTAAATTACAACATCGCATACAGAACAAATAAATGTAAATTATGACTAGACTTCGAAGTTCAGGTTCCAGTCGGACAGATACAACGTAACTGAATAGATCGTAAGAGTTCGCAGTGCTGGGCCATAGTGTCCTTCCCGAAATTCTATTCCATTTCCATCACTGCTTATGTATCATCATGCCAGCCACATCACTACCATCACCAGGTTTTATAAATAAAATTGGTTCTGTTTACGTTTAAATGTTCCATTAGGTAATTGGAGCCTGATATACATGAAAGTAACAGTGAATAGCTGGGCGTCTTGTATTGATAATGGTAGAGTCGAGAAATTAAGGATATTATTTTATTACCTGTGTTCATAGCTGTATGGCTTAACAGCGTGGCTTCTTCGGGGAAGCATCAGTGCTACAGTGTATCTGTTAACTATTGAATTCGCAAACAATCGCCTGTGTGAATTTGCACCATATTTCGAGCTAAAACATAAAATAAACAGTATCATTCGAAAGCCCATATACATTCTCACTAAAGAATGTTATTTTAGAGATATAAGCAGCAGATAATATCTTCTAAACTAAAACGCTTGTAATAGGCTACACATACGTAGGTCCAAGAAACGATATCCCAAAAATTACAGATTAATTTTTTACAATTGACAGATTCACATCTATGACGTTGCAACATTGACGGTGGTCACGAGTGTAGCGCAGACGGTAACGCGTTTCACTGCTGATATGGGGCTGCGCTCAGATCGGGTTCGATTCCCACTTTGGTTGATTATCTGGTTGTGAAACGAATGTGAGTTAATTTCTAGCGATTCCTCGGCCTCATCTCGTCAAATACCACCCCACTATCACAAATCATATCCATGGTAAATAATATAGTAGTTGATACGTCATTAAATGAGCAACTAAAAATATTGAAAACCCATCAATGACTTCAAGGCAACAAATTAACGGATTGTGAAAAATATCGGCATTCTCTTACTCAACCTCACAACCTTTGTTTCTCTGGCATGAAGAACTGTATAGGACCTAAATGATTGCAGAGCGCATAGACTTGGCTTGTCCTGGGTCGGACCCATAAATAAAAACTTATTAGGCGTTTTGTAATTGAGTGCAAGGTTAATTACAAAATTATGTTCAAATTCAGCGCAGTTTGGTAATAGCTCATCGCCGGCTCACCTCGAATACACAAACGAATTTGGTCTGAATAGCAGCACTCCGTTCCTAATCACTACAGTTGGGTTACCAGTCCTCCTAATGGCAAGAAATAATGATGCGTGTTAATATTTTTATTTAATTTGCAGGAAAAAATCCATTTCATTGAAAAATGTCAAAGGAAAAGTCATTCCTCATCAGTTTCTCTAATGATGATAAGAGTACAAATCAGAATCGTACGGATAGTACTTATCCAGTAAAATAGTGTTAATATTTAGGGGCAATTACTTTTTCTGAGAAAATTATTCATTTGGGTCAAATGAAACATTATAATTTTTACTGCCCTCTATCCAAAGAATAAGCTGTTAAAATTTGCAGTTATATTACTTCCACCCTGTAAATAATGATCGTTCAAGTCCGACAGGTGGCTTGGGTGACATTCGCTAATTCAATACTGACAGGTGGGCCATGCTACCTCAGCACTAACAGAGCCAAGTCCCATTCTCAAACGAATGCATGATAAGTCTCAGGGCCCCAAGTACTTCCTATATCAGCATCGGAAATCCGTAATGCTATCAACACTTCACTCTAGCCTTTCTTCAACTATTGCATATGCTAGATCATATGAGTGGAAGATTGAAAGTATTGGTGCAAGATAGAGGGAAATGGGAGAAGCCTGTCCATCTGTTTTGTTAACCAAAAGTTCCATCACGACATGGCTGGGGATCGAACCCGGATGATGTAGATTTCGACTGCACAGATCACATGAGCACATTGCCAATATTTGTAAATGAGTATAGATGATTGATAAACTGACACACTAGTAACTCTCAATACTGGTTTTGTCCACAAAGACAACTTTTGTCTCACTTCTATTGGAACCTGTCTCACTAGTGTGGAAAACCAACGCTCTAGAAGTTCAGTAACCTTCCGTCTGCAACACATCCTCAAATTTAGTGGAAATTATAGAACATTCCATGGGTAGCATTATATTGAGAACGTGAGAGTCCAATCCCACACGAAAATAAGCATCCTCTACTTTCGCTTCCAAGAATCTGAAGTACTTTCTTCATTGCAATAAATGTTATAATTGTTAGCATCCTCTTTACAATTGAAATATATCTCACATTCGCTCTCCTCCAGTCCCTGTAGACAAAATCCCGAATAAATAATAAATAATCAGTGAAATGCATAGATTGAGGGTGCAGTGCACTTGTTGCACATCTGAACCATAATGGGAAACTTTAATAATAGCTGTTTCTTTGTTGTCTTATATATTAAATCCTCCAGACTGCTTTCCTTTTGTGATCCTGGAGTATATGCTTTGTCTCGATCGTTATCATTATTATAATCCATAAGATCTGACAATAAAGACCTTAGTTTGTTTTGTGATCTTTCATCACATGTTTTCCTCCAATAATATACACTATTATATGGAAACTTTCCCTAGTTCTACTGATGGCAACGAAATAGTTATCATCACAGCATTTATCTATAACAAATTTAAATGTTGTAAGAATTCAATACATTCAATATCCTTCATGTATGTATGTATGTATTATTATTATTATTATTATTATTATTATTATTATTATTATTATTATTATTATTATTATTATTATTATTGTTACTATTATTATTGTGAGAAGTGAAATTAGAAGAAAATTTTATTATAATAGACAAGAAATAGCCCGTAGAGCACCAGTTGTTTGTAGTCAAGAAATGAGTTGTCTAGATTCAAAATACTATAATCTTTAAACATGATTTTATACGAATAGAAATTTTTATATTTTCATAAAAAATATTTTATTTCTAAAATATATGGTTCATGAGCATTACTAACTGTCAAGATGAGTTTTAGAAAAGGAATCTGAAGTGTCCATGTCAATAAAAGGGCTTCATAGGCATTTGAATTATGGTCCAAGATTTTATAATGATTTTATAAAGAGGAATCTAAACTAAAGTTATTAAACAATACACTATTCAAAAAACAAGTGCTTGAGCTGTTTTTTAAATTATAATGATGTAAATTCTTATCGTTTATTTTTTTCACTTTAACAATGTTCTACTTTTAACTTAATATGTATATGTAACGTTTGTTTATTTTTGTTTTTTATCCATATTCTTTTTAAATATCATGTGTAATTACACTTAACAGTTTAGTCACAGTTGAAGACCACACGGAAAAACGAGGCAAGTGACTTTTATTAAAATTTTTAGGAGAGCAATTTTAAAGTTTGAGACCTAATAACTCGAAAACTTTTTACGATAGATTTGTAAAAATTTAAATATATTTTCATGTATTATAAATAAAATAAACTTGGAAATTTTAAGTCTTATAATTGAGGCGGTAGCCGGAAAATGGGCCAATAGATCTATAGGCCCTTTTTCGGGAGAATGTTTAATTCTATTCTCCGTTTCAAAATCTACTTGTTTACGTAGATTCGTTTCAATATCTTGTAAACAGAGGGCAGAGTAGCTAATTGAATGAACCCATGCACGTTTGCGTAGTTGTAGAACTCAGCATACATAAGTTAAGATGAACCTCAAAGTGAGTGTGAGTCCATCCAGGATGTGCACTGAAGTATAAACTGCACTCTCAAGATAATCTTTGAAGTGAGTGTGAATCCATTCTAGATTAATACTAAATAACCTGTAATTTGTATTTTGTAGCCAACAGACTTTTTTTTACGTATTCGGTACAATTTATGACGTAACTATGAGATATAAGTTATGTAAAAATATAATTTTAATAAAATGATCATGAACTTGTAAACCTCTGTAATTTGCGCTGTTAAATGCTGATGTTTAAATTCTGCTAAAATATAATTATATTGAAAGTATTTTGATAAAATAAACTTGTTCACTGGAAAGAGAATTAAAAGATATTGCAATAAAATACATATAACACTATTAAAATCGGAATGTATTATTTAACAAAAACTTGTAGACAAATATTATTGTATAGTGCAAATTGTTATTTTGATAAAAGTGCATTCAAATCGCAATAACATAAAAATAAATTTTTAATCATTGTTTACTCGAAAACTTACTTTACCTTATGAGCCCTTTTTCCGGCTGCCGCCTCACTTGTACCGTTCTTGAGAAATAAATATATGAGCATTGTTATGCTTGTCTGTACACAGGAAGAATGAGGTAAATACGGAATAAAATTCAATATCCTTTCTATAAATCATAAGTTATACAAGGTGTTTCAAAAATACGGGGCATAATTTCAGGTATGTATTTCCCACATGTAGACAATCAAAATAGTTAATTACAACATGTGTCTGGAAATGCTTTATTTCCGAGTTGTGGCCTTCACAACATTGAAATTCACCGGAACGTTTTTCTTTCCGCAGGTCGTTGCCGTCAAAGGAGACATTAAGAGGGCACTCTGACAGTTCATTCCGAGGCGAAGGTTACATTCAGTGTTGTGTAGGCGTTAGACTGTGCGACATGTATTCAAATCAAGAGCTGGCAGATATACACTTCATGTAAGGTAAGGCAGACGGCAATGCTGCGCTGGCTCGTCGTTTGTACCAGGAGAGGTACCCACAGCGACAATGTCCAGATCGGAAGACATTTGTACGTCTCCATTACCGTCTGTGCGAGTATGGAAAATTTAACTCTCCTAGTTGGGAAGGGGACGACCAAGATCTACAACTCCAGAAGTACATGAGGAGAATCTGGAGGCTGTGAACATGACTCCTTCTAACAGCACACGAAGAGTAGCGTTGCAAGTCAATGTTCCTCATACGACTGTCTGGAGACTATTGAAAGAGTATCAATTGTATCCTTATCATTTGCAACGTGTACAGACCCTGTCACCAGCAGGTCAATGAGACATCGATGTGAGGTCTGTATTCAAGCAGGAGGTGGACATTTTGAACATCTTCTGTAATGACAACGACCTGCGGAAAGAAAAACGTTCCGGTGAATTTTAATGTTTTGAAGGCCATAACTCGGAAATAAAGCATTTCCGGACACATGTTGTAATGAACTATTTTGAATGTCTACATGTGGGAAATACATATCTGAAATTATGCCCCGTATTTTTGAAACAACCTGTATATTATATCTTAGTATTACATCTCAATATCTTCCATTCTTCCATTATAACAGTGTTGGTTCTCTTTTATAGAAATGCAACAAAATTCATGAAATTTTCTAAAATTACTAGCAGGCCTAAACACAATATTAATTTAAGAAATGTTTTATTACTTTTCAACCTGTTGACCTTCAAATATATTGTGACAGCGACGTGAGATTCGAACTCACGACCAGCGTCCCGCAAGAAAGCAGATCGCGCGGGGACGGCGCGCGGCGGAGAGAAGTAAGGGGGAAGGGCCTACGCGGCGAGAGAGTGGAGAGGGAGTTTGCGCGCAATCTCTGCTTGCCTAGAGAGGCCGAGAAATCCGTCGAAGTGGAAGACTCGCGAATTCGAACTTTCGAGGCTACGTCGCTGTGGTTATAAATTACGGTCGCGAAGGAACGACAGTCGTTTTCAGTTGATTAGCCAGCCAGTCAGTGAGAAAGCCAGAGCAAGCAAGCCAGTCTTGTGTACCGAAGTTCGACTCGAGTGTGCGTCCGCAACTGCGTCAGCATCCGAAGGCCTGAGTTCGAGTGCAGTGGACCACAGTTGGAGGGACCTGAGTTCGAGTGCAGTGGACCGCAGTTGGAGGGACCTGAGTTCGAGTACAGTGAACTGTATCTGAAGGTCTGTGGTTCGAGATACTGTGAACTCGAGTGTCTGAGCTAGAAGAACCGTGAACTGAGAACTGACAGTTCTGATTTGTAAATAGTGCTTTGTAAATATTAGTTAAGATTAATAGTTCATTGTTGTTCGTAATAGTCCAAGTAAATTGTCATTGTCGTCGGTGGAGTGCTATAACGAATACTGTGTTGAGTGAAAATCCAATTGTTGACGAGAGCGTTTAAGGTGAATTGTAGAAAGGAATTATTGTTGGAAGAATAAAATCCTGTTGGGAGTTAAAAAAAGTTACAATATTAATTCGTGTCTTCAGTATACACAAAATTTGGATAAGGAAACATTGTTTTTCAAACTAATGTACAGGGTGGTTATAACTAAACTGACGGTGTTGAGCGTGGCACAGTACGGACTTTAATGGTCGTAGGAATGTGAAACTTCGTAGATATTCTAAGTAACAAATGCGCTCGCGAATTGTGCCAAAAAATTAGTTTCAAGTCTCGCCATCAGGTGTAAATATGGCGCTGTAAGCAGGCAAAACGAGCAATTGTCTGTAACTCTGACGTCAGTATGTTCTCCCGGTTGCATTTCATTGTGTCAGTTACCTGTTGCTTGGTGACGCGTGTTCAAGTGAATGTTCGTTGAAAATTTAGAAGGTTGAAATTTTCCTTGTGAAACGCAATGGCTATTGCGAAGAGAGACAGTGCACAGCTAGTGAAGTTATTTTACCAGAATGAAAGCAACAGCAACGCTGAATTGTGGGAATATCGCCGACAGAAACAGTTGAGAAGTGGTCCCATGTCAATTAATGGGCTGAAGAAAATGATGAGAAAATTCGAGGAAACAGGTGAATTAGATGTCCCACCAGGGAGAAGAAGGCGGCCCATCCCCATAGAAGTCGTTGATGAAGTTTCTATAACTGTAGCTGGCCGTGCAACACATGACTCAAATTCTTCAACCACTGCTCGAGCTGTGTCACGTGAATTGTGGCTCTCCTGGTCAAGAGTTCGCAAGATTTTGCGGTGCATTTTACACAACTATCCCTACAAAAGTCATACTTACAGCAATTGAAACCCCGTCAGTTTAATTATAACCACCTTGACGGTGTTCAGCTTCGCACAGCACGGACTGTAATGATAGTAGAAGTGTGAAACCTCGTAGATGTGCTAATTAAGCAATGCGCTCGCGAATTATTACAAAAAAATAATTAGTTCCACATCTTGCCACTAGGTGAAGTTATGGCGCTTTAACCAATCATAACGTGGCATGGGCGCATGAAAAAGGCAGGAAAGATCAAACACATGATAACGGCAGGTTTATTAGGAGCTATGGTTACAAACACTGTTCAATTTGGCCTCCAACCTCAGCACATGTTGCATCCGCAACACGGCATGATGGACAGTTGCTCGTAGCATATCTGGTAAAATTAGAGGGACATGTCTTTGTATGCTAGACTTCAGGTCAGGCCGTCCTCTCTCTGGTGCGACACCTAATTCACCTGTTTCCTCGATTTTTTTCATTATTTTCTTCAGCCCATTAATTGACATGGGACCACTTCTCAACTGTTTCGAAGGTTCGCGAAGTGTGACCTAACACATAAAAGCGAGCAGCCTTCGAGTCTGCAAGTCGGTTTACTGAAGCAGCCGTGAGCGAGCAAGGAAGCTAGCCTCGAGACTGGGGTTCGACGCGAAGAAGAGGCGTAAAGCCACTTTAGTTTGCACAGCCAGTTCAGCTTCTGAATCAGCAGCGTCCAAGCGGAAGCAACGCGACCGGGAGTCTTGGGTTCGACGAGAGTAAACTTGAGTATCTGTGGCAGCGTCCAGGTGGAAACAACGAGTCCGGGAGTCTTGGGATCGGCATGCAGTGAACTTTATCTGAAAGTCTTGGGTTCGAAGTGCACTGTAGACTTGAGTGAGTGAGATAGAAGAAGTAGCCAAGGCGAACGAACTGACAACTGACAGTTTTGTCATACATAGTGCTTTGTGAACGTTAGTTGAGATTAGGAGTACATTGTTATTCTTGTCAATAATCCACGTGAATTGTCATTGTCGTCCGTGGAGTGCAATAACGAATACTGTGTTGCTGTATTAAGTGGAATACCCATTGTTGACGGGTGTGTTATTAAAGTTTAGAAGAAAAATACCCATTGTTGCTTGAATTAAAAGTCACAATTGGTATCAGAAACGGGACATTATTTACATAATGGGGAACCTACAGCAGATCCTGCAAGCCGTCACGGAACTGAAAAAGGACAATAGTGAAGTAAAAGCAGGCATGAAAAACGACGTCAGTGAGGTGAAGAACGACATACGTGAAGTGAAAATTGAAGTCACTACACAAATTGGCGGCGTTTAGGCCCACGTAGAAGGAATTGTTACCACCGTAAAGGATGAAATTAAAGCAGCTTTTGACAAAACAAACGAGAATTTCGCAACCGTAAACACAGCAGTGGCCGAAATCAGACAGGACGTAGACTAATTCGACGGCAAAATTCGCGCTCTCGAACGCCATCAAGAAGAGACGAGTGAGTTGCTCGACAATACGAGTGAGGTGCTAGATAAACATGCTTAGGAAAACAAGCACATACTCGCGTTAGTGGATCGCTATGCCAAAGACCAAAACGGATAGTTGCCAAAGAGGTTCGACGGCCCATGGAAGAAATGGAAACATAATTAAGGACCCCATATAGTGCCGCTGAGGAATCAACGCCTCCAACTAGACATTCGAAAGTCAATACGCTGAAATTCGATGGTACGACGTCTTGGTCATATTCCGTCGCCAGTTCAAGGCTATCGCGATACATAACGGGTGGACGCCAGCGGACAAGACTACCCAGCTGGTGACCGCGCTTCAGGGACAGGTGTCGGAGATACTTCACAGCGTTCCAGAAGAGAAGACAGCCGCTGAGATAATGGTGGCCTTGAACGGACGTTACGGTAACCAACAATTTTCGGCAGCATTTAGGAACCAACTAAAAACGAGGGTCTAACAGTCAGGCAAGTCCCTACAAAAATTTGCGATGACAGTATAACAACTTATCCTAAAGGCCCTCAAGGGCATACTTCCTAACTCCGTCGCTGGAGACGCGGCCTACCCATTCTGCAGCGGAGTTCGACACCCTGAGATCAGACAACAGCTAATCTTGGCTGAGCATCGCACCATCAACGAAGCCCTGGTGGCACCCCACAGAATGGAGGCGGCCAAGTTGACGGCGAACGTCTCGGCATCACACCGGATTAGGAGCGTCACGGTGGCCGACGTCGACGAAAGTCAACCGAAGTCACCCGAGAGACGGAGACGAGGAGTGCCCGTCTGCTGGTCCTGCAGCGAACCTGGACACTTAGGGAGGGACTGTGACCGATCTGGTCACAGAGAGGAAAACTAGAAGGGTCCGATGCGCGGAGGAGTACGTCGGCGCCGTCATCAACATCCTCTCGCCTGATCTTGAATACGGTTAACATAAGATGCGACGATGAGCTGATTCCTGACTGATGGATAAGAGGCCGTCTATGCAAGGTATTGGTAGGCATCGGGGCGTCGCTCACTATCGCCAGGCAGGAAGTCGTGCGTGACCTACCTGGGTGGGCGCCGCTGCTCCGATATGAGCTACGTACTGCTTCAGGCTAGAGCCTGCCCAGCCAAAAAGTGGTTTTCCTGGATCCGACCTTGGAAACATGACACTGGAAATGTTGTTGCTCATCGCCAACATCACCGAAGACGTCATCCTAGGACTCGACGCCATGAGGATTTTCGATGCGACGGTGGACGTCCGGCGCCGTATCCTCCGTTTTGGTCATAATTAAGTGTTCCTGAGGGACATCGAATAATAAACCCATGGCCAGCCTACTCACCTTGGAGAATCAAGCGATGGTCACAGCAGGCTGCGAGATGGTAATGATGGCACGACTGGATGGACAGCCTAAGAGAAACCTGCACCTGGACTCGCAAATATCTCTGATAGATGCGGTTTATGCGGCCAGATTCCTACTCCCGAACCAGAATGTGGTACCGCTGAGGGTCCTGAATATCACCAATCGGAACATGGAAATGCCTATTGGAACTGTACTAGGTAGCGTCTGTGACGTCTCTGGGGAATAAGGAGGAGCGTCAGCGACCACGTCGATAACTGGACCCATCACCGAAAGAGCTGGCTCGAGAATTGGCGGATGATTTAAGCAAAAGAGAAAGACGACAAGTCCACGATCTAGTGACTGAGTTTCAGGACGTGTTCAGCCTGTCTGAAAGTGACTACGGGACAACGGAGAAAGTTCAGCACCGCATCGACAACGGAAATGCTCGCCCAATCAGACAACCTCTCGACGTGTCTCTCTAGCTAAACAGAGGGTGATTAAAAACCAGCTGGAAGGCATGAAACAAGAGGGTTTGTCGCGGAATTCGACAGCCCTTGCTCAGCACCTGTGGTGCTTTTGAAAAAGAAGAATGGGGACCTTGGTTTCTGCGTGGACTGCAGAAAACTGAAAGACGTCACCAAGAAGGACTGCTTTCCCTTTCCACGAATTGTCGAGAACTTGGACACCCTGGCAGAAACAGAGTGGTTCTCAAAGTTGCATCTCAAGTCAGGGTACAGGAAGGTGGCGCTAGATTCTGAGGACAAGGAGAAAAGGGCATTATCTATATGCCAGGGCAATGGCAGTTCACCGTTATGCCGTTCGGCCTCTGCAACGCCCCGGATACATTCCAGAGACTAATGGAGTCCGTAATGAGAGGCCTGACATACGACACCTGTATGCTGTACCTTGATGACGTCATCGTGGTCGGCAAGTCCTTCGGCGAACAACAGTTGAACCTGAGGATAGTATTAGAGACACTGCGACAAGCCAGGCTGAAGTTGAACCCGAAGACATGTCATCTGTTTCAGAAGAAGTTCAGATATCTGGGGCACATAGTAGGGACCAACGGAGTGGCCACGGACACGCAAATCCTGCAGGCCGTCAGAGGATGGCCGAGACCGAGGACAAGCAGGATTTGCGCTGCTTTCCGGCCTCTGCACTTATTACAGAATGTTCGTAGCTGAGTTCGCCAACATCGCTAAGCCTCAAACCCAGCTGACCGAGGAGAAACAACAATTCCAATGGACAAACGAGGCGGAGTCATCCTTCCAGTCGCTGAAATAGGCGCTCTGCACTGCTCCTGTACTAGGATATGCCATCCCTGGAAGGAAGTTCACGCTCGACACCGACGATAGCAAATAGGTTTGGGCGGAGTACTCTCTCAGGAACAGGACGGAAAACAGAGGTTGATTGCCTCTTTCAGCCGAAGACTGTCCAATGCTGAAAGGAACAACTGCGTCACTCGTAGAGAACTTCTTGCCATTGTGGAAGCCCTGAAGCATTTCCACAAATATTGTTATGGCCAGCAATTCAATCTGAGGACAGACCATTTTGCACTAAATTGGCTATTGGGCTTCAAGAATCTGGAGTAGCATACCGCCCGTTGGATTCAACGTCTGCAGGAGTACAACTTCACCTCCGAACACCGCCAAGGGAAGAAATATTCCAACGCTGATTCTCTATCACGACGCCCTTGCCCGGATGGCTGCAAATACTGCGTGAATGTAGAAGAGCGAGTTTGCGCCGAGCACATTATGGGATAACGTCACCATAAGGAGAGAGCAATTAGAGGACCCAAATATTTGACAGCTACTGCGTGATGTGGAGTCCGGTCAGTGATCAGTGTCGGTCGATATCGCCAACCGTAGCACCACTTATAAGAGATACTGGGCCCATTGGGAAACTTCCACTGTCAAGTACGATATTTGGGAGTCGGCCGATGGAAGGACCGCATAGAACAACTTGTCCTGCCCAGGAGCAAGGTAAAGGAAGTGCTGGAAGAGGCTCATGATGGCGTGACTGGAAGCCACCTGGGAGCTAACAACACGCTGGAAAAGTTAAGGCAGAGGTTCTACTGGCTGCATCAGAGAACCGACACGGAACAATGGTGCCGAAGATGCGACACACGTGCAGCCATTCGAGGACAAAGGACAAGCAGCAGGTGAGCCAAGCAGCAGTACAACTTGGGAGCTCCTTTTGAAAGAATCGCCATCGATGTTGCTGGACCAATCCCGGCCACGGATCGAGAGAACCGCTACCTGCTAGCAGCCATGGATTATTTCACAAAATGGCCAGAGGTGTACGCGATTTCCAACTAAGAGGCTTTGACGGTGGTAGACGCACTGCTTGACAACTTCATCTGCCGATTCGGTGTGCCCTGGGAACTGCACATTGATCAGGGGCTCAACTTCGAATCCAAATTTATTAAAGGATTGTTCGAGCGTCTGGGGGTTCATAAAACCAGGACCACTCCCCTCTACCCACAGTCCGACGTCATGGTGGAACGCTACATCAAAACTGTGGAAGAGCACCTACGGTAGGAATTGTCCAACCGTCAGCCAGACTGGGCTGCCAGAGTCCCACTGTTACTCTTGGCCTACAGCGCTTCGGTCCACGATACAACAGGGATGACACCAGCTAACATGGTATTCGGGAGAGGTACGCCTCCACTGTGATCTACTGTTTGGCACGCCACCTAGCGCTGACCTGCCAGCGACAGACTTCGTGGCAGAACTGACTGAGAAGTTGAATGAGTCCATCAACTGGCTAGAGAGCACCTCAAGATGACCAGTGACAGGATGAAAGTGCCTTCGAATCTGTAAGTCAGTTCTGTGAAGCAGCCGTGAGCGAGCAAGGAAGCCAGCCTTCGAGACCGAGGTTCGACTCGAAGAAGAGGCGCAAAGACATTTTAGTTTGGACAGCCAGTTCAACTTGTGAATCAGCAGCGTCCAGGCGGAAGCAACTCGACCAGGAGTCTTTGGTTCGACGTGAGTGAACTTGAGTATCTGTGGCAGCGTCCAGGCGAGGTCAACGCGTCTGGGAGTATTGGATTCTACCTGAATGAATTTGAGTAACTGTGGCAGCGTCCAGGCTACGTCATCGCGCCTCGGAGTCTAGGGTTCGACGTGAATTAAAATGAGTAAATGTGGCAGCGTCAGGCGGAAACGACCCGTTCTGGAGTCTTGGTTCGGCGTACAGTGAATTTTACCTGAGAGTCTGTGTTGTTGTGTTAAGTGGAATTCCCATTGGTGACGGGTGTGTTATTGAAATTTAGAAGTAAAAAAATTGAATTAAAAGTCAAAATATCTACGAAGTTTCACACTCTTACGATCATTAGAGTCCGTACTGTGCCACGCTGAACACCGTCATTTTAATTACAACCACTTTTACTTCAAACATATAAATTTATGCTTCCCTTGGAAGGAGATACTAATACTGTTGAGCCCCAGAACCTATAAATTTCTTAAATTTTTGAAGGTCATTATATTTCTCTTTCGAAATACTGTATATACCCGAATATAAGCCGCCCCTAAATTAAAGCCGTCCGTAATTTTTAGGCTATTTTTGGGGATAAATCGTGAAACGGCGAACGCCAGTAGTGGAAGTTATCCCCACCCTTTCCGTTCGGCACCTCGCTCGCCTGCTCTCTCTCTACTGCCTCTCTCTACTATCTGTCCCGCTTCGGTGGATCACTGCCTACCGCCTCGCGCGTATTTCATATTTTACAACACAATACGTTTTTTCCTCGAACTAACACGTACTAATACAAAATACAACGAAATTACAGCGCATTAGACAACCATGACATGTACTAACACTACACAATACAACCAAATTAGGGCGAATTAGACAACAACACATGTAATGTGGTTTTTCATAAAACAACACTCTCCTGTTAAGTTTGCCTCGAAGTAACACAATAGCCACCAGAGCCTCGTTTTCTGTAATCCCGACCCACCACGTGTCGGAGAGGCTGGTTTGTGAATGAGAGGTTATACTGTATTACTTCTCGCAGAACGTCACATCGTTTCCCCTTTAGGTCCCTGCGGGCCCTGAAAAGGACCCCTTACAGGAGGAGCATCACTGTAGAAAAACTAGAAATTAGTCCCTAACATGAGATGAATATACAGAAGAAATGTCTTCAAGGAAGGCTGTGGAATGTTTGGTTTGGGCCTCTCCATTGCCGGTGTCGTGTCCAGGGGGTCAGATAGCAGGGGATGATAGGATCGGCCCGGAGGGTCTGGGTGGAAGGCCTATCAATCCTAGTACCAATGCTTAAGGACCTCAATGAGCGAAAAATAAAGTCAGATTTTTATAGAAGTGTGGATACAAGGATTAATACAGTAATAACCGAACTAAATAATAAAATCCTTAATGTAATGGTAATAAAAAAACATTATCAGTAAATCGTTAGTAAAGTGAACTGATCATAGCAGTCATATACAAATATTAAAAGTTACTGATTCCTCTCACAAGTTCGGCTGTAATGAGAGTAAAATATCAATTACTAAATCTCAATTGTTTAGGCAGTATGTTTTAACACACAGCTTCACACTTACATGAAAGAACTGCAACTGTTGAGTTGGTCACCTTCCCCTGGTAGAAGTTGATCGAAGTCTAACTATCAAAATTAGTAAAATTCTCTAAGTTCAAAAATATAAATCTGTCTACACTTTCCTGCAAAGTGTTGTGTTGGAGAACTTCGGCGTCTATAGCCTCAGCCTAACTACTCCTGGCGTCTATGCAACTAATGAGCTTCTAATCGTCGTCTTCAGCAGAGTGGTCGAACTGAACACAAGCCACTGCTTATATATGAATTTGAACAAAGGGTGACGCCAAAAAGGGCAATATCCATTGGATCTCATGGCCGGAATTGTAATGAGGAGTCAGCTTACAATTGGTTCATACAATTTGCAAAATCACGTAAAGTTGACATGTGTAACCACATAAGGTTAGGCTACATACTGATAAACAGGATGAGCTTGTGGAATCTGTGGTAATTTAGAATTACAGAAATAACCATAATTTCCCATCTTGTCATACCCACATTGTCGTACCTTGTACTGCGACAAAGTTATAGTACAATATATTAACATTTATGTTCTACACGTAGGATTTAGATAATCAAATACGAAAGTCAACCATTGTCTGGTCCCTATTTTATAACAAACAATGAAATATTCATAGTTATTTAGTACTGACATGACATTAGCAATGATTATCTTAGCCTTGATAAAGCAATGGTACAACAAGGTTACTTTACATATTTTGGTGGTGATCTCAACCTTGCTGGGGCAATAGCACAACAAGATTAACTATTACGTCAAGCCATACAGGGTGTTTAAGCTAAACAAGCTGGGCATCACATTACTCCCAACTTTCAAAATGTTTGTGTATATGCAAACCAAACATTTTTACTAAACATAAAAATAAAATAAACAATCTAACAATACTACAATATTCTGTTTCAAATAGTGCAAAATTGAGTAAACAAAACTTAATAGATTATATATAACATTGGTGTAAAAATGAAAGAAATAGTTGATATATAAATTAAATTAATTATATACTTATTTGTGTTTCAACAAAGTCTATTCATATTGTTATAACTCTTTATCAAATTACTTCTCACGCTAAAACAGGATGTGGTCAATTTTCAGTCGACCTACAACTCATTTACTCTTAAATACAACGTATCTTATCTGTGGCTACTTCCTTGAGAAAGTTAGCACTTAATTAATTACAATTTTAATTCTTCAAGCATCTTGACTAACAAAATTTATCAACTTCCTTGCTGGCTGCTAATGTCGAATGAAGAGTGCTGGAGGTCCTGGTTTCGATGCGGTTGGCTTCTCCGTTGTTCCTGGTACTGGGTTTGGCTCGTTGTCATCCGGTTTCTCTAGGTCAACAGTTATATTGTCCCTGGTTCGACAGCGAACTCGGGGTGTCGGCCTGGCACCTCTAATCACTGAATAACGTTGATGAACGCTCTGAGAACAACTCATTAATTTTTTTCTGAATGTCACTAATGCCAATAACACAGACAATGCAAGTAGGATAAATGGAAATACACTGATGTGAGTACTTGGGGTCAAATCGGGTTTATTCCTTAACTCCGACGTTAGCCCTGACACATCAAAGTTATGACGAGATTGCACTGCCTCACTCTTAGCAATTACAGTGTTCAGCGTAAGCATAGCCTCTTCCGACGAAAACTGTGGTAAGTGGCTTTTAAGTATTTCTGTTTCATTATTATCTAACAAGTCTCCAATTTGTGGTAGTACAATGTGTAAATCTGTGCGTATTTGAACTTCAGACCTTCCCATAGAATGAGGGAATAATTTAAAAGATTCTGAGTGTATGTAGCAGTTTGAACTATCGTTTAGAACACCAGCGTTCTCCAACCTTAAATTTGTAACTTTATTTTCTAATGTATCATATTCAAATCCAGGAGTGTAACAGTTGAGTGTAACATCAGTAGGCTGGTACAAGCTATAGACCCAAAACTGGTTGTTCGGTGATCTAGCTGGGAGTGGATGATTTAAAATTAACCTGCTACAATGCTCTCGAATCATGTTTTCTTTACCAAGAAACAATGCTATTATACAACTGGGTTGATTTTGTCTATGCAATATATCGTCGCTTAAGAACCAATACCGCGTAACTGACAAAATGTAAATTTTACAGGAGAAGGAAAAAACCGAATAAAAACCATAAAAATAACGCAATAGTCTTGAAAAGTGGTGTATGGCTATGAAATAGCATAACTAATTTGTAACT
>JAJSOF020000007.1:68678197-68789220 GCA_025594305.2 Periplaneta americana
CAAAAATAACAAAAATGCTGAAAGCTTTTGAGGAACTGATCCATCACTGACTTGCCAAGGAAAGGATAGACTGCAGCAATATATTTGGTTAGTAAGGTAACCGTAGTCGTATTGAAAAACAACAATAAACATAATTCAAACACGCAATTGTAGAGGACATCTTTACACAACAATTAGAACTTTGGTAAAATATCAATGGGAAATTCACTTCAGATTGGTGAAAACCCCATGTAGGAATTATGGGCAAATGAGTTGGCGGACAAATTGGCAAAAGCAACAGCTGAAGATGGAGAACTACAGAACATTTATCATAAAATCTCAAAAAACCATTAAAACTGACATACAAGAAACAGGATATCATCAATGGCAGAACAGATGGAGCAATACAAACAAAAGAGGCTCTTTCGAAATCCTTCTTCCTTTCCATCAAAAATGACTCAAGATAAAACTACTCCCTTACACCGGACTTCACAGTAATCATCTCGGGCCATGGAAAAACCAAAGAATACGTAATGTAAATTCCACATCATAGAGGATCCAAGGTGTACATGTAATAACACCCGACAAACTGTAAGCCAGTGATGAGAAGATATTAGCTACCAATCATGGCAGAAGAGCTCGACCTTTGATCACGAGCGCATAACGCATCCACTACATAGCGTCGTAACGTAGACATCAGGGATGTACATGCACATGCAGCGAATAAAAACAGCAATTAGTACAATAACTTGCGTTACTAACTTTCTGGCTATGTAGTAGGGCTAATTATTCAGTTATTTAATATACATACATATATAAACAAATCGTAAAGGGAAGGTTTTTTTAGAAACAAAAAGAGAAATAGGAAAAGTTATTGTATGTAAACCATTTTCTCGTTAAAAGCAAATTGTTTATTATGTAAATACTTCACTTCATTGGTTAGGGGAAACTAATAGGGTCTACCTGCTCGACATGTGTGATCTCTACGTACTTCTGAGTATTTATGGAAAAATAATAATGTCAATATTGATTGAAATAGAGTATATTGATTGTGTGATTATGAAAATGTAGTCCTTGCTCTCAGTCGTGATTATGTAATGAGTTTTCTTGAGTGATTTGTAAGATGCACGTAACACGAAAAAAAAATTGATTAAATTAAGATATTGAGAGTCATCGTAATTTTGGGGTCAATCATTTAAGGAGATATGTATGATTTTAAACTTCCCAATTTTCGCCAAAATTTGTGAAATTTAAACTATATAAACATATCTATAATAAATAATAATATCATCTATACTAAATTTGGTGCAATTAGGTCTAATAGTTTTGAAATTATATTTTAAGTACCGTATATTTTATATTGACTAAAAAAGCTCCTTGCAACAAAGTTTTCAAAATGTTTAGTTCATATTTGCTCAAAAAAGTGAATTAGTTTTTGAGCTTACTAATAGTATAAGTGAAAGTGCAATCAAAGATAAAATATTATTTCTTAATTAAAGAAACACGTAGTCTAATAAAATTAAATATCCAGAAACAAGCGACAAATAAAACACCAACAATACATTTAAAATAAAGAAATAAAAAAGGAATCTAGATACAATCTACTGACCAAAATGTAAATTAATTTACCTTCGATGTCAGTCGAAATCAATTTATTTCTCTCTTCTCCTGAATAATCCCTATATATTTTTTTCATATTGCGTCTCATAATGTCGTTTTATGTTGCTTTTTGCAAATGATATTTTATACACAAACAAACACTGGTCTTCATCACCATGTTCGAAGCATAAATATTGTATCTTCCACTCTTCCTTGAAAGCTTTAAGCGCTTCCGTTCCATCATTATGCTGTGTTCTAAGCAGTGGCGGCTCCATACATATTTAATGCATAGTGCCAAAATCAGTGGTATATCCAGGATACCCTAAGGGGAGGGTAACTCTTTTTCCTACTATAAGCAATAATAATAATAATAATAATAATAATAATAATAATAATAATAATAATTAGAGACGAGAATTCCATGCTAATACATGTTTTTATAGGAACATATGACATACGTAGCTCATACTTAGTACTTATCCAATTCATTACTTTCCGTTCAAATATGTTTACTTTTCCCGTGCATATTTGCATGTTTTTCCACTTTTTTAGGGATAAAACATGCATAATGCATATTTAGGTAATTTTTTTAGCTTAATAATGCATATAATATACATTAAATTCAGTTTAAATGCATGTTTTAATGGTTTTGTGTGGACACCTTAGTTTCTCGGTTTTATGTCCCATATTTTAGCTTCAGAAATCAGGATTGAAAAAACTAAATAACAGAAAAATTAAATAAAATGTTAAGGTTTTCTCAATAAGGTGTTAGAGGATCTTTCCTGGACGGAAGTCCACTTTTACAACACTTTACCGATGACCCTCTATACACTGCGTGTCATAAATTTATTACGTTGGATATTTTGAGAATAGTAAGTAGAGAGGAAATATAGAGGATTCAAGGAAATTGCCGACAAATAATTTAGGTCAAAAGCATCCTCTTTCTTTCAGGAGGTTGTAAATTCTCTTCCTTTTCTAGTACTAGTAGCAATTTAGATTCTTCTAAAATTGGAATCACCGTAAAACTGTGTTTGCAGTGTGTGAATGTCGTAAGTTGTTAATGTGCTTGTTTATTCTGTTTGCAAGCGGGTTAATGTGGTTCTAATATGTTTCAATTTAAAGATTCCGAAAGTGTACTTTTTGCACAGTGGATTACTGTAAAGGAAAATATTTTGTTAGATCAGATGAGGATGTATTTTGCGACTGTTGGAGTAAAGAGTAAAGCAATGCTGTTCTGTTTCGAACATTTTATATGACAATTGTTATTTGTAAAAATCACAAAACTTGTTCAAAATAATTATTAAATTACGATGTCCGTTTTTAAATCGTATCTAGGTAACCGTAAGGTCTATAATTTCAGATGAAATGTACTAAAAAATTTCAAGTCGACCAGGATGTCGTATCTGTTTTACATATTGCAAGAATGCAACAAAAGAAATAATATTCAAAGAATTTCATAGATCCCTCAGTTATGCCTGTGGAAAGTGAATGTAGCGGAAAAAAATTGGACAGGGTCCTAAATGCTAACCCAGACTGCGGATTCTTTTGTTCAGTGAAGAAGGTTATTTGTGAAAACTTGAATGAAGAATTTGACCTGACTGTCACAAATATGTTCATTCAAGTTTAAACCTGTAACTTCTGCAATATAGAGACAAGAGCAGGAATCTCACAGAAACCGATTTAAAATGTTATTAGGTTTTTAACTGTGCAAAAAGTGAAGTGAAATAAGACATTTTGAAACAAAAATTAAAAAGTGCATATTTTAATGTATTTTTTATTTGATCATGCATATTTCATAGTTTGATAGTACATGAATGCATGCATATTTTGGGATTTTATAGTGCATAAAATTCTCGTCTCTAATAATAATAATAATAATAATAATAATAATAATAATAATAATAATAATAATCACTCACCAAAAGTTATACAACTGGAGCACTTGAGCACTTTTTTGTTGACCAGGTTAATATGCGCGATAGATAAAACCCATTCGCCTATTCTTCAGACTTGAAAATAAATCCATCATTTTTTTGTTGAAGTTGTCTATTTTGCAAACAAACTCCTCAGATTCATCGTGCCTTCTTAGTGCTAAATCTAGTGCCCTACAAAATCGTATACAATTTATTATTAAATTTAACATATCTGTTTTTATCAACTTGCTCATTGTGTTTTGCAATCGCGAATTTAACTGATTTTCAGTGTTCGCTTTACCCAGCATAGACAAACTGAAGACGTTATTCATATTAACCTTTGACTTATGATGTGTTTTTATTTTACCCCATAAGTGTACTAAATCTGTCACACCCACTTTGACCAGCTAAGTTCACCTCCGAACAGAACACACGGGAAAAAGAAAAAGCATTTTCACATCACATCCACACAACCAGTTGTTTTTTAAATAAATATCTTGGTTGAATTTGCGAGATCTGTTAACTTTAGCACTTTGCTGCTTTCGATGAATATTTAAGTGGTGTTGGTCTGCCTAATTCTTTAACACGAAGTTTGTTTTCATATGTTAATGTTGAAAACTGATATTTCAATAAAGCGCCAACCGAATTAATTTTTTAACAGTACACAACACGATAACACGACCACTATTACGATGACAACCTCACGACTTAACACGTTCACACTACACTTGGTACTGTTGTAGAAAATAATAAAGTGAAAACTTTCTCAAGCCAAGTTTCAAGAAACCGGGAGAGATTTTATTATCTTATTGTTGCAGTCTTCGCTTAGAAACTTGTTCCGACAAAGCGGAAGGATAGACAGAGCGCGAGGTAGTAAGGGATCGGCATAGTAAATGGGGATGTATACAGTTTTACAAGCATTGCAAAAGCCAGCGGCAATTTGTGCCTGGCACATTTCAGATCATGCTTTTAGATGCTGAAAAGGACGAGCGAACATGAAGATTGCGCGCGCATCCCATTATATTTCTTATGGGATGTAGTGCCTGGCAGATCCATCCTCCAAACACTGGTTACAACGTGTTTCGCTGCAAGATCATATTGACGGTAGAGTTTGTGTAAGCGTAACTTGTTTCTCTCAGGTTTTGAGCGGAAAATATGAATTCTCCTTTTCCTTCTGTATTCTGGTAGTGCCATGGCACAACGGCACTACCTCTAAAGCCGCCCCTGTTTATAAGATCTGTACATCCTTTAGCAATGTTTACAGGTAAAAGAGCTCCGCGATACGCGCAGCGGGCATAAAATAGCCCTCGCTCGAAATTACTAGTCACCATCGCAAGACTGCTGTAAGCCATCTAATCTATGAATGTCCGGACACACGACAGCAGAGATCAGTTTTAATAGCAGATATACAAAAATGGACCAGTTACCAACCGACAGCTCATAACATTTCATTTGAGGGCTTTCTGTGAATATATATACTCAATTAACTTGTAGAACATAATAATGGAATCAATTATAAAATAACAATATGATAAACAAACTGTAAATATGTTCATTATACATCTTGATTACACGATTTTTAAAACTATATCACTTCGGAAAAAGTATTATGTCTACTTTCTCGTGTTAAATTTTACATTACCTCGTTAACGTGTTTCAGCCTGTTATCGGAAATCTTCAGAACTGCTTTTACTGGTCTTGGCGCCATTTTATGTTTCCTGTGGGGCTGTGTTTGTGTAGTGTAATGGAGTCAAAGAGTGTGTGTGTTCTGAAATTGAGTTGTCTGTTGAGAATTTAATTTGGATGTGTTTTTGTTTGTCTATATATTTCTGTATTGTTCTAGTGTGTTTAGTTTCTGGCTTTTGGTTGAATATGTAGAATTTACATGTCTGTGTTGATGTCTCTGTAGGTGTGGTTAGCATTTGTGATGTGTTCTGCATTATTTTGTGGAAGTGTTTTGTAGTTTTGTTATGGCTGTGATGTGATCTTTGTAACATGTTTGAAATGATCGACCTCTGTCCTATGCAGAAGTCGTTGCATATGTTGCATTTGAGTCTGTATACGCCTGTGTGGTTGTATTTGTTTGTTTGTGTTGTTTGTGTGTTGAAATGCTTTTGTAGAGCATAATTTGTTCCGTATGCGATGTAATTAATTTCTTGAATGAGGTTGTAATCACAAAAATACATCACACTAACATACGCAAACTAAGACACACACAAGATTGCAACCTCATTTAAGAAATTAAATTACAACATCGCATACAGAACAAATAAATGTAAATTATGACTAGACTTCGAAGTTCAGGTTCCAGTCGGACAGATACAACGTAACTGAATAGATCGTAAGAGTTCGCAGTGCTGGGCCATAGTGTCCTTCCCTGAAATTCTATTCCATTTCCATCACTGCTTATGTATCATCATGCCAGCCACATCACTACCATCACCAGGTTTTATAAATAAAATTGGTTCTGTTTACGTTTAAATGTTCCATTAGGTAATTGGAGCCTGATATACATGAAAGTAACAGTGAATAGCTGGGCGTCTTGTATTGATAATGGTAGAGTCGAGAAATTAAGGATATTATTTTATTACCTGTGTTCATAGCTGTATGGCTTAACAGCGTGGCTTCTTCGGGGAAGCATCAGTGCTACAGTGTATCTGTTAACTATTAAATTGCAAACAATCGCCTGTGTGAATTTGCACCATATTTCGAGCTAAAACATAAAATAAACAGTATCATTCGAAAGCCCATATACATTCTCACTAAAGAATGTTATTTTAGAGATATAAGCAGCAGATAATATCTTCTAAACTAAAACGCTTGTAATAGGCTACACATACGTAGGTCCAAGAAACGATATCCCAAAAATTACAGATTAATTTTTTTACAATTGACAGATTCACATCTATGACGTTGCAACATTGACGGTGGTCACGAGTGTAGCGCAGACGGTAACGCGTTTCACTGCTGATATGGGGCTGCGCTCAGATCGGGTTCGATTCCCACTTTGGTTGATTATCTGGTTGTGAAACGAATGTGAGTTAATTTCTAGCGATTCCTCGGCCTCATCTCGTCAAATACCACCCCACTATCACAAATCATATCCATGGTAAATAATATAGTAGTTGATACGTCATTAAATGAGCAACTAAAAATATTGAAAACCCATCAATGACTTCAAGGCAACAAATTAACGGATTGTGAAAAAATATCGGCATTCTCTTACTCAACCTCACAACCTTTGTTTCTCTGGCATGAAGAACTGTATAGGACCTAAATGATTGCAGAGCGCATAGACTTGGCTTGTCCTGGGTCGGACCCATAAATAAAAACTTATTAGGCGTTTTGTAATTGAGTGCAAGGTTAATTACAAAATTATGTTCAAATTCAGCGCAGTTTGGTAATAGCTCATCGCCGGCTCACCTCGAATACACAAACGAATTTGGTCTGAATAGCAGCACTCCGTTCCTAATCACTACATTTGGGTTACCAGTCCTCCTAATGGCAAGAAATAATGATGCGTGTTAATATTTTTATTTAATTTGCAGGAAAAAATCCATTTCATTGAAAAATGTCAAAGGGAAAAGTCATTCCTCATCAGTTTCTCTAATGATGATAAGAGTACAAATCAGAATCGTACGGATAGTACTTATCCAGTAAAATAGTGTTAATATTTAGGGGGCAATTACTTTTTTCTGAGAAAATTATTCATTTGGGTCCAATGAAACATTATAATTTTTACTGCCCTCTATCCAAAGAATAAGCTGTTAAAATTTGCAGTTATATTACTTCCACCCTGTAAATAATGATCGTTCAAGTCCGACAGGTGGCTTGGGTGACATTCGCTAATTCAATACTGACAGGTGGGCCATGCTACCTCAGCACTAACAGAGCCAAGTCCCATTCTCAAACGAATGCATGATAAGTCTCAGGGCCCCAAGTACTTCCTATATCAGCATCGGAAATCCGTAATGCTATCAACACTTCACTCTAGCCTTTCTTCAACTATTGCATATGCTAGATCATATGAGTGGAAGATTGAAAGTATTGGTGCAAGATAGAGGGAAATGGGAGAAGCCTGTCCATCTGTTTTGTTAACCAAAAGTTCCATCACGACATGGCTGGGGATCGAACCCGGATGATGTAGATTTCGACTGCACAGATCACATGAGCACATTGCCAATATTTGTAAATGAGTATAGATGATTGATAAACTGACACACTAGTAACTCTCAATACTGGTTTTGTCCACAAAAGACAACTTTTGTCTCACTTCTATTGGAACCTGTCTCACTAGTGTGGAAAACCAACGCTCTAGAAGTTCAGTAACCTTCCGTCTGCAACACATCCTCAAATTTAGTGGAAATTATAGAACATTCCATGGGTAGCATTATATTGAGAACGTGAGAGTCCAATCCCACACGAAAATAAGCATCCTCTACTTTCGCTTCCAAGAATCTGAAGTACTTTCTTCATTGCAATAAATGTTATAATTGTTAGCATCCCTCTTTACAATTGAAATATATCTCACATTCGCTCTCCTCCAGTCCCTGTAGACAAAATCCCGAATAAATAATAAATAATCAGTGAAATGCATAGATTGAGGGTGCAGTGCACTTGTTGCACATCTGAACCATAATGGGAAACTTTAATAATAGCTGTTTCTTTGTTGTCTTATATATTAAATCCTCCAGACTGCTTTCCTTTTGTGATCCTGGAGTATATGCTTTGTCTCGATCGTTATCATTATTATAATCCATAAGATCTGACAATAAAGACCTTAGTTTGTTTTGTGATCTTTCATCACATGTTTTCCTCCAATAATATACACTATTATATGGAAACTTTCCCTAGTTCTACTGATGGCAACGAAATAGTTATCATCACAGCATTTATCTATAACAAATTTAAATGTTGTAAGAATTCAATACATTCAATATCCTTCATGTATGTATGTATGTATTATTATTATTATTATTATTATTATTATTATTATTATTATTATTATTATTATTATTATTATTATTATTGTTACTATTATTATTGTGAGAAGTGAAATTAGAAGAAAATTTTATTATAATAGACAAGAAATAGCCCGTAGAGCACCAGTTGTTTGTAGTCAAGAAATGAGTTGTCTAGATTCAAAATACTATAATCTTTAAACATGATTTTATACGAATAGAAATTTTTATATTTTCATAAAAATATTTTATTTCTAAAATATATGGTTCATGAGCATTACTAACTGTCAAGATGAGTTTTAGAAAAGGAATCTGAAGTGTCCATGTCAATAAAAGGGCTTCATAGGCATTTGAATTATGGTCCAAGATTTTATAATGATTTTATAAAGAGGAATCTAAACTAAAGTTATTAAACAATACACTATTCAAAAACAAGTGCTTGAGCTGTTTTTAAAATTATAATGATGTAAATTCTTATCGTTTATTTTTTCACTTTAACAATGTTCTACTTTTAACTTAATATGTATATGTAACGTTTGTTTATTTTTGTTTTTTATCCATATTCTTTTTAAATATCATGTAATTACACTTAACAGTTTAGTCACAGTTGAAGACCACACGGGAAAAACGAGGCAAGTGACTTTTATTAAAATTTTTAGGAGAGCAATTTTAAAGTTTGAGACCTAATAACTCGAAAACTTTTTACGATAGATTTGTAAAAATTTAAATATATTTTCATGTATTATAAATAAAATAAACTTGGAAATTTTAAGTCTTATAATTGAGGCGGTAGCCGGAAAATGGGCCAATAGATCTATAGGCCCTTTTTCGGGAGAATGTTTAATTCTATTCTCCGTTTCAAAATCTACTTGTTTACGTAGATTCGTTTCAATATCTTGTAAACAGAGGGCAGAGTAGCTAATTGAATGAACCCATGCACGTTTGCGTAGTTGTAGAACTCAGCATACATAAGTTAAGATGAACCTCAAAGTGAGTGTGAGTCCATCCAGGATGTGCACTGAAGTATAAACTGCACTCTCAAGATAATCTTTGAAGTGAGTGTGAATCCATTCTAGATTAATACTAAATAACCTGTAATTTGTATTTTGTAGCCAACAGACTTTTTTTTACGTATTCGGTACAATTTATGACGTAACTATGAGATATAAGTTATGTAAAAATATAATTTTAATAAAATGATCATGAACTTGTAAACCTCTGTAATTTGCGCTGTTAAATGCTGATGTTTAAATTCTGCTAAAATATAATTATATTGAAAGTATTTTGATAAAATAAACTTGTTCACTGAAAGAGAATTAAAAGATATTGCAATAAAATACATATAACACTATTAAAATCGGAATGTATTATTTAACAAAAACTTGTAGACAAATATTATTGTATAGTGCAAATTGTTATTTTGATAAAAGTGCATTCAAATCGCAATAACATAAAAATAAATTTTTAATCATTGTTTACTCGAAAACTTACTTTACCTTATGAGCCCTTTTTCCGGCTGCCGCCTCACTTGTACCGTTCTTGAGAAATAAATATATGAGCATTGTTATGCTTGTCTGTACACGGGAAGAATGAGGTAAATACGGAATAAAATTCAATATCCTTTCTATAAATCATAAGTTATACAAGGTGTTTCAAAAATACGGGGCATAATTTCAGGTATGTATTTCCCACATGTAGACAATCAAAATAGTTAATTACAACATGTGTCTGAAATGCTTTATTTCCGAGTTGTGGCCTTCACAACATTGAAATTCACCGGAACGTTTTTCTTTCCGCAGGTCGTTGCCGTCAAAGGAGACATTAAGAGGGCACTCTGACAGTTCATTCCGAGGCGAAGGTTACATTCAGTGTTGTGTAGGCGTTAGACTGTGCGACATGTATTCAAATCAAGAGCTGGCAGATATACACTTCATGTAAGGTAAGGCAGACGGCAACGCTGCGCTGGCTCGTCGTTTGTACCAGGAGAGGTACCCACAGCGACAATGTCCAGATCGGAAGACATTTGTACGTCTCCATTACCGTCTGTGCGAGTATGGAAAATTTAACTCTCCTAGTTGGGAAGGGGACGACCAAGATCTACAACTCCAGAAGTACATGAGGAGAATCTGGAGGCTGTGAACATGACTCCTTCTAACAGCACACGAAGAGTAGCGTTGCAAGTCAATGTTCCTCATACGACTGTCTGGAGACTATTGAAAGAGTATCAATTGTATCCTTATCATTTGCAACGTGTACAGACCCTGTCACCAGCAGGTCAATGAGACATCGATGTGAGGTCTGTATTCAAGCAGGAGGTGGACATTTTGAACATCTTCTGTAATGACAACGACCTGCGGAAAGAAAACGTTCCGGTGAATTTTAATGTTTTGAAGGCCATAACTCGGAAATAAAGCATTTCCGGACACATGTTGTAATGAACTATTTTGAATGTCTACATGTGGAAATACATATCTGAAATTATGCCCCGTATTTTTGAAACAACCTGTATATTATATCTTAGTATTACATCTCAATATCTTCCATTCTTCCATTATAACAGTGTTGGTTCTCTTTTATAGAAATGCAACAAAATTCATGAAATTTTCTAAAATTACTAGCAGGCCTAAACACAATATTAATTTAAGAAATGTTTTATTACTTTTCAACCTGTTGACCTTCAAATATATTGTGACAGCGACGTGAGATTCGAACTCACGACCAGCGTCCCGCAAGAAAGCAGATCGCGCGGGACGGCGCGCGGCGGAGAGAAGTAAGGGGGAAGGGCCTACGCGGCGAGAGAGTGGAGAGGGAGTTTGCGCGCAATCTCTGCTTGCCTAGAGAGGCCGAGAAATCCGTCGAAGTGGAAGACTCGCGAATTCGAACTTTCGAGGCTACGTCGCTGTGGTTATAAATTACGGTCGCGAAGGAACGACAGTCGTTTTCAGTTGATTAGCCAGCCAGTCAGTGAGAAAGCCAGAGCAAGCAAGCCAGTCTTGTGTACCGAAGTTCGACTCGAGTGTGCGTCCGCAACTGCGTCAGCATCCGAAGGCCTGAGTTCGAGTGCAGTGGACCACAGTTGGAGGGACCTGAGTTCGAGTGCAGTGGACCGCAGTTGGAGGGACCTGAGTTCGAGTACAGTGAACTGTATCTGAAGGTCTGTGGTTCGAGATACTGTGAACTCGAGTGTCTGAGCTAGAAGAACCGTGAACTGAGAACTGACAGTTCTGATTTGTAAATAGTGCTTCGTAAATATTAGTTAAGATTAATAGTTCATTGTTGTTCGTAATAGTCCAAGTAAATTGTCATTGTCGTCGGTGGAGTGCTATAACGAATACTGTGTTGAGTGAAAATCCAATTGTTGACGAGAGCGTTTAAGGTGAATTGTAGAAAGGAATTATTGTTGGAAGAATAAAATCCTGTTGGGAGTTAAAAAAGTTACAATATTAATTCGTGTCTTCAGTATACACAAAATTTGATAAGGAAACATTGTTTTTCAAACTAATGTACAGGGTGGTTATAACTAAACTGACGGTGTTGACCGTGGCACAGTACGGACTTTAATGGTCGTAGGAATGTGAAACTTCGTAGATATTCTAAGTAACAAATGCGCTCGCGAATTATGCCAAAAATTAGTTTCAAGTCTCGCCATCAGGTGTAAATATGGCGCTGTAAGCAGGCAAAACGAGCAATTGTCTGTAACTCTGACGTCAGTATGTTCTCCCGGTTGCATTTCATTGTGTCAGTTACCTGTTGCTTGGTGACGCGTGTTCAAGTGAATGTTCGTTGAAAATTTAGAAGGTTGAAATTTTCCTTGTGAAACGCAATGGCTATTGCGAAGAGAGACAGTGCACAGCTAGTGAAGTTGTTTTACCAGAATGAAAGCAACAGCAACGCTGAATTGTGGAAATATCGCCGACAGAAACAGTTGAGAAGTGGTCCCATGTCAATTAATGGGCTGAAGAAAATGATGAGAAAATTCGAGGAAACAGGTGAATTAGATGTCCCACCAGGGAGAAGAAGGCGGCCCATCCCCATAGAAGTCGTTGATGAAGTTTCTATAACTGTAGCTGGCCGTGCAACACATGACTCAAATTCTTCAACCACTGCTCGAGCTTTGTCACGTGAATTGTGGCTCTCCTGGTCAAGAGTTCGCAAGATTTTGCGGTGCATTTTACACAACTATCCCTACAAAAGTCATACTTACAGCAATTGAAACCCCGTCAGTTTAATTATAACCACCTTGACGGTGTTCAGCTTCGCACAGCACGGACTGTAATGATAGTAGAAGTGTGAAACCTCGTAGATGTGCTAATTAAGCAATGCGCTCGCGAATTATTACAAAAAAATAATTAGTTCCACATCTTGCCACTAGGTGAAGATATGGCGCTTTAACCAATCATAACGTGGCATGGGCGCATGAAAAAGGCAGGAAAGATCAAACACATGATAACGGCAGGTTTATTAGAGCTATGGTTACAAACACTGTTCAATTTGGCCTCCAACCTCAGCACATGTTGCATCCGCAACACGGCATGATGGACAGTTGCTCGTAGCATATCTGGTAAAATTAGAGGGACATGTCTTTGTATGCTAGACTTCAGGTCAGGCCGTCCTCTCTGGTGCGACACCTAATTCACCTGTTTCTCGATTTTTTCATTATTTTCTTCAGCCCATTAATTGACATGGGACCACTTCTCAACTGTTTCGAAGGTTCGCGAAGTGTGACCTAACACATAAAAGCGAGCAGCCTTCGAGTCTGCAAGTCGGTTTACTGAAGCAGCCGTGAGCGAGCAAGGAAGCTAGCCTCGAGACTGGGGTTCGACGCGAAGAAGAGGCGTAAAGCCACTTTAGTTTGCACAGCCAGTTCAGCTTCTGAATCAGCAGCGTCCAAGCGGAAGCAACGCGACCGGGAGTCTTGGGTTCGACGAGAGTAAACTTGAGTATCTGTGGCAGCGTCCAGGTGGAAACAACGAGTCCGGGAGTCTTGGGATCGGCATGCAGTGAACTTTATCTGAAAGTCTTGGGTTCGAAGTGCACTGTAGACTTGAGTGAGTGAGATAGAAGAAGTAGCCAAGGCGAACGAACTGACAACTGACAGTTTTGTCATACATAGTGCTTTGTGAACGTTAGTTGAGATTAGAGTACATTGTTATTCTTCTCAATAATCCACGGAATTGTCATTGTCGTCCGTGGAGTGCAATAACGAATACTGTGTTGCTGTATTAAGTGGAATACCCATTGTTGACGGGTGTGTTATTAAAGTTTAGAAGAAAAATACCCATTGTTGCTTGAATTAAAAGTCACAATTGGTATCAGAAACGGACATTATTTACATAATGGGAACCTACAGCAGATCCTGCAAGCCGTCACGGAACTGAAAAGGACAATAGTGAAGTAAAAGCAGGCATGAAAACGACGTCAGTGAGGTGAAGAACGACATACGTGAAGTGAAAATTGAAGTCACTACACAAATTGGCGGCGTTTAGGCCCACGTAGAAGGAATTGTTACCACCGTAAAGGATGAAATTAAAGCAGCTTTTGACAAAACAAACGAGAATTTCGCAACCGTAAACACAGCAGTGGCCGAAATCAGACAGGACGTAGACTAATTCGACGGCAAAATTCGCGCTCTCGAACGCCATCAAGAAGAGACGAGTGAGTTGCTCGACAATACGAGTGAGGTGCTAGATAAACATGCTTAGGAAAACAAGCACATACTCGCGTTAGTGGATCGCTATGCCAAAGACCAAAACGGATAGTTGCCAAAGAGGTTCGACGGCCCATGGAAGAAATGGAAACATAATTAAGGACCCCATATAGTGCCGCTGAGGAATCAACGCCTCCAACTAGACATTCGAAAGTCAATACGCTGAAATTCGATGGTACGACGTCTTGGTCATATTCCGTCGCCAGTTCAAGGCTATCGCGATACATAACGGGTGGACGCCAGCGGACAAGACTACCCAGCTGGTGACCGCGCTTCAGGGACAGGTGTCGGAGATACTTCACAGCGTTCCAGAAGAGAAGACAGCCGCTGAGATAATGGTGGCCTTGAACGGACGTTACGGTAACCAACAATTTTCGGCAGCATTTAGGAACCAACTAAAAACGAGGGTCTAACAGTCAGGCAAGTCCCTACAAAAATTTGCGATGACAGTATAACAACTTATCCTAAAGGCCCTCAAGGGCATACTTCCTAACTCCGTCGCTGGAGACGCGGCCTACCCATTCTGCAGCGGAGTTCGACACCCTGAGATCAGACAACAGCTAATCTTGGCTGAGCATCGCACCATCAACGAAGCCCTGGTGGCACCCCACAGAATGGAGGCGGCCAAGTTGACGGCGAACGTCTCGGCATCACACCGGATTAGGAGCGTCACGGTGGCCGACGTCGACGAAAGTCAACCGAAGTCACCCGAGAGACGGAGACGAGGAGTGCCCGTCTGCTGGTCCTGCAGCGAACCTGGACATTTAGGGAGGGACTGTGACCGATCTGGTCACAGAGAGGAAAACTAGAAGGGTCCGATGCGCGGAGGAGTACGTCGGCGCCGTCATCAACATCCTCTCGCCTGATCTTGAATACGGTTAACATAAGATGCGACGATGAGCTGATTCCTGACTGATGGATAAGAGGCCGTCTATGCAAGGTATTGGTAGGCATCGGGGCGTCGCTCACTATCGCCAGGCAGGAAGTCGTGCGTGACCTACCTGGGTGGGCGCCGCTGATATGAGCTACGTACTGCTTCAGGCTAGAGCCTGCCCAGCCAAAAAAGTGGTTTTCCTGGATCCGACCTTGGAAACATGACACTGGAAATGTTGTTGCTCATCGCCAACATCACCGAAGACGTCATCCTAGGACTCGACGCCATGAGGATTTTCGATGCGACGGTGGACGTCCGGCGCCGTATCCTCCGTTTTGGTCATAATTAAGTGTTCCTGAGGGACATCGAATAATAAACCCATGGCCAGCCTACTCACCTTGGAGAATCAAGCGATGGTCACAGCAGGCTGCGAGATGGTAATGATGGCACGACTGGATGGACAGCCTAAGAGAAACCTGCACCTGGACTCGCAAATATCTCCGATAGATGCGGTTTATGCGGCCAGATTCCTACTCCTGAACCAGAATGTGGTACCGCTGAGGGTCCTGAATATCACCAATCGGAACATGGAAATGCCTATTGGAACTGTACTAGGTAGCGTCTGTGACGTCTCTGGGGAATAAGGAGGAGCTTCAGCGACCACGTCGATAACTGGACCCATCACCGAAAGAGCTGGCTCGAGAATTGGCGGATGATTTAAGCAAAAAGAGAAAGACGACAAGTCCACGATCTAGTGACTGAGTTTCAGGACGTGTTCAGCCTGTCTGAAAGTGACTACGGGACAACGGAGAAAGTTCAGCACCGCATCGACAACGGAAATGCTCGCCCAATCAGACAACCTCTCGACGTGTCTCTCTAGCTAAACAGAGGGTGATTAAAAACCAGCTGGAAGGCATGAAACAAGAGGGTTTGTCGCGGAATTCGACAGCTTTGCTTGCTCAGCACCTGTGGTGCTTTTGAAAAAGAAGAATGGGGACCTTGGTTTCTGCGTGGACTGCAGAAAACTGAAAGACGTCACCAAGAAGGACTGCTTTCCTTTCCACGAATTGTCGAGAACTTGACACCCTGGCAGAAACAGAGTGGTTCTGAAAGTTGCATCTCAAGTCAGGGTACAGGAAGGTGGCGCTAGATTCTGAGGACAAGGAGAAAAGGGCATTATCTATATGCCAGGGCAATGGCAGTTCACCGTTATGCCGTTCGGCCTCTGCAACGCCCCGGATACATTCCAGAGACTAATGGAGTCCGTAATGAGAGGCCTGACATACGACACCTGTATGCTGTACCTTGATGACGTCATCGTGGTCGGCAAGTCCTTCGGCGAACAACAGTTGAACCTGAGGATAGTATTAGAGACACTGCGACAAGCCAGGCTGAAGTTGAACCCGAAGACATGTCATCTGTTTCAGAAGAAGTTCAGATATCTGGGGCACATAGTAGGGACCAACGGAGTGGCCACGGACACGCAAATCCTGCAGGCCGTCAGAGGATGGCCGAGACCGAGGGACAAGCAGGATTTGCGCTGCTTTCCCGGCCTCTGCACTTATTACAGAATGTTCGTAGCTGAGTTCGCCAACATCGCTAAGCCTCAAACCCAGCTGACCGAGGAGAAACAACAATTCCAATGGACAAACGAGGCGGAGTCATCCTTCCAGTCGCTGAAATAGGCGCTCTGCACTGCTCCTGTACTAGGATATGCCATCCCTGGAAGGAAGTTCACGCTCGACACCGACGATAGCAAATAGGTTTGGGCGGAGTACTCTCTCAGGAACAGGACGGAAAACAGAGGTTGATTGCCTCTTTCAGCCGAAGACTGTCCAATGCTGAAAGGAACAACTGCGTCACTCGTAGAGAACTTCTTGCCATTGTGGAAGCCCTGAAGCATTTCCACAAATATTGTTATGGCCAGCAATTCAATCTGAGGACAGACCATTTTGCACTAAATTGGCTATTGGGCTTCAAGAATCTGGAGTAGCATACCGCCCGTTGGATTCAACGTCTGCAGGAGTACAACTTCACCTCCGAACACCGCCAAGGGAAGAAATATTCCAACGCTGATTCTCTATCACGACGCCCTTGCCCGGATGGCTGCAAATACTGCGTGAATGTAGAAGAGCGAGTTTGCGCCGAGCACATTATGGGATAACGTCACCATAAGGAGAGAGCAATTAGAGGACCCAAATATTTGACAGCTACTGCGTGATGTGGAGTCCGGTCAGTGATCAGTGTCGGTCGATATCGCCAACCGTAGCACCACTTATAAGAGATACTGGGCCCATTGGGAAACTTCCACTGTCAAGTACGATATTTGGGAGTCGGCCGATGGAAGGACCTGCATAGAACAACTTGTCCTGCCCAGGAGCAAGGTAAAGGAAGTGCTGGAAGAGGCTCATGATGGCGTGACTGGAAGCCACCTGGGAGCTAACAACACGCTGGAAAAGTTAAGGCAGAGGTTCTACTGGCTGCATCAGAGAACCGACACGGAACAATGGTGCCGAAGATGCGACACACGTGCAGCCATTCGAGGACAAAGGACAAGCAGCAGGTGAGCCAAGCAGCAGTACAACTTGGGAGCTCCTTTTGAAAGAATCGCCATCGATGTTGCTGGACCAATCCCGGCCACGGATCGAGAGAACCGCTACCTGCTAGCAGCCATGGATTATTTCACAAAATGGCCAGAGGTGTACGCGATTTCCAACTAAGAGGCTTTGACGGTGGTAGACGCACTGCTTGACAACTTCATCTGCCGATTCGGTGTGCCCTGGGAACTGCACATTGATCAGGGGCTCAACTTCGAATCCAAATTTATTAAAGGATTGTTCGAGCGTCTGGGGTTCATAAAACCAGGACCACTCCCCTCTACCCACAGTCCGACGTCATGGTGGAACGCTACATCAAAACTGTGGAAGAGCACCTACGGTAGGAATTGTCCAACCGTCAGCCAGACTGGGCTGCCAGAGTCCCACTGTTACTCTTGGCCTACAGCGCTTCGGTCCACGATACAACAGGGATGACACCAGCTAACATGGTGTTCGGGAGAGGTACGCCTCCACTGTGATCTACTGTTTGGCACGCCACCTAGCGCTGACCTGCCAGCGACAGACTTCGTGGCAGAACTGACTGAGAAGTTGAATGAGTCCATCAACTGGCTAGAGAGCACCTCAAGATGACCAGTGACAGGATGAAAGTGCCTTCGAATCTGTAAGTCAGTTCTGTGAAGCAGCCGTGAGCGAGCAAGGAAGCCAGCCTTCGAGACCGAGGTTCGACTCGAAGAAGAGGCGCAAAGCCATTTTAGTTTGGACAGCCAGTTCAACTTGTGAATCAGCAGCGTCCAGGCGGAAGCAACTCGACCAGGAGTCTTGGGTTCGACGTGAGTGAACTTGAGTATCTGTGGCAGCGTCCAGGCGAGGTCAACGCGTCTGGGAGTATTGGATTCTACCTGAATGAATTTGAGTAACTGTGGCAGCGTCCAGGCTACGTCATCGCGCCTCGGAGTCTAGGGTTCGACGTGAATTAAAATGAGTAAATGTGGCAGCGTCCAGGCGGAAACGACCCGTTCTGGAGTCTTGGGTTCGGCGTACAGTGAATTTTACCTGAGAGTCTGTGTTGTTGTGTTAAGTGGAATTCCCATTGGTGACGGGTGTGTTATTGAAATTTAGAAGTAAAAAAATTGAATTAAAAGTCAAAATATCTACGAAGTTTCACACTCTTACGATCATTAGAGTCCGTACTGTGCCACGCTGAACACCGTCATTTTAATTACAACCACTTTTTACTTCAAACATATAAATTTATGCTTCCCTTGGAAGGAGATACTAATACTGTTGAGCCCCAGAACCTATAAATTTCTTAAATTTTTGAAATACTGTATATACCCGAATATAAGCCGCCCCTAAATTAAAGCCGTCCGTAATTTTTTAGGCTATTTTTTGGGGATAAATCGTGAAACGGCGAACGCCAGTAGTGGAAGTTATCCCCACCCTTTCCGTTCGGCACCTCGCTCGCCTGCTCTCTCTCTACTGCCTCTCTCTACTATCTGTCCCGCTTCGGTGGATCACTGCCTACCGCCTCGCGCGTATTTCATATTTTACAACACAATACGTTTTTTCCTCGAACTAACACGTACTAATACAAAATACAACGAAATTACAGCGCATTAGACAACCATGACATGTACTAACACTACACAATACAACCAAATTAGGGCGAATTAGACAACAACACATGTAATGTGGTTTTTTCATAAAACAACACTCTCCTGTTAAGTTTGCCTCGAAGTAACACAATAGCCACCAGAGCCTCGTTTTCTGTAATCCCGACCCACCACGTGTCGGAGAGGCTGGTTTGTGAATGAGAGGTTATACTGTATTACTTCTCGCAGAACGTCACATCGTTTCCCCTTTAGGTCCCTGCGGGCCCTGAAAAGGACCCCTTACAGGAGGAGCATCACTGTAGAAAAACTAGAAATTAGTCCCTAACATGAGATGAATATACAGAAGAAATGTCTTCAAGGAAGGCTGTGGAATGTTTGGTTTGGGCCTCTCCATTGCCGGTGTCGTGTCCAGGGGGTCAGATAGCAGGGGATGATAGGATCGGCCCGGAGGGGGTCTGGGTGGAAGGCCTATCAATCCTAGTACCAATGCTTAAGGACCTCAATGAGCGAAAAATAAAGTCAGATTTTTATAGAAGTGTGGATACAAGGATTAATACAGTAATAACCGAACTAAATAATAAAATCCTTAATGTAATGGTAATAAAAAATTATCAGTAAATCGTTAGTAAAGTGAACTGATCATAGCAGTCATATACAAATATTAAAAGTTACTGATTCCTCTCACAAGTTCGGCTGTAATGAGAGTAAAATATCAATTACTAAATCTCAATTGTTTAGGCAGTATGTTTTAACACACAGCTTCACACTTACATGAAAGAACTGCAACTGTTGAGTTGGTCACCTTCCCCTGGTAGAAGTTGATCGAAAGTCTAACTATCAAAATTAGTAAAATTCTCTAAGTTCAAAAATATAAATCTGTCTACACTTTCCTGCAAAGTGTTGTGTTGGAGAACTTCGGCGTCTATAGCCTCAGCCTAACTACTCCTGGCGTCTATGCAACTAATGAGCTTCTAATCGTCGTCTTCAGCAGAGTGGTCGAACTGTACACAAGCCACTGCTTATATATGAATTTGAACAAAGGGTGACGCCAAAAGGGCAATATCCATTGGATCTCATGGCCGGAATTGTAATGAGGAGTCAGCTTACAATTGGTTCATACAATTTGCAAAATCACGTAAAGTTGACATGTGTAACCACATAAGGTTAGGCTACATACTGATAAACAGGATGAGCTTGTGGAATCTGTGGTAATTTAGAATTACAGAAATAACCATAATTTCCCATCTTGTCATACCCACATTGTCGTACCTTGTACTGCGACAAAGTTATAGTACAATATATTAACATTTATGTTCTACACGTAGGATTTAGATAATCAAATACGAAAAAGTCAACCATTGTCTGGTCCCTATTTTGTAACAAACAATGAAATATTCATAGTTATTTAGTACTGACATGACATTAGCAATGATTATCTTAGCCTTGATAAAGCAATGGTACAACAAGGTTACTTTACATATTTTGGTGGTGATCTCAACCTTGCTGGGGCAATAGCACAACAAGATTAACTATTACGTCAAGCCATACAGGGTGTTTAAGCTAAACAAGCTGGGCATCACATTACTCCCAACTTTCAAAATGTTTGTGTATATGCAAACCAAACATTTTACTAAACATAAAAATAAAATAAACAGTCTAACAATACTACAATATTCTGTTTCAAATAGTGCAAAATTGAGTAAACAAAACTTAATAGATTATATATAACATTGGTGTAAAAATGAAAGAAATAGTTGATATATAAATTAAATTAATTATATACTTATTTGTGTTTCAACAAAGTCTATTCATATTGTTATAACTCTTTATCAAATTACTTCTCACGCTAAAACAGGATGTGGTCAATTTTCAGTCGACCTACAACTCATTTACTCTTAAATACAACGTATCTTATCTGTGGCTACTTCCTTGAGAAAGTTAGCACTTAATTAATTACAATTTTAATTCTTCAAGCATCTTGACTAACAAAATTTATCAACTTCCTTGCTGGCTGCTAATGTCGAATGAAGAGTGCTGGAGGTCCTGGTTTCGATGCGGTTGGCTTCTCCGTTGTTCCTGGTACTGGGTTTGGCTCGTTGTCATCCGGTTTCTCTAGGTCAACAGTTATATTGTCCCTGGTTCGACAGCGAACTCGGGGTGTCGGCCTGGCACCTCTAATCACTGAATAACGTTGATGAACGCTCTGAGAACAACTCATTAATTTTTTTCTGAATGTCACTAATGCCAATAACACAGACAATGCAAGTAGGATAAATGGAAATACACTGATGTGAGTACTTGGGGTCAAATCGGGTTTATTCCTTAACTCCGACGTTAGCCCTGACACATCAAAGTTAACGAGATTGCACTGCCTCACTCTTAGCAATTACAGTGTTCAGCGTAAGCATAGCCTCTTCCGACGAAAACTGTGGTAAGTGGCTTTTAAGTATTTCTGTTTCATTATTATCTAACAAGTCTCCAATTTGTGGTAGTACAATGTGTAAATCTGTGCGTATTTGAACTTCAGACCTTCCCATAGAATGAGGGAATAATTTAAAAGATTCTGAGTGTATGTAGCAGTTTGAACTATCGTTTAGAACACCAGCGTTCTCCAACCTTAAATTTGTAACTTTATTTTCTAATGTATCATATTCAAATCCAGGAGTGTAACAGTTGAGTGTAACATCAGTAGGCTGGTACAAGCTATAGACCCAAAACTGGTTGTTCGGTGATCTAGCTGGGAGTGGATGATTTAAAATTAACCTGCTACAATGCTCTCGAATCATGTTTTCTTTACCAAGAAACAATGCTATTATACAACTGGGTTGATTTTGTCTATGCAATATATCGTCGCTTAAGAACCAATACCGCGTAACTGACAAAATGTAAATTTTACAGGAGAAGGAAAAAACCGAATAAAAACCATAAAAATAACGCAATAGTCTTGAAAAGTGGTGTATGGCTATGAAATAGCATAACTAATTTGTAACTAAGTGAAAATGGATGATCATGGACGTAGACATTTGGCCATGTCACTTACGCGGTATTGGAATTCTGCCGTTGACTACATTTTGTTAGTTACGCGGTATTGTGAGACAACTTTAGCAGATTCAGGACACATGCCGACAAGCGTTTTCTTTGCGTGAAAACTGCCTTCTGGAAATATTATTCGTGCTCTTGTATATGTCAATGTGTTATCTGAATTGTTGTCCTACCATCTGACTTGAGGTCAAGGTCGGTAGGCTGTAGCTTGAATCAGCACTAGATTACGTTCCAGACAATGATTGCTGCATTCTTAGTCAATCAAATGCTGAAACTATGGGAAAGGAAAAAGAAGACACAGTTCAATGTTTATTGTTATAATAATAATAATAATAATAATAATAATAATAATAATAATAATAATAATAATAATAATAATAATAATAATAATAATAATAATAGGGAGCGATGGCGGGCTTATGTGAGGGCGGCAATGAACTTTCGGGTTCCTTAAAAGCCATTTGTAAGTAAGTAAATAATAATAATAATAATAATAATAATAATAATAATAATGATAATAATAATAATGACAATCTGATACCAGGTACTTTATTTTCACACTACGTATATGAATAGATAAGTAGAATTGTTACTAAAACGTTGCTGGCAAATATAATTTTATAATAAAATAATTAATAATAATAATAAATAATGGAAAGAAAATCATATAATAATGATAATTTTTCAGGCACAATATTCGTTAAACACAATAAAGAAATAATTATAGGCCTATGCTGAAATCACAAAAACTAATCCTTGAGTAACCCTAGTGTGGAATACTATCATAAAAACTATGGCACAATCGGTTCTATATACAGTAATGTGACGGTAATTTAGGCAGGCTACTAATGCTCTTTTTTTTCTGTGCTTTTGCACGAGAACATGACTTTTTTTTACTGAAGGGACGCCATCAGTACTATTAGCTAACCAATATTGCACTGTTCATCCTTTAATTCGCAATGTACACAGAAACATCTTTTTGCAAACCTGAATTTTTTTCTCATCAACTTTTGGGTTGTAGACAAATGTTCTCTTTCTTCTCGATTCAGAATTTGTACTGTCAGGTCTTTTCGTAGATTTGATACGTAAACGTCCTCTGTTCCCAAGTCATAGATTTCCAGAATGCCTGAAAGATGTCTTCTCTCATTAGAAATTAAATTACAGCCCATTACTTTCGAATTTTGGCACATTTTATAACTACACTCTGGCCCCAAATTCCTTGCATCTCTTTCCGTATCATGTGTTACTTTGCCATCTTTCGATCTCTTGTAGCTAAGATAAGCTTCCTCTTCCATTCTAAGTTTTCTATTTTTCATTTTCTTCCATTTACCCTTTTGTGGCTTTGAACTTCTTTTTCTTTTCTGTCAAATTTCCATGAAGCGCTTGTAGATTCTTCTCTTTACCTTTTTCTGACGAATGTAAAGATGTAGAATAAGTAGCACTCACAAATTCTTCGGGGTCATCTACATATGAAGACGCTTCCGAAATTTGGTGTAGATCCTTCATTGACATGGTATTGTCTTCAGTTTCTGTCCTATCCTATTTCTAGCTGTATTATTTTAATAGCGTTGCTTTAAATCATACCAGACTGCATAATACGATCATAACATTACCGGTAACACTGGACGGATAATCCCTGATCTGCAGCAGCCCATTTCCAGAAGGACGGTTTTCTTTTGCATTTGAATTATCAGGCAGTACACCTACGAATAAGATAAGATTACTAGTGTTTATAAATGTGATATAAATGGCTTAAAACTTGTGTAGTAAATATTATCATCAATTTAGATCTTCCTCCTACCGGAGGAAATGGAAGGAACCAAGCTCAGCACCACTAAATGTAGCGCAAATTATTTGAGCGGCCCCATTCATGATTATTTATATTAAGTACTTAAACTAAGTTTGCTGTTATGATTCCGTAACTGAAGAAAAATAAACGTTTAATAACTGTGATACTTCTTATGCCATACCTTTGTTAATGTTCACAGACGTTTCTCCAGTCTTGAATGCAGAACATAGCACAGATAGGATTTCGTTCTCGCTAAACTGACTGTCGTCTGATTCATTGTCCATTTCTTTTCTTGTATCTGTAGGCCTATATAATAATAAAATATTAAATGTACTATATTTCAGTGAATGAACTTGGAGATTCTGCGGCAATTCAGCTCAACTAACATTCAATTGACATTAGTGAAATAATTGTATTATATTTACCTTTTAAATAATTGAAACTGAACACTTCTTTACACTTCTCAGAATATCACACACTGTTGATACAATTTTACAAGTCAGTAACGAGAACCAGCTTCCGTACTGAGGGCGCGTAGGGAGTAGACATAACAGCCTATCTGTTGTCAGATACGCGGTATTTCCTACAGACTTCTCGTGACTTCAGATACGCGGTATTGTACCCCCCTCCTTCGCACGCAGGCCATTCATGCAATCAAATTCCCGCGCTTGTCAATGCATGCAGATGACAGTGGAGGTACCATCTGTGCAAAAAAACAGTTTTGACCAAAAATGTCAGTTACGCGGTATTGGTTCTTAAGCGACGATGTAGTCTGAAGGGCAGATGGTAAAATAACTCTGTATACATTTATTTAACATATCTGGGTTCAAAGTCGTGAAAAACTCTCTGTCCTCAGATATTGCCAAATACATTTCCTCTATGTCTATTACCATATGTTTTTGAACTGCATGGTGGAAGAAAGGTAAGGGATGTACCCTATACAACTCAAAATATCTATCTGCTGCCTTTAGCGGAATTTCAATAAAAAGCCTAATGCTATCGCTTGTAGCGGCTGCATGAATATTTGCAATATCATAGTAAATATACATATCTTCAACTGTGGTAGAAGTAATCATGGACTGTCCCGAAGTCAATTTTAAAGATACCTGCTGTAGGATATCTGATAAATTATGCGGTCTTATTAAAGAGGTTGACAACTTCCCTATTGAAGTCATGTCTAGCGCGGTCAATGTGTTCGAGAGTGCGAGCTGCATTTCAAGGATAGCGAGTTCCACTTCCCGAATCATAGAACTGTACTCTTTTTGTTTCCGTATAAGCTGTTTAGTGTCCTGTACGTCTGTCTGAATCCTGCCTACGGCTACTGAGAAATTTGAAATGGAATCTCTAAGTACTTCTGCTAGTCTCTTTGTGTTTGCCGCGTTCGTATGTATCTCTTCATCTAATGTCTTTATCCAAGTCATCTGGTGTTCTTCTACATGTAACATCTTTTGCTGAAAACCTTGTAGTTGGTCAACTAATAGGTTAATATTATGCAAGTCTCTAGAGTCCATAGTCCCAAACAAATATTTTAGTGTGTAACCCACTACATCTACTAGTCCTTTTTTTCTCCGGTTCTGTGTTTCAAAGGATAAATGAAAGTTCTTATCTGGTTCTGGTAATAGTCTGACTATGTCGATTAAGTCATCTGCTAGTTTCTCTACTAAACCACTAACTCTATCTATTTCGGTCCATAATACCGTAAGTCTTCCAAACATTACCTGTCAATTTTACTTCTGGCTTCATGTAGTATCTGTCTTAACTATTCAATCAGTCTGACATACACATCTAAGTCTATGTTCACCACAATTGTCCACCTATCTCTTGTGAGTAAAATGTCTCTCTCTTTCACAAAGATGGCACCTTTATTAAAGTCCAAGCTTATGTCTGATTGTCCTGGTTCCCTTGCCAGTACACTTGTTATACCAGGGGCGTATTCTGCGGACTACCGGGGCTACCGGCGGTAGCCCAAGGAAATTACAAAAGAAAAAGTTTATAATATAACATAATGTAATAATTTTGTATTATTAGTTTTACCACTGTAATTAAAATTAAAGTAATCGTTAGATTTATATGCGCTCTCTGCTCTCGAAAAGAAACAAGTTGTCAAGGCGGCATCACTGGCGAAACCGCTTGCTACGTGAGGTAGCCTGTGACCGTACCGCGCACGGTGTCCGGTCGCACAACTGCCCATCCCCCCGCTCTCTTCTGTTTCCAACGTGCAGTGTAAGGCTGGGTGAGTTGCCGCTCTCGTGATCGGTTTCTTCGCAGGCACGAAGCAACAGTACGCTTAGCACGCTAGCTCATGAATGTAATTGTGTTCTTGCAGTGCAGTATTTTAAATTTGTGATTTGTTCGAGTGTCTAAGAGTTATACTAATTGTAAATTATCGAGTTTTTAATTTCCCAATTAAGTGATATTGTGAAAAATATGGCAGAACAAGTTTCTGGAGAGGTTTGTGTTGAAAATGACTGTGTAATAGAAGGTTTATTAAAAGTGCCCTTTAACCGTCGTACATACAACGAGGAAGTTGAAATTGTGAAAATGGAAAGACCAACTCCAGAGTTAAATTTGTCCATGGACGTAAAAGAAAAACAGCGTGAGTACACACGCCATTTCACTTCAACATCATATGGTAAGTGGAATTGGTTGTGTGGTAGTCCTAAACTGTCTAAACTAATTTGCTGGCCATGTTTGTTATTTAGCCGCGAACTAATGTTTGGTCAAAAGAGGGTTTTCTAATATCAACTCCCTTCGAACAGCAGTCCTAAAACACAACAAATCAAAAGCTCATATTTGTAGTAGCATGAACTTTGCAAACTTTGGGAAGACAAGAATTGATTTACAGCTAGATAAGCAAAAAGCTCTACATATCAACCAACACAATGCTCCTGTGGAAAAAAATCGGAGATTTTACTGCATCTTATTAACGCACTCTGCTTTCTAGGAAAACAAAAATTGGCTTTTCGGGATCATAATGAGAGTGTGGAATCAGACAATAGAGGAAATTATATTGAATATTTAAGGTCCTTAAGTGAATTTGACCATTTACTGGCCAATCATCTTGAGAGTTCAACAGTATTTCGTGGTACTTCTCCCGCAATTCATAATGACTTAATATTTGCTATAAGTGGGGTTATGATAAAGAATATAAAATCTGAAATAGAAGAAGCACCTTTTGCGGCCATTGTTGTTGATGAAACAAGTGACTGCTCTAATCGGAGTCAATTGTCCACTGTTTTAAGATACGTCGATAGTACTGCCAATGTTCAAGAACGGTTTATAGGATTCACAAATGTCAGTTCGGGCAAAACTGCTGCTGCTTGGTTTCAGCATGTGGAAGGTGTTATAGCAGAATACAATGTCGGCAATAAGTTAATTGCACAGACATATGGTGCTTCAGTTATGGCGGGAAATATTAATGGCTTAAAAACAAAAGTTCAAGGAAAGTATCCTCAAGCACTATTTGTCCATTGTAACAGCCATGTTCTCAATTTAGTTTTGCAACAAACTACTTCATCCATTCCAGAATGCTGCATTTTTTTTTTTCAAAACACTGTCGGGTTTAGCTGCATTTTTCTCATCATCTCCTAAAAGATCAGAAAAACTCAAGTATTTATGAAAAAGAAACTCCCAAAATTAGCACCAACTAGATGCAATTTTACATCTCGGCTTGTAAATACAGTAAAGTAATACAGAGAACAACTGACTGCTTTCTTTGAAAATATCATTTGTAATGACTCTGAAGAAAACTGGGTTGATGATGTAATTGTGCAGGCTCAAGGATATTTGTATTTTTTCACATAGTTTCAGAATATATTTCTTCTTGAAGTCTATGCTAGAGTGTTCGCACATACAGATGTGCTATACAATATTCTTCAGACAAAAAGTCTAGACATAGCATACTGCTTGCAAGAGGTATCAAAGTTAAAAATACTATATTCGAGTTCAGACGTAGTGGGTTTCCGTCCATATGGAGTAATATGGAAAATGAAAATTCTTCAGCCAATACAATGGAACCACCATTAAAGCGAAGAAAAGGAGATGATGAATTGAAATACAGGCAGCTGTACTACAGATAGTAGATCGAATGCACATGGAAATTACTGACAGATTTTCTGATTATGGAAAGCTTCAGTTCACATATCTTCTAGATTCTCATAAATTTTCTGCTTATAGAGAAAACTTCCCGAATGAGGCACTAAACAAATTATTTCAGTCCTATAACAGTCACTTTGATTAAGTACGTTTGAAAAATGAATTAAGTGTAATATATTCAGCAGAGGTCTTTGATTTTTCGAACAAACCTATCCATGAAATATTATCTGCCATATATGAAAACCAGCTGAACCAAGTTATTTCTGAAGTCCTTAAATTGGCAACATTAATTGTGACAATACCAGCTACGTCAGCATCAGTAGAAAGAACATTTTCTGCGTTGAAGAGAATAAAATCCTACTGTAGATCAACTCATACACAAGAACGTTTATCCGACTTGGCACTGATGTCCATTGAAAAGTCATTTCTACAGAAACTTCGCAAGCGGCCCAACTGTAATTTCAATGACGAAGTCATCAAAGTATTTTCGTCCCAATCAAGACGTCTGAAATTCATATATAAATAGGTAAGGAATTTTATTATAGGGACTTTAAAATATATTTTGTGTAATAATAGGGTCAGTGTTAGCCCAGGCCCTTAAACCAGTATACGCCACTGTGTTATACATATGGCGATCACTGAAAAAATACACGAATACATACTAATTACACTAACTTCATTATATCTACATAAATGCTTAAGTATTACTTAAGTCTTGTTAAATCCCACACGAGTTTAATCGACTCTTTAAACTTACAGGGGCCTAGTCGCCTGTCCTATAAGGTCATTATATTATAATTTTTAGAGCTTTTTTCATGAATTTGAGTAGGTTAAACCAAAAATATTAACATAAACATAATAATTTTTTGTAAACTTCTACTTTCAATTTAGCTCGATGCTGCGGCGGAGTATTATTCAAGCGAACTCTACCGGCCAGCACGCTAGTTCCAATACACATCAATGTGTGGAATGGGGCATCACACACGACTCCAAAATGTGCTCTAATGACTACGTATCTTCTGACAATTGTCGCATTCTGCTACGTAACGGGTGTCTCCATTCATTACCTGTATGACTAATACGCGGAGAGTGTACATTATGTTCCTGTTCTGATTGTCTTATTTGCTCTGGCTCTAAATTTTCTGTTGTAACTTAATTATTTCATCATTAACATTATCATTAACACTATTATCATCATATGATTCTAATACATAATTTATAGGCTCATTTCCTCTATCTCTTAAGTTATATGGGCTTTTAGTAGCTTCTCTATTTACTTCACGAAGTTCGCGTGCATTTTCTGGTTCCCAATCTTTATCGTCATCGACATTGCGTCGTTTCGTTATTTTATTTAATTTCTTCTTAATTACGCCAGTTGCTGCGCCTGGTGACCTGGTATTATCAGGTTCCATTAGCACTGGGTTCCTTTCCTGTTCAGTGCTTTCATCCGCTTGTGCGTCTTTATCTACCGGATGCGCAGATATTATTTCTGGAGGAATTTCATCGTCTAATGCACGTCTACCTTTACATGCTTTAATTCTATTAATGTGTACACATATATATTTGTCTTCCGTGAGCTTTACTGTATATACTAGGTTTGATAACTTGCGCAATATTTCGTACGGTCCTGTCCAATGATAAGCAACTTTCTTAGCTTTGCGTCTTGAGGCTACATGGTCGTATAAATACACTAAATCTCCTTCTTCGAAGTCACGCTCTTTTGCTTTTTTATCATACTGATCTTTCGATTCTTCATGTCCCTTCTTAGATTGTTGTCTTACAACTTGGGACGCTTTGCGAATTCTATCCGCCAATTCTTTTATATGGAATTCATAAGTGTGAACTGAATTCCGAGTATAACTTGTAAATTTATCTTCAGTGGGTTGTCTCATATCCCTATCGTAAACCAAATAATACGGACTGTACTTTGTAACAGTATGTGGGGTCGATCTGTAAGCCATTATTGCATACGGTACGAATTTATCCCAATTACGTCCGTCTTTGTGTACGTAGTGAGACAACATATCCACTAGTAACTTATGCATTCTTTCACAAACTCCGTTACTTTGAGGGTGATACGAAGTAGTCTGAATTTTCTTTACTCCTAACAATTTACAAGTATCCAAAAATAACTTAGAACAAAACTGTGAACCCTGGTCAGTTAACAATCTATTGGGTGTTCCATGTCTGGCAATAATTTCAGTAACAAATTGTTTAGCTACAGTCTCTGCTGTCTGATCAGGTATGGGAATTGCTTCACAATACCTAGTGAAATGATCAATAAAGGTTAACAGGTATTTATTTCCTGACTCAGTTATTGGTGGAGGTCCGACTATGTCCAATGAGACTGTGTCGAGAAATTCATTTGTCTCTACAGCATTTCCTAATGGAGCTATTTGAGATTTTCCTAACTTTCATTTTGCACATTTTTCACAAGCCTGAATATATTCACTTATATTTTTGCCCATGGTGGACCACCAATATTTTCTCTTAATAGCAGAAATAGTTCCCTTTTGTACCCTGGTGAGCCATAAACGAGCTATCGTGATAGTGCTGTATAACGGTTTGAATAAATGACTCAGGTATAACAATCTGGCTTTCATGATTAGGAGTTTTTCTACAAAGTAATCCCTCGTCGTTTCTATAAAAATCATCTAATTGAATCAATCCTGAAATTTTATCACCAATTAACTGTTCTTCAAGGATGTTATCTTTGGTCAAATTGAAATGGTCAGCTACAATCACGCCTATATGTCTACTTAAAGCGTCGGCATGTGGTAATTTCTTTCCTGGTTTATGAATGACTTCATAATCAAATTCGGATAGTCGCAGACTCCATCGGGCGAGTCTCGAACTCGGATCCTTCGAGTTTAACAACCACCTAAGTGCCGCGTGATCTGTATGCAAAGTAAATTTTCTTCCATAAATATAACATCGGAATTGTTTTGTTGCAAAAATTACAGCCAATAATTCTCTTTCAGTACAACTATAGTTTCGTTCTGCCGAATTCAATTGCCTACTGCAATATGCAACAGGTTTTTCTGCACCATTAATTTTCTGTGAAAGAACGGCGCCTACCGCTTCCTGCGAGGCATCGGTTGTCACTATAAAAGGTAACGAATAATCTGGATACATTAATAACGGTTCCGCACTTAACTTTGCTTTCAAAGTCCGAAAAGCTTCTTGGGCGATTTCCCATTTGAATTCTAGGCCTACATCTTTTCTTGTTAATTTTGTCATTGGCCTACAAATCTCAGCAAAATTTGGAATATACCTTCTGTAATACGAGGCTAATCCAACAAAGGAACGAATATCTCTTACCGTTTGAGGCACTGGATAGTCTCTGATAGCTTTTATCTTTTTAGGATCTGGTCTGACTCCTTCTTTGGATGCAATATGACCAAGATATTCTACACTGTCTGTCGCAAAAGTACACTTGCTAGGTTGAATTTTTAAATTTACCTCTTCTAGTTTTTGAAAAACCCTTTCTAGGTTTTTAACATGGTCAGGGATATCTCTCCCTAGGACCAACAAATCATCTAAGTATGCAATACAAATAGTACCTTTAAGTCCCATCAATAAAAATTCAATACACCTCATGAAAGTAGCTGGAGCATTTTGAAGGCCATAGGGCATACGATTATACTGGAAATGTCCCATGTGGCAAGTAAAAGCAGTCTTTTCCTTATCTTTTTCATCCATCGGTATTTGTAAATATCCGGACGCTAAGTCTAATACTGTAAAGACTCTACACTTTCCCAATGAATCACGTGTTTCTACTATATTAGGTAACGGGTATGCATCCGATTTTGTGACGGCGTTTAAACCTCTATAATCACTGCATAGTCGGTACTTCATACTTCCATCCTGTGATTTCTTAGGTACTAATAAAATTGGACTTGCCCAAGGTGAAGAACTTGGTTCCATTATATTCTTATCTAGCATGTCACTTATTTGTTCCTCCACAACTTATTTCAGTGAATGCGGCATTCTATATGGATTCTTCTTTACTGGTACTGCATCACCTGTATTTATACTGTGCTTAACTGCTGTCGCACATCCGATTTCTGCGCTCTCTTCGATATAAAATAAGTGTCTATAAGCTCTCAACAATTGGACCATTTGTCTTTTCTCTGAGCCCTGTAAATGTCCTAATTTTTCTGCCAAGAATTCTTCAAATTCTCTAGAATCTTGTGCATCTTTTACATGATTACTTGTTCCCTTAAAATACTTTCTGGTTTCCCTTTTTCCTTTGTCCACTGAATTCTCACACATATTTATATTATTAGCGACTTCTAATTTTCGTTCTGCAGCATCTAGGATTGCTATACAAGCCTCTCCTATCGCTTGATGCTTAGGATAGTTACTGGTTCGGGCGATAAATTAACCATCTCTACCGGTACATAACCTAGTACGCTAGTACACTTTACAATTTCCTTTGGTACGTTACATATACTACTACTACGAGCTTCCTGAGCTGTAGTTGATTTTACGTCTGCATTTACTTCTGATTTTACTCTCAAATTCTCTTTAAATTTCACATTTAAATTTCCCTCTGATTTTACTTTCAAATTCTCTTTAAATTCTCCACCTGAATTTCCCTCTGGTTTTACCCCCTTTCTAGACGATAGTGAGCATATCAATTCGGTAACAACAGGATTCTTAATTTCATTACACAGTCTACTTTTACGGCTTTCAGCCTGACATAAATTAACATTTTGACTTTGTGAATCTTCTAGAAAATCGTCTAGAGGATAGTCGGGACTTCTCACGGGACAGAGATTCCGTTCACTCAGCGCCGATCGGCCTACTAACGACTCCGTCGAAAGAGACGATTCTGCCGCACCATTCGCAGACCATATCACTAGGTTGGTTTCATCCGAGCCGGCTACTTTACTAATCGAGGAATCATTACTTTGGGAAACCTTAGTCGTACTTTGTGGGAAATCATTTTGGCCAGTCAATTTTAAATTTTGGGAACACTCTTGGCCATCCGTGGAGACTTGTCGAACGTATCCCGACCTGTGCTCTACCACAAGGGAGTTACTTCTCCGAGCATTATGAACGATCGTCTTAAAATTTCCTAGTTTACTTACACTGCGTGCCACGTAAATTCCGGGTAAGCCATCATGGTCACTTATCGGCTCTACCATAATTAACTGAGAGGTTTTTCGGTCACTTAGATTATGGCGTCCCATAATCTTTCCTCGGACATTTTCACTGTATGCGGAGGCAAGACTACGGAGTCTGCTAGCAAAACGTTTCCGCTCCACTCCAACTGATCATTATTCAGTGACTGCGAGGCCAATGCAGCCACAGAATACGACTCTCCAGACATCACTGAAACATCGCACGACGACGGGAAGTCGCGTGGTTTCAATGTCACAGTCTGTCTGCCTATTCTCAAGGAGTTAGACTGGATGTTTATGCGTGCTCCGACATAGCGTAAAATATCAACCCCTAGGATACCTGCGGCGCTGATTTGTATATCACTAGTAACAAATTTAAAATTGAATTGCTCACTTCCCAATTGGAATTGTATCGTCTGGGTACCATAAGTCCTAACCTTTTGCCCGTTTGCACTCCTAATCACTACGTCACTATTTTCCAATAGCGCTTCACTAATTGTGGGTTTTACTAATGACACTGTGGCGCCGGTGTCCACGACAAATTCCCAAGTTTTTCCCTCGATGAACACATCTACCCGAGGCTCGCTAGTTACCTCGTTCAAAGCGGATGGCGCTATTAATACTGCGTGCGACTGCCTTTCTGTCTCTACGTCGGGGTTTTCCGCGTAGTACCGGTCCCGTTTGGGAACTGCTTGGGACGCCCCTCCTGTGCCTTCCTGCAATCCCTTTGCATGTGACCTATTGTCCCACAATTATAGCACTGTATGCCCGGTCGGTTACTAACTGCACGCTTGAGGGGTAACCCGTGCCCTCGCGATCCATTATTCTCATAATAACCTCCTCGAGAGAGAGAGGCATTCCATGTCCTCTTGGTATCATGTTTTCGCGCTGTCCTCGAGAATAACTTTCCCCAGATCGAACTCCTCGTCCGCTAGCAAAACCTCTGTCTCGGTTTGCATCATCTATGCGGTTACTGCTCCACATATTCTTATTATAACTACTATTATTATTGAAACCCTGCCTATGAACTGCTTGGGTTTGTACACAGAATACTTTCTTGTCTCTATGCTCGCGATTACCGAAAGTAATTTCATCTTTTTCTGTTTGATACACCTGGTTAACTATTTTTAATGCTTCTTCCACACTGGCTGGCATTCTAACCCTAACTTCTCGTCCTACGTTTCCTCTTAACCCATGAATAAATGCTGCGACCATGCGCCTATCAGCTTCTTGATTCAGTATAGCGCGTTTTACCTCGTCTTGTTCGTAAATGATTGTTTTCAAACTTAATCTTCTCAATCTGTCGCAAAACTCTTCCGGAGTTTCATTCTTCTCTTGTATCGCATTATGCAACTTGGAATAGTGGTACTGCATTGTCTTCTTGCCTTTAAATCTTTCGACGAATTTTTCCTGAAATTTATCAAATTTAATTGCTTTATGCTTTATGCAACTCATAATACGTCCTCGCTGTCCCCTTTAACTTTAAGATTGCTATCTGTATCATGTCTTCATCAGATAGTCTCCCTGTAATTCCAATACGCCTAATCTGATCAAAAAACTGGTGACCGGTATACCGTACTATACGAGTCTCCCTGCCATGGTTCTACTAACTTCGCAACGCTCAAATCTTTAGGTGCTAAAGCTGATGCAACTTCCTGTTGGCTTCCTGAACCACCATCGTGCGTGTCTTATTCTGCAAGATTGTCTATATTGTCACCTAATTTTAATTATTATTTTACAGATTACGTTTTGTCAACGTCTTACACTACTGCGTCACTAAGTAAAGAAGATACTTGCGATTGTGTGTCTGTGCGCGCGTAATCAGCTAGGTTGTGGTTGAGTAGTGCATATATAATACTCACATGACCTGGCTCATTATGTGCGCATGGATATTCTAGACCCTACTGGAAAGTCTTTGTCCTGTAAATACTGGGGCAGATAGTCACTACGCTCAATTTCTAAAACTGGGTAGTCAAATATTGGAGGCACGTATCTTGTCACTAGTCTGACGTCAACTTCAAAAATAACCTCTAGTCCTTGGGAATGTTCGTACCTATACGTTTTTAACGCTGGAACTCGAAAACTTCGATGGAGTCTACCTGCAAATGCTATATCAATTCGCGAGTCTGCTTTCAAAGCTACAAACTTAGGACGGTGTTCTTTTATTAAATCTACATCAATCTTAGTATATTTTGAAAAAAATCGTTCCACTAATCCTATAGCGTAATTACTTGAACCTTCAAGCTCTAAGGGATGGGAAACACCAATAACATGTACCAACAAAATTGTAAATTCAACGTCAGTAGAAGGGCTGCTACTACGACAACAAGGGTGAAAACAATCCCTATAATACAAATAATCAATTACAATATACTAACATGCACAAAACAAACAAAAAAAAATCAACACATGAAAATGTACACAAAATATCATAAAAGAAAGACACCACCGCTGCCACCAAATTGTCGTGCCCAGGGGGTCAGTTAGCAGGGGATGATAGGATCGGCCCGGAGGGAGTCTGGGTGGAAGGCCTATCAATCCTAGTACCAATGCTTAAGGACCTCAATGAGCGAAAAATAAAGTCAGATTTTTATAGAAGTGTGGATACAAGGATTAATGCAGTAATAACCGAACTAAATAATAAAATCCTTAATGTAATGGTAATAAAATAACATTATCAGTAAATCGTTAGTAAAGTGAACTGATCATAGCAGTCATATACAAATATTAAAAGTTACTGATTCCTCTCACAAGTTCGGCTGTAATGAGCGTAAAATATCAATTACTAAATCTCAATTGTTTAGGCAGTATGTTTTAACACACAGCTTTACACGTGCATGAAAGAACTGCAACTGTTGACTTGGTCACCTTCCCCTGGTAGAAGTTGATCGAAGTCTAACTATTAAAATTAGTGAAATTCTCTAAGTTCAAAAATATAAATCTGTCTACACTTTGGTACAAAGTGTTGTGTTGGAGAATTTCGGCGTCTATAGCCTCAGCCTAACTACTCCTGGCGTCTATGCAACTAATGAGCTTCGAATCGTCTTCTTCAGCAGAGTGGTCGAACTGAACCCAAGCCACTGCTTATACATGGATAAATATATAATAGGATGCGAAACTGCGGTCAGCACCATCTAGACTTGGTGATCTGAAATAAGGTGATCAGCGCCCGAAGTCGTAGGTGGAGTACATTAGAACTACGTGTTGGGTACATTACCGGGAGTTCTCTATGGTTCTACAGTATGGGGATACGCACCTAAGACAACGTTAGATCCCATTCGAGTTGTACAAAATAAAGTATTACGTGTAATTCATAACAGCGGGTGGTACACAAGAAACGAAGAGATACATCAAGATCTAAAAGTGGAAAGTATCCCAGTTATCATTAGGAGATTCGCTGAAACATTTTATAAACAGGCACATTCCCACCAAAATGTGTATGTATCAAAACTAGGAACTTATAACCCTCAGTACTACACAAGACATCGTACACCTTTGTTCCTCTTCTCATAGTTATCTGTCAAATTTGTTTTCACGCTGTTCATCCTGGTTATGACGGGAGTGCAGCATCATAAATGAACTACCTCTCAGCAATAAGTAAAAGTAATTAGGAACAGTCGGGAGATAACCCAAGATTTCGATACTGTATCTAAAAGTTGACGAATTAAAAAAAAAAGGAGTTCTCTATTTATCCGTTCGAGATATTGTATGGGAGAGTCGAGGAGAGAAGATGGCGGACTGAAACTTACTAACAAGTGAACATAAAGTGATACGTGTGTATAAGCAGTATATGTTAAACAGTGATGTTTATGGACATTGTAAAAATAGTGTTGAATGTATTGTAAAGTAATAGTAATATAATAAATCGAACTATCCGTAGTTCTTGCAGACTTTTCCATTGTGCTGTACAATAAATACCCAAAAATACAATCCCAATTATTTAACCTTTTGCTTTATTTTTTGTCTCTGTCTGGTTATATTATAATCGGGTAGTGTAAAACACATCGTCTCTTTTATCTTCCTGTTGGCTCCGGTAAGTATTTTCAGTAGAATAATGCTGTGAGGAATAAAACTGTAAATGTTTTATTTTAAATTGGGTTAGTTTTGAATATCGATGAGGGCGGGATGGAATACTTTCTGCACAGTTTAACATTTTCGTCACCAGGTGCGTTTTTTTTCTTTTCATTGATTGATTTTTCATAAGTACCAGGTCGAAATTGACCCTTTCCTTTTAAAAGAAGTGTAGGAGATCATATGACAAGTTAGAAATTAAAATATTTCAAGGCACCGTAACTCTACCAATAGCAGAGTGAGCATGTTGATAATATCATGTAAAAGGAACCGGTATATTTGTACTTAGTGGGTTTGGATGTTTATGGAGGGATGTTAGAAATTTTGTACGTAGAGTTTTGATATAAGCTGAGAAGTACAGTATGCCAAGATCGTCGTACAGTTGGCTATTTCGAATGAGATAGTCCGCTCCAGTGATGGTTCGGCAGATGGCTCGTTGAAGTCCGTCCAGTCGTTGAAGATGTCGCGGATTTGCTTCAGCCCATATTTCACAACAGAATGTCATGTAGGATCGAATTAGAACTTTGTACAACATGGTTTTAACATTTAAAGATGTATAGCTCTTGAAAAATGAGTAAAGAAGCATATATCGTTGGAAGGCCTTCTCACGAATATGTAAGACATGATGTTTGAAAGTAAGTCTCTTATCAAGAAAAACTCCAAGATACTTGACGGTAGTTGTGAAAGATATATTTACATTTTGAATGGTTAAGGGTTGTGATTGCCGCGGAAATCTTCTTGTGAAAACAACTGCTTGCGACTTGGAGCCATTTATCTTAAGGCGCCATGTTGTGGACCATTGGGTAATAATATTTAAGGCTTCCTGCATTTGTAGACAAGCAAAATGAATGTTTATATGCTTCGTATAAATAACAGTATCATCAGCGTATAGTGTAAGTTTACATTTTGGATGAATTGGTATATCACGGACATATGCACAGTACAGTGTTGGGCTTAAAACTGATCCTTGAGGAACTCCTGCTGTTATGACGTGAGCGTTTGAGAGACAGCGTCCGTTTTGAACACGAAAAGTTCTATCTGAAAGGTAGCTGGCGATAAGTTGAATATAATTTATAGGAATGTTAAGTTTGTGAAGTTTATATAATAAACCAGTGTGCCAGACAGTATCAAAACCTTGCTGAATGTCGATAAATGTAGCTACTGTATGTTGTCCAAGTTGAAATCCTCTTTGAACGGATGTTGTTAATCTGTGAAGTGCTTCTCTGGGACTATGGTGGGGTTTAAAACCAAACTGTTCATGGTGGATGACATCTGGTGCAGTTAAATATGGCTTTAATCGTGCCAGAATGATACGTTCAAAAATTTTTCCAAGGAAGTTGGTTAGGCTGATTGGTCTGTAACTTTGGGGTAATGTTGGATCTTTTCCCGGTTCAACAATTGGTATAATATGTGCTGTTTTCCATGCTGTTGGAAAATAATTATGATGTAGACATGAGTTGAATATCTTCGTTAAATGTGTTATTGCTCTTTTTGGTAATTTCTTCAGTATGGCTGGTGTGATTTTATCCGGACCAGGTGTCTTCTTCGGTGCTAGATTTCGGATTATGATCTTGATTTCTTGTGGTCGTACGTGAGGTGCATTTCCCGGTTCAGGGGGATGTAATATGGACTGTACATGTTGCGATATTGTTTTTGAAAAGTCTTGTAGTGAAGAGTGGTGATGGGAGGAGAATCGGTTTTGAAAGGAGTTTGCAAGAGCTTCAAGCCTATCAATGGGATCATAATTAAATGTACCACTGAGTCTTTAATAGGTGTTGAATTTTTTGTGATAGATTTTCCTAACATTCGTTTTGTAAACGACCAAAAGGTTTTTCCTGTAGGCTTTATGTTTTCCATTGTGTCGGCAAACTTATTGATTTTGTAAAGCTCATATTTTCTTCGGATAGCACGTTGATACCGATAAAAAGCTCTTTTTGCTTGAGGATCCGCATAAAGTTGCCACCGTTTTCGAACTTGGTTTTTGGCTTTAAGATATTTTAGTTCATTTTTACCATAAGCGTTGTTATCTGATTTCTCAAAAGTCAATGTGGAGGACATTTCATCGAATGTGTCTATGATAGTGTCTGAAAATATTTTTATAGCAGTTTCTATTTCTGAAGTTTTTAAAGTCGGTAGAGTACCTGGGATGATTTGGTGCAAGCGTTTTGTGAAGCCATTCCAATCTGTAACTTTTTCTGTAGAAGGTTGATCTGATATCATATGGAAAGGGGCCTTGAAAGTCAGAAGTACTGGAATATGGTCGGAGTCAAGAGCGTTTAAGCAGATTTGTTGAACCGGGGAATATTTTGTTATATAAACAAATATCAAGTACATCAGGATGATGAGTGGTTATCCAGGGAAATCTTGTAGGTGCTTTTGGTCCTGTAATTGAGTAATGAAATTTATTGGAATGTAATAACAAAGTTTCACCTTTCGGAGTATTCAGTCTAGAATTCCATGATGTATGTTTTGCATTGAGATCACCACAGAAAATGAAATGTTTGTGATGTGTGATAAGCAGGGTCAGGTCGTTTTCATTGAGTTCAGCGTATGGCGGGTAATAAACAGATGCTATGAGTATTTCTGTTCCTTCAAGCTGAATGAATACACCAGTGGCTTCAAGATTCTGAAAAATCGGTAGAATGGCTGTTCGATATGGTATGGAATTTTTAATGAGTATAGCAGTTCCTCCTCCAGGTCGGTTGTTTCTGTCTGTACGGATAACAGTATAGTTGCGTACACGAAATTTTATAGTGGGTTTTAGATGAGTTTCACTAATACATGCGAGGTCAATATCATAATTAAAGAGCAAGGCTTGTAGTTCGTAAGTCTGGTGGATTATTCCATTGGCATTGAAATTTAAGATGTTTAGTCCTCTGTGTTTGGAAAGCATTTAGGGGTCATTTATAGATCGTTGTAAATTGAAAAGATTAATGAAACCTTCAATGAATATTATGAACTAGGATATTGAGTCATTTGCATTTTGGATTTTATGAAGTGTTGTGCGGACAAGCTGAATTGTACGTTGAATGTTCAGTGAGCGTAAGATATTAACAATATCTTTGAAGGAGTCTGATATTGATTCAGATGATGTTGATGTAGCACTTTGAGAATTAAATGTTGACTGGAAAGCTTTGGTGTTGCCAGGATTAGCAAGTAGAGGAAAGTCACTGTGTTTCCATGTCGGTGGTGTAGAACGTTCTTCGGAAAGAATTCTCCTGTTCCTCATCTTCTCTTGAAGTTCCGCTTTCTTCTTTAGTTGAATTGGGCATGCGGCTGTAGCTGGCAGTATGAGCACCGTCACAATTTGCACATTTAGGGTTATGTACAGGGCCTTTCAGAGGACAATCGGCGAATAAGTGATTATTTCCGCATTTAACACATCGAGTAGGCAAATTACATTGACGTGAAGTGTGACCAAAACCCTGACACTTATGACATTGTGTAATATGCGGACGAGGTCTATATGACTCAATTTTTATGATATGATTGTTAATATCTTGCAATTGGTATATGGTTCGGGAGTGTTCATTATTTGGAAGTGTAATTATCCAGATGGGGATGGGACGTCGTGTCGGTATGCCATCAGTGTCGTAGCAAGGAACAGTAATTTGACGAATGTGTTCTATTTGGAAATCTAAGAGTTCAAGTTCTGTTTTGAGAGTAGCAGATTCTACAAAAGCTGGAAGTCCTTTCAGTACTACTTGTAGTAATTTAGTTTCCCGAGGTTCGTGAGAATAAAACTGAAGGTTTTCAGTTTGCAAGATATTATATAACTTGTCATAGTCAGCGCGGCAACTAGTTAAATATTTCATTCCTTCAGCAGAGTATGTGATTTTCAGTGGCTGGCTAAGTAGTGACTGCAGTTTTTTTATTATTTGCAAAGAAATTTCCGGCTGGGATATTCTTCACAATAATTGGCAGAATTCGAGTTGATTTGGGTCTAGGAAAATCTGTGTTGTTGTTATCTTTTTGGTTTCCTACTTGAGGATTATTTTGGTTTTGTGGTGATATGTCGGTGTCCATTTCATGGACAAGAGGATCAAAAACATTTTGTAGTTTTATATCCGGATGAATTAATGTTTCATGAGATAATGTTGTTTTTGTATCGGAAACTGAAGAATTCGGTTTAGCTTTGTCCGTATTTAGTTTCTGTTTCTTAACGACATGATCTCTTACTTTACTTTTACTTGAAGTTGCGTTTTCCGCGGGATTATTTGTTTGCTAGTTGAATTGAGTACGCGAGTAGGATCACATAATGTAGTCATTGTAGATGTGGGGGTACTACTACTTGTTACAGATGTTGTGGTTGTTGTCGTATTTGAAGTCACTATGTTAAATACACCAGGTTGATTTTCGATTAGACACCAGTCTTCAGTATTTTGAGTCATTTTAACAGGCACCACGCTTGGCTCCGAGAGTCAAGCTAAAGTAATTACTACACAATCACTCGATTATGTTCGCGCACGTAACACAAAATGATGAAGAAATAAAGTTATAACTTAAACAAACACCACACAATGTCGTTAAACTGTTAGATAATAATATAATTCCACTAAATATAACTTGAAAAATCTACGCAACTACGTAAACACAAATCAGGGCGGAGCACTGTTCGATAAGATGCTTCTCCGATCAGCACTCGATGCGAACTCCCCAGGTGCGGTGCTAAATGCATGGAGTAATTACTCTTTTCGCTACTTGGTACGCTGCTATTTGTAATAACGCCTCTACCACATATAGATGGCAGGAAGATCAATTTCTACAACAGCGCTTCTAGTATGTGTTACGGGAAACTCATTAAGTTTCGCATCCTATTATATATTTATCCATGGCTTATATATGAATTTTGAACAAAGGATGACGCCAAAAAGGGCAATATCCATTGGATCTCATGGCCGGAATTGTAATGAGGAGTCAGCTTACAATTGGTTCATACAATTTGCAAAATCACGTAAAGTTGACACTTGTAACCATATAAGGTTAGGCTACATACTGATAAACAGGATGAGCTTGTGGAATCTGTGGTAATTTAGAATTACAGAAATAACCATAATTTCCCATCTTGTCATATCCGCATTGTTGTACCTTGTACTGTGACAAAGTTATAGTACAATATATTAACATTTATGTCTTACACGTAGGATTTAGATAATCAAATACGAAAGTCAACCATTGTCTGGTCCCTATTTTATATCAAACAATGAAATATTCATAGTTATTTAGTACTGACGTGACATTGGCAATGATCGCCTTAGCCTTGATAGAGCAATGGAACAACAGGGTTACTTTACATATTTTGGTGGTGATCTCAGCCTTGCTGGGGCAATAGCATAACAAGGTTAACTATTACGTCAAGCTATACAGGGTGTTTAAGCTAAACAAGCTGGGCATCACACCGGTACATAAAGGCAGACAAGTAGGAATCGAACATATCGCCTTTATTCCGATTGCACGAAGGCATATTCCGTTTATTACGCGCCCATAGACTCTCAATTCCGTTCGTACGGGCGCCTGTTATCGCATCCAGGAATTACACAGAGCGATTCACAGTCAGATGCTGGAATTCTTCATCTTTAAAGTTACTGTATGCCTTCCAACAATAAGAAAAGATCGTAGTCCCTGGCATAATTCGCTCTTTGATGATCCGGAGGAGAACATCTTTCGAACGATTAGCCACCGGAAGGAGAAAGCATTCTTTAGTATTACGTTGGACTGCACCAAACACCCACTGGTCCTCCACACGTTTACCTCTGTGATACTTCCTCTTCCCGAATTTGGATTTATCGATCTCCACTTCATGTCCTACTCCACCTAATTTCCCTTTACGACTTTCCATTACCACGCCACAAGCTTCTCTGCGGGACAGATACCACTGCACCATCGTGTTTTTTCGACTTTAGCATGTTCAACGGCATTCTGCTGGGGCATTTTCGTGAACGAACAGTATGTCAGTAAAAGTACCTTGGCCGTCGTAAGTTTGGACTTGTCAAATCACGTTCCATTCCTCACTGAACGGCTAACACGATGTGTAACTTCACTTCCCTGCCCAAAACAATGTCAATGCACGCCATCAGTAGCATCGCTTTTCGGCGCTAATTTCATATTTTTTCCACAGGTTGGACATTCGTAATGACTAGCAAGTAGTCAATGCTCCTCACAGTACCTTATCGTAACCGCTTTCAAATTCTCCCTGCACTAATTGAGGAAGAAGTACACGTCATGGTACGGCTCATCACGACACGTGGTTACGTCTGTACTCGAAGCTGGACACGGACACAATGAAGCTCTACCAGCGCGCGTTAACAGTTACGCCACCCTCGCAGTCAACCCCTACCAAATTCACAAGCCCACCACTTTCTACCGACGCTATTCGGTCATTGTCCCCCGCGCCAATCAATCATTGTCTCCCGCTATTACTAGTTGCACCAATCCTTGGACGTTACTACAAGATATTATAGGCCCTGCTAACACGTTGTCCAAATGAATAAGAAAGTTATTTTGGACGAAAAACTTGGATTATAAGCAAAGGTTCAAACTTGCCCTTTTCGCTTTCGCGAATGGCACTTCACTTCCCCTATTACCCGAAACTCTCAGATTCACTAAAGCATTACAACCGAAACACGAGACATTACATTTCCCTCTACGCGAGACTGGAAACTGATGCGGAATTCAGATCTCGCTATTACACTTACGACTTGATTTTACGTAGAGTCGTAAGTTTGAGAGATGAAGTTTAGGAGTACATCATGCTCCAACATCAAACTGCTCTTTTCAGGGCAAAAAAATACGTACTAAGACATATCCAACGAAACACATTGCATTTCTACATTACGTTACGGCAGTTCCCTTGAACATAAATAGATTCATTTTCCCTTCTACCACCAACTCGTCTCGGTAGCCGAGAGGTCTAAAGCGTGACCTAAAAGCGTGCGTGCGTTTCGTTAGGAAGATACTCGGATTTAATACTGCCCTCTGCTAAGTCATAAGAAAAAAAAGAGAGAGACATGAAGTAATGAACAGAGAAGGAGAGGCTGGAGAGCGAGAGAGAGAGAGAGAGGGAAACAGGACGAAGTTCCTCTTTTGCTTCGTAGATGCCACATTTACTGTTTTTGTTCCACTTTCCTCCACTAGATGTCACCCACACCCTAAACCCCTATTTCCACTCTTTCCCGCCAGAGTGTGTGGTGAGCTTGTAGGGGAAAAGTGGGCGGAGCTTAGCGTTCGCCGTTTTACGTTTTGCCCATTTTTTGAAAAAAAAAAAAAAAAAAGGACATTTCAGCCACCTACGTAAATTACACCCAACCATTGATTTTATGCAAAATTAATTTTATAACTCACTACAAGTTCGCTGTAAAGAACGAAGACACAAAATATGTACACACATATTGGCTCATTCATTCATTCATTCAGTCGACCTGGTTGACGAGTTGGTATTGCGCTGTCCTTCTATGACAAAGGTTCGATTCCGGGCCAGGTCGATGGCATTTAAGTATGCTTAAATGCGACAGGCTCATGTCAGTAGATTTACTGGCATATAAAAGAACTCCTGCGGGACAAAATTCCGGCACATCCGGCGACGCTGATATAACATCTGCAGTTACGAGCTTCGTTAAATAAAACATAACATAACATTCATTCACTGTCATTTTTCTCTTCCGAGGAGTCTGAAACATTGTCATTGTACCAAAGAATATCATCTTAACATCCATTAAGGTTGTTTATTATACAGCAGTTATTGAAATCTTGTTGCATATGAGTATTTACATCGTTCATGCCTGCATATTACTCGTATCTGATTTGAAGCTCCAGATATATTTCATCGGTCTTAATCTATCAAAAAAAGTGTGCGGCTCACATTCGGGTAAATATGGTAGGTAGCAGATCTGAGATTGAAAAAGAAAAAGATATAAAAATTACCAGTGTATTACATTCCTTACCAATACCATGGAAAGGGTAATCACAGTGACATTCTTGTTTTGACCGGCACAGTTATCTGTGTACAGGTACAAATGTTTTCCTCGATTTTCAAGTGTCCACACAAATATTAGTACAAAGGATGCATTTCGTTAACTCCTGTCTTAGTCACATGTTCTGGTCACACAAACAGAATGACCTCTTCCAGATGCAAAATCATGGATTGTTAGGTTGTATGTCCAAAGTTTCCGCTTGTGGAGAACATCGTTTGTACAGAGCTTGGATGTAGGCTATGTTTACTGTAGATCCATTGCAATTATTTGATATTCTGTTGGATTATCGATTGATTTTTTTTTTTGTAGTCAGCCATACACCTGTCTACACAATCTGCTTTGGCTGGATATAGATACAGTTCAGTTTGCAGAATGTGTTTCGTGGTGTCATGTTCTATTCAAAATCACTACCGACCCAGCTTCAGGTATTGATGGAGAGCAATGTATTCTTTTTTTTAAATACCCATCTTCTCAAAACATTTTTGATGACGGATGGAGCACCTGTGCAGACGCAGATTGCTCCTTTCTACTATATAAAGTTTATGTTCTGATTTTCTTATGACCTTTTCCCATTTATCATTATGGATTATAAGTTTCCTTTTCGAGGTGATTTTTGAGATGAGTTTACGTTCAGATTAGGTCTACAGTTAATTTCTTCTATAAATAAATAAATAAATAAATAAATAAATAAATTAATTAATTAATTAATTAATTAAAAATAAATGTAGTAATAAGAAAATAAGAAAATAATTAAGTAAATAAGTAAAGAAGTAAAAAGTAAAGTAGTAAAGAAGTAAAGAAGTAAACAAGCAAACAAGTAAATAAGTAAATAAATAATTAAATAAATATACAATCAAACAGACAGACAAACAGACATACAGACAAATAAATAAGTAAATAAATAAGTAAGTAAATAAGTAAATAAATAAGTAAATAAATAAAAATAAGTAAATAAAATAAGTATATAAATAATAAATATAAAGACAGATATCTACCTATCTGTCTGGCTGTTTCTGTCTGTCCAACTGTCCGTACTTCTACTTATTATTTATTTATTTACCGAGAGAAGAAATTAACTTAAATTAATTAATGTGAACGTAAGCTCATCTCAAAAATCATCTCGAAAGAGGAAACTTAAAATTCGTAATGATATATGGAAAAAGACGTAAGAAGAAGAAAACGTAACCTTGGCCAAGCTAACACTTCATCTAGTAGAAATGAGCTATCTGCGTCTGCACGAGGTGATCCATGCAACTGTCATCAAAAATGTTTTCAGAAGATGAGTACTTGCTGGAAAAAAGTACATTTCTCTCCATCAAGAGTATAGTACGAATGCAAAATTATTAGTTATAACTGGTTAAAATTATTTGTGTGTGTGTGTATATATATATATATATATATATATATATATATATATATATATATATACATACATACATATATAGGGTGAGTTTTAACACTACCGACAAATAGGCTATCAGGGGGTGATTCCTGACTGAAAATGGAGCACAAAAGTTCATACCACCTTGTGTACGGAAATGCATAGTTCCACTGTAGATGGCACTGATGACATTCTCTCATAACTTGCAGTATGCGTTTTATGTGTTGCACATAGTGTGATTTAAGCAACGTAGAACAATAGTCCCGTATTCATTCCAGGAACAAACCGAGATGGTGTTCGTGTGTATGATGTGGGTGGTGCTGTCTGTCAGGGTACGTGGCTCGGTACATCCGTGCTGCCTCTCGACCGTTTCCATCTGTTTGGCCACACACACACACATATATATATGGCGGCTCCTGCATATTTCTTAAGAAGAGGAAAAAAGTTAACAGCGCAAAATGATACTTTCCTGAGAGAAACATGCTACACATTAGCCTACATGCATACATGTAACACCAGGTAGTGTTAGGGTTGGCCTTCTCTTTTGTATAGCAATAATATGTTTTTGTAAACTGAGTTTCATAAATTGTCCAAAATATAATGTGTTTTCACTTCCATTCATTGTTGGATAATTGCACAAATTAACAATTACAAGGCAATTCACAACCTCGCAACATTTTCGCGCACACTACAGCATCACACGTGTTGGAACAGACCAGCTACTAACACGTAACCGGAACCGTTTTATTGACGTGGGAATGGAAAATAATTTGTTAGGAAAGCGAGAACACTGCACTCACACACGTGGTCTGTGTTGTCATTTTACAAGTCACTTCTTTTTGAAGAATGTCACTTCCTGTAAAGTCATACTACCATTATTGTTCAAAGCTTCTGGTGGCCGATTAATTTTTTATGTTAAAAATAATGTAGTTTGGAGTACTTTCAATTTCAAGTACATTTGTACAAAACTGACACTTGGCTGTTGTTCTGTCTCGTAGGCAATGAATGGAGGTAAATTTCAGGGGCCAAAAAGCGCTGCGATATTAACGTAGAAATAATTCCTGTTTGTTTTATATAAATCCAACTTCATCTTTCAGATATCCTCGAAAGTTTCAAACCATGAATAGTAGCTTATATAAAGTAAAATGAATAATATATATGTTGATTCATAATTTAAAAATGTTTATATGGTGTATTTCATAGCTTTGCGTTAAACTGTTTTTATTGTGCCTCCTCCTTTTTTTCTTTTTTTTTAATTGGTGGCACTTTATATGACTATTGAAATAAGTTCCAGGTCTCTTATGGAGCCTTGCCTTTCCCAGTCGTATGGAGAAATATGATTAATGTGACATTGACGTTTTCATCTTCCTTTTATCTTCATCAGTGATGGAGATAGGTGAGCTGAGTGTAGCAAGTGGAGGGTGCTAAATTAGTTAATTCTTGCATGAGAGGGTTCATGTGAGAATGTAGCTTTTCCAGATAATTTTTCCGTAATATTCTAACGTAGTCACTAAATAAACTAATGTTGAGGTCATTGTACAATTGGGTATTTCGGATGTGGTAATCTGCTCCAGTGATAGTTCTACCAGGACAAATAGAAGGAATAGTGTACGCAATCAGCGAGTTTACACGGGTCCGCCGCAACGCGGCACTTCTATCGCTAGGATCGTGACTTGGAGGAAGTTCATAGTTCTTATTACTCTAAACGTAATCCTTTTTAAAAGCAAATTTCTACCATTTAACCCGTCTATTCGTAAGTTTAGGAATACCTGCATAGTCCCTTCTTCATAATTAATAGCCTTCTCACAGTTAATACTATTATGAATGTTCGTAACAGAAAATACAATGGGATCTGAAACGCTATGAAAGCGATAAGTTCAGTATTTAACAAGTTGCGAATTCAGGGACAGAAAACTTTACAAAATGTTAAATAAAACCACAGTTGAAAGATATTGCAAATTTTATTAGTAACAACAATGTAATTTATTCGTCACAACAATAATTCCTTTCTACAATTCACCTTAAACGCTCTCGTCAACAATTGGATCTTCACTCAACACAGTATTCGTTATAGCACTCCACCGACGACAATGACAGTTTACTTGGACTATTACGCACAACAATGAACTGTTAATCTTCACTAATATTTACAAAGCACTATTTACAAATCAGAACTACCAGTTCTCAGTTCACAGTTCTTCTATCTCAGTCACTCGAGTTCACAGTATCTCGAACCACAGACCTTCAGAGACAGTTCACTGTACTCGAACTCGGGTCCCTCCAACTGCGGTCCACTGCACTCGAACTCAGGTCCCTCCAACTGCGGTCCACTGCACTCGAACTCAGGCCTTCGGATGCTGACGCAGATGCGGACGCACACTCGAGTCGAACTCCAGCACACAAGTCTGGCTTGCTTGCTCTGGCTTACTCACTGACTGAATAACTGAAAACTGAAAAACTGCTGTCGTTCCTTCGCGTCCGTAATTTATAACCACAGCGACGTAGCCTCGAAGGTTCCACGCGTCTCTAGAGATGGCACTCCAGAGAAATCCAGAGCCCTCTCCTCTCTACCAGCACCAGATGCGCGCGCAAACTCGTCGCGTTGACGTAATACACCCTCTCTCTTCTCTCCACCGCGCGACGTCACTCAATGTTCCGTGGAGCCTGTGCGATCTGCTTTCTTGCGGGACGCTGGTCGTGAGTTCGAATCTCACGTCGATGTCACAATATTTTACGTGCTTATAAATTAATTAAATTACTCACCATATGAATGATTAGTTGCCTACTAACTTCGAGAGTTTTCGAGATGACTTGGATTTACGAGCTTGTAATTCTCTTCGGATTTCCTTTGTCCTGAAGAAGAATCGGCACTTTAAGTAGTGGTAAACCAATTTAGGAATAATATCCATGATGTTTTCTCTGCAACAACTTGCTCCCGAAGACTGGATCGTAAGAGCGTCAATAGTGTTAAGACAGTCATAGAAGATATCACCCCACATTGCACTCGCTGAGCTAATCTTTTCTTTAATTTTCATTTCTGTTTGAAGAAGTACGTCGTACACAGCTTGGGAGGGATGGGTTAAAAAACTGACGTTCCTACCGGATCCGTAGTCCTTGATTTGGGTGAGAGCTGCACAAAGCTTAGACACATTACTTTTCTGTCGAAGGGAATGGACACAGAGGGTACACGCAATAAACTTAGAGGAATGATTTACGACATAACCTGCCACATTGATACACTAAAACTCTGTCAATCAACACGGCAGGAGTGGTATTTACCAACTCGGGCACAGCACTTTCCCAGCTTGACCATGCATTTCTTCACAAAGGATATTTTTTCTTTTATACAAGTTTTTACAGATTTCTTAACTGCCTTGTTACGTAATATTATCTTTTGTCACTATTTCTACCGTATCCCGATGTACAACCCGGAGCAAAACAGTACGGCATTTTTGCAATTATTTTGTAAACCACCACACAATATTCTTTTGTCACTGATTAATTCAAAGCACAACAAATTGAAGACTTCTACACAAACCCAAACAACAATGCATACTAACAACCCCTAACAACTTTCACCATTAAAAGCGCGAGAAATTGTATTTTCGAGGTGGCTGACCTCAGGCAAACGATGGACTTTTATCGATCGAAGCACCACTAGTTCTCAGGTCCGCCACCGACAATGAGAGAACATAGGAGTGCGTACACTATTCCTTCTATTCGTCCTGGTTCTACAAACTGCACGTTGGATACCGTCGAGTCTTCGAAGATGGCGGGGGTGGGCGTTAGACCATGCTTCACATGCATACATCATGAGTGATCTGATTACGGATATGTACAGTTATAATTTGGTTTTTGTTGGTATTGAGCTCTTGAAGATGGGATATAGGAACATGAATCGTTGAAAAGTTCTATTTCTCACGGAATGAATATGGTGTGTGAACGTTAGTCTCTTGTCAAGGAGGACTCCAAGATATTTTGCTGATGAATTAAAGGGGATGGCTTGATTTTGAATATGAAGTGGCTTATTTATACGTGGGAAACGTCTTGTGAATATGATTACTTCTGATTTGGTGTTATTTTATTTTAAGCCGCCATCTCGTTGACCATTGCGTTATTTTATCTACAGCTTCTTGCTTATGTTTGCAGGCATACTGTATATTGAATTGCTTCGTATATATGACTGTATCATCTGCATAGAGAGCATGTTGACATTTTGAGTGCGAAGGGATATCTTGAACGTAAGATCAATATAGATTTAGACTTAATATGGAACCTTGGGGTACTTCTGCATGTATTGGTTTGGAAGTGGAAGTTTGTTTGTGATAACGAACTTGAAATGTTCTTCCTTCCAGAAAGTTTGCTATTAGGTGAATGTATACATCAGGGATTGAGAGTTTTTGTAACTTATACAGAAATCCATCATCCCAGATAGTATCGAATGCCTGCTTTATATCTAAAAATGTAGCAACGGTATGTTGTTGAGATAAGAATCCTGTCTGTATGAAGTGCGTTAGCCTGACCAATGGTTCCCGAGTGCTGTATTCAGATTTGAATCCAAATTGTTCATTTTGGATAACGTCTGGAGAAGTTAAGATTGGACGTAGTCGTGATAGCAGATGTTTTCCCAGTATCTTTCCTAGGAAGTCAAGTAAACTGATAGGTCTGTAGCTTGTAGGACGTGTGGGGTCCTTTCCTGGTTTGTGGATTGCAATAATTATGGCTTCATTCCACGCTTGTGGGAAGTAAATGAATTTGAAACAGGTATTGTATATCTTCGTTAGGTGTATTATGGAGCGTCGGGGTAATTTCTGCGATGCTTGTGGAGGAATCTTGTCTGGACCAGCTGTTTTCTGAAGTGGGATTTTGCGGATTATGTTTTGTATTTCTCGTGGGGTGGTGAATAATATAGTATCTCTTTGAGGCTGTTGTAGTATACTCTTCACAATTTGCGTGACTTCCTCTGTGAATTTAGGTTGGGATGGCTCTTCATGTGGTTCAAAACGATGTTAGAACGAATCTGCAAGAATTCCAGCTTGTTTTCGAGGCTCATATATCATTTGGTGGTTGGTATTTTATATGGGTGTGTTATGTGAGGTATTTTTTTTACCTAATAGTCTTTTTGTTAATTTCCAGAAATCTTTTTTAGTTGGTGGAGAATTTTCTATTTTTGTGGCGAAGGCGTTTATTTTGTATATTTGATGTTTTCTTCGTATGGCCCTTTGGTATCTGTAAAATGCTCCCTTGGCTTGTGAATCCCGGAATTCCTGCCATCTTTTCCTTGCTTTAGCTTTGGCTGTAAGGAGTGGTTTCAGGTCTGGAAATTCGTTGAGTGATGGAGGTATTGGTGATGTAGTAGTGACAGAGTTGTAGGTTCCGATAATCGTGCCCGTAAATAATTGTAGTGCTGTATCTATATCCGATGGTTCAGAAATACGGAGATTTACTGGTATTGACTCGTGGAGTTGTTTTGTATATTCGTCCCAATTTGTCGTCTTTGCTATTATATTTTTCATTTCATATTTTGTGATCGGTTTGTTTATTGTAATTAGGATTGGAAAATGATCGGAATCCAACGCTGTAAGACATTGTTGATTGGTCGGGATAGTATTGGTTTTATATAAACAGATGTCTAGATCATCTGGTTTATGTATTTGTGACGAAGGATATCGAGTTGGCATTAATGGGCCTGCAATCGCATAATAATGTTATATAGAATGGACCAATAGAAATTGACCTTTTGGCGTAGTGATACGGGAATTCCAGGCTGTATTCTTTGCGTTAAGATCACCACAGTAGACGAAATTGTTATGGACAGAAACTAATGAGGTCGTATCAGGTTCGTTCATTTGCAGATAAGGTGGATGGTAAACAGAAGATGTCACTAATAATTCAGTATTATCCAAATTAATGTAAACTCCACTGGCTTCTAATATGTTGAATTGTGGTAATATTGCTTGTCTGTGAGGTATATTGGATTTTATAATTATAGCGGTTCCTCCACCATTTCTCTGATGTCTGTTTGTACGATGGATTCTATAGTTGCAGATTTTAAATTTCGTATTTGGTTGTGGGTGTGTTTGAGTGATTCATGCTATATCTATATCATATTTGTTTAGTAGTTGTTGTAGTTCGTAGGTTTGATTTTTGACTCCATTTGCATTAAAATTAAGTAATAACAAATTTTTGTGTCCTATCATTAGTTTAAGGTCCATCGACAGTGGAGTTCGTAATTGTGAATAGAGTAAATCCATTTAGTAGAACCATTATTTTAGACAAAGAGTCATTTGTCGTTTTGAGGCGTTGTATTATTATATTAATTGCACGAATAATTCGCTTTATGTTTATTCCTCGGAGAAGAGCAATAATATCTTTTAATGAAACGGCAAGAGATTCAGTAAGAGATTGTGAATGTGCTGAAGATGAGCAGAAAGTGCTTTCGAAAGCTGATAAATTTCTCGATCTTGGTTGTTGCAATGAAGGAAAGTCGTCTTGTGTTGGTATTGGTAAATGTCTGTTTGCAGTGGAGTTTATGTTTTGTTTGTTTCTCAGTTTCTGTCGAAGCAATTCTCATTGTTCTTGTTGAATTGGGCACTGTCCGTAACTGGCAGTATGCGATCCTTGGCAGTTGGTGCATTTAGCTGGGTATTTGATTCCTTTCGAAGGGCAGTCTACAAATAAATGATCGTTTCCACATTTTACGCAATTAGTTTCTTGATTGCAACGTTTTGATGTGTGTCCAAACCCCTGACATTTGTGACATTGTGTTACGTGAGGAGTTGGTCGGTAGGCTTCAATAGTTACTAGGTGGTTGTTGATGTCGTGTAATTGATAAATGGTTCTAGAGAAATCAATGTTTGGAAGTGTTATAACCCAGATTGGAATTGGGCGTCGCTGAGTGGATCCGTCTGGTGTATGATATTGTGCCTCCTCCTAGATGTATTATAGTCTGGTTGAATGCAGCATCGTTAGATGGCAGCGGTAGCGAGCTTGCTCGACGACCAGTCGGTTTTTATTTCCCGCCAATGCGCTGATTCAGAGGAGGATCTCCTCCCTATCCGTTCATTTACTTGCTTTAAAACTCTGCTTCTTTCTCTTGCCGCTAGTGCGCTGTTGTCTATGTAAGTTAACTGCAGTAAAGGAGGAATGGATTGACTTTCCTCCACGCAAACAATCTCGCATCTTTCTCACAGTTTTCTAGCAGCACATGAGTGCACGTCGTTTAGAACTCCATCAACCGAGGTTTTCCTATAGCTCTGAACTTAAGTTCAGAGGTATAGGAATCTTCCTCGAATTTCAATGCATATATTTCATTTGGTATTTATTTTCAAAATAAAAAAATGTGAGGAGGACGTTCCTCCCTTCCCTCCCCCGAGGAACCGCCAATGATATATATATATATATATATATATATATATATACAGTCAACTCTGGATATAGTGAACTCAGTAATAGTGAACATTCGGCTGTAGTGAGCCTAAATCATTGGTCCCGACCCGTATACATTAAAAAGTACATTAATATTTCCGTTTGTAGTGAACCATCGCTTTTGTTATAGTGAACCTTAAAAATTGAAGTTACAAGAGTTGTATCCTGACAAAATTCTTATTTCAAGTCAGACCTTCTTGTATAAAATAGAAAGAATGTGTTCGGAACAACATTGTAAGTTTCTTATACCTTTAATCAAAGAACAAATATAGGGTTAGTGATTCCTTGATAATGAGCTGTACTGTCAATCCAGGCAATGCGTGAGGAGCTTGCCTCACTCCACTGTCGAAGGATTGCCATTCTGTTGTCAGGCACACTACTCTACTGTTATTTATAATTCTCTACCGTCAAAGGGTTGCCTTTTGTTCTCACAAACATTTCCATTATGACGGATAGCATCAAAACAACGGAAAATGAAATTCCCTTCCTTTATTAAAAGGCGACGGACATTATGTCCAGAGCATAAATGAAGGTAAGATTCCGATGGCTTTCAAACTCCATCAATCCCCTCCCAGTTTCCATTAAGTGACCCGGGAAATTTCGAGGCTGAGTGCGTAGTCACATCTTAACAGCATTTACCATTTCTACCTGATCTGTCTGTTTCTAGAATTCGAACAGTGAATGTACTGTATAAAATTCTCGAAGAGTAAAGTGTTTTCTTGCAAGATATGCGAATATTATAAGTGACATTGTACGTGGTCTTTCGAAAGTGAACGTGGGTCAACAGCATAGTTTAAGTAAATAAACTGTGAGTAACAGTATACAGTGTAACCCATTCCACAAAAGTAAAATATTTCAATTACTGTATAGTATTTTACTTTCTTGCTCACAATTTCATTCATTCATGTAATTTAAGGTTAGGGGAGAGACATTTCAGATTTAGTGAATCTCGGATATTGTGAACTGAATATGAAAGTCCGCAGAAGTTCACTATATCCGGAGTTGACTGTATATATTTCGCTACAACCTATGAAGGGCCAAGATTGACCAGCCGGCTGGTGGCTTCACGTCCACATGCTGAAGTTGAGGTGGACGATCATCCAACCAGGATGGAAGTATCGTGTGGTTAGCACGATGCTCCCCAGCCGTTATAACTGGTTTTCGAAAGCGGATTTTCACTAACTACCTTAGCTCCTCAAGTGCATCACGGTGGGCACCGGACCCATACATTGGCCGAAATCTCATGAGGAAATTTCTTCCTCCATGAGTACTCGAACCAGAGCGCATTCCGTTTCAGTAACGCGAGTCCTAGGCAGGATGCCTTAGAGCACGTCGTCACGGCGCGGGATAAATACATATATTACGTAATATTATTTGTATTCTCAATTTTCTGAATGTTTAAAATGTATATCTTACAACTTATGGATATAAGGTTAATATAGGCCTACTAATCATGTATATTTTTGAAATAAATAGTTTACACTGACATCAAAACTTGTAACCTCTTCATCAGTACCTGGTTCAAATTGAGAACCATCTTTAGCATCCCATGTGGATGATGGTGCTTCATTTAAACACATTATTGTTCCTTGTAAGAATAACCTCTTCCTAGTAGCAGCCATTTTCACAACAAGAATGGCGCTTAGCATGTCCTGACTGTAGTGCAATGGTGTCTCTATTTTCAAAGCGTTCTCAAAATAATTCATAGATGGCACATAAGACCAAAAATATTACAGACATACTGTAGATAGTACAACAAGTAAACATTCAGAAATTGGTTTAATCCATACATGGTCCACATTGACACCACTGCCTTGCCCCAAGGCACAGAATTGACAATATTCTTCAGGATCAATAATTGTTTTTTTCTTCCGTACTGCTTTTTCAATGTGCGCAAATACACGATGTAATTGTACAGGGACATAATTTTATTTTTACTTCAATTTTTATTGTACCTGAGTTTTTGAATGTACTTCACTCCCACCCCTTCTACTAATGAAGTTAAACCGTCCTGCACACGTATCCAAGACCGCATATACAGTCATAGTAGCCTTATGGTCATAGTAAACAGTACGTTCCAAAAATGTTCGCGTTTTCCAGTGACGAAAGAGCTTTCAATATTGAATCATTTTCGCACAGGTACTGTCGTCCATTTGCCTACGTCGTATCCCGGTTTCCCCACCTGTTTTTATTCGCCAGCTAGTGGCTGGGTTGTCGTCTTAGCTCTTTTGTGAGAACATTAATTTCTGTTAGGAATTGGACGTCTACATAATATTATACAACTGTTTAAAACATTTTAAATAAAAGGGCCTCGTTAAGTAATTAACTGTCACGTGATTTCCTCTCTTTCTACGACCCTACGACATAACCACTTGGACGGACAGTAGATAGTATGTCTGAGTAATTTTATCTTTTCGGATCGGGCAGAAGTAAAGATCGAATTTACAGTACGTAAGGTAGGTGTACTCTTTTATAGAGTAGGTACAGAATTATTTCAGCATGAATTACTAGTTACGAAGGACGAAACTGGTAACTGGAATTAGGTAGAATAGTCTATAGTGCGATAATATACACATTATAACTGAAGCCTGTACCCAAATGAATGGCCACCATTTTAAAAAATGTGTTTAAATATCCATATTATGATTATTTTTCAATTTAACTTCATTCTCTGTATTGTACGCTAATGTTCTGTAGACAGTATAATATACACTGCATAATGAATACGTCCACATGGACAGCTCAGTTCATGAGTAAAAACACTCATTGTTAATACTATACTGTATTTTGATTAATCAAAAACCTAATGAAAATGATCAAACTCAAAAGCGCGATATTTCCTAGTTTACGTAAATGGATGAACTACTTTTCTTCCCTCCTATACCTAGTAAAGTGATTTGTTTGTATATTACGCGAGTATCATCGAACTCCATTCGTCGAAGGGGGTAGACAACGGCGTTGATCCAAAGGTATAGCCAGGTTAATATTAAAAATGTTGGTAAAAATAAAATGATGTCCCTGTATGAAGCAGTGGCCAACTACAGGAAAAATTACTTGTACCTTTTTACATTAAATGGAGCCTCAAAGTCATACCGATGACTGTGATGTGATGTCCACGACAGCCATCTGATATTAGCCTCATATGAGTCATTCGTAATGTTGTACATTGGAATATTTTCGTATTGTGCTTGCAAGTTGGAAACTGTGGGAGACTAACAGAAGAATGTCTCCAAAAATTTAAATTCCAAATAATTACCGAATCGATGTTGACTACAATAATAATAATAATAATAATAATAATAATAATAATAATAATAATAATAATAATAATAATAATAATAATTTTAACAAATGAATGAAACTGTGTACATAAAGACGAAAGTAAATAAATATGAATATTATGTTAAAAGGTTAGATTTAATTAACTTTCTTGGCGCATTCTGTTTCTTTTCCAGCTTCCTGATTGTCTCTGTCGCTTTCTGTATCTATCCGGTGAAACAAGAGAAGCATGTGCACTAAATTCGCTCATGTTTTATAGAGATTTGCAACATGGATGTATATGAAGAGTCCACTGCAAAAAGGGGATATGTCGAATTTGTTTCATTTTGCAGGAAATTAAATTTAAAATTTAAAACCATATTATAGGACATTGAGCAAATATTACCCGTACATTTCTTTCTTACACCACTCAACACATATTGTAGAAATGATATGTAGTAAACTGTGGCTCTTGCTAACCAATCCTTATTACCAGAATAACTGTTCATCGATAATGCAAAGAATAAATAAAAAAAGGAGGAATGTCAACCATTAATGCAAAGAATAAATAACAAAAAGGATGAATGTCAGTAATCTGACAAAGATCTGTTTACTCTATGTTAGTTCACACCTTAGAACTTTCGTAAGGGAGTTTGTTGCAATATTCTCTTGTATCTGCACAACAAAACTGCTTGAGGTGTTGCAAATCTTTGAATTTAGCCCATGAAATTGGTAGCAAAGGTGAAATAAAAGGAACTGCTATTGGTATCACTACTTACCAGTTTTATAAAAATTTAAAAGTAAAATTTATATTCATTACCTTGGTGAATCTTCTCAGACAGTAGGAATTCTGAACTTCGTAATTGAGTAATATTTTTTAGTAGGTTAGTAGGTTATTTTACGACGATTTATCAACATCTTAGGTTATTTAGCGTCTGAATGAGATGAAGGTGATAATGCCGGCGAAATGAGTCCGGGCTCCATCACCGAAAGGTGCCCACCATTTGCTCATATTGGTTTGAGGGAAAACCGCGGAAAAACCTCAACTATGTAACTTGTCCCGACCGGGAATGGAACCCGGGTCACCTAGTTTCGCAGCCAGACGCGCTGACCGTTACTCCACAGGTGTGGACTGTAATTGAGTATCTTTTATTTGTATTTGTTGGAACCATGACTATAGTTTCTCACATTCTATTATATGTGGATCTATGCTCTTCTAGACGATGATGAGTAACAGAAAAAACAATTTTAGTTATAGGTCTTGTCGCAATAGGGCAGCTCTTCTTAAACAATGGTGTCAAGTACAGTGTCCAGTTTCTCAGCATAGCTTGGTCAACATGAACAACATGGTAATATTCATAAGAAACAGGTGGCAGTTTTTCTTCTTTCTACATTTCATACATTTTATTAACATTTAGTGTATCTGTCAGAAAAACTCTTACTATTTTTTCTACTGTAATGACTCTGCCGTCCCTTGAATGAGTTGATATGCTTGACTACACTGTCTGCAACATCTTTTCATTTTCTGTAATGTCTGTGGTCATATTTTCCTCGCCGATCTTTCGGTGGTGTCCCAGTAGCTTTTAGAGCTTTTTGTATATTCTGAATGCGTTTCTTAGTAATGCCATGTAAAGACATGAATGTCTCATAGCACACAGCAATTCCTTTGGTACATCTTCGACGATTCTCACTCTGTATGAATAAGACTTATCATGGAATAAAGCATTTTCTTCTGAGTTACGTGGTCTATGATTCTGAATCCAATGAACGGTTATTAATTCACATAGATAGGCTATGTGTTTTGTTCATCCACAGATCCCAAAGTCTTTAATAATGCGTTTAATTTCTTGTTTCTGAATGACCTCAAAACATCGATAACATATGCACTTACAGTTTGGTCCTGTTTCATGAGTTGATAACCTCAACTTTTTCATTACATCAATACTTCTATCGCGTGGCTAACGAGAAAGACAGGCTTCGGCACGAATTGAAGTCACGTGATTATCATGGTCTAGTCGTGTCCTTCTTGACAATTGCCTAATCTAAGTACATGTTCAAAGTTCTAAAAACAAAGGAATTTATATTTTAAAATCATGTTAAACGTGCATTTACAAATAAACTTTTTCAATGTTGACCATGTTACGACTAAGAATGTGACGTCGCGCCCTAGCCTGTCTTTCTCGTTAGTCACGTTCTACCGTAACTTTTACGTTTCCTTCTGCCTGTGTTTATTTTCTTAAGACTGCTGCACTCACCTTCACTGTCTTCCGAAGATGCTATAATTAGACGTGAATTTAAACTTTAAAATATAACAATAAATCATACAACAGAAAATGTCTGAACGTCAATATAAACAAATAATTCCCGTAAACAAAAGATTCCTTAGTCGCGTCATACAGTGATGACATGACATTCCTCTTTTTATACTGTTTCTCTCTGATATTCCACCCTTTTGTGTTTATATCAATTTCTTAACACGATGTAGATCTGAAACTATCATGTTTCTTGCAGCCCAACAAAGTGTATTGTATTCTACTCCCTTTGATCTATAGTAGTGAACTTGGTCTCATGTTTTAGAAATTTACGACATTCCCCTTGTTCATATAATATATATATATATATATATATATATATATATATATATACATATGTATATATATATATTTTAATTGGTGGCACTTTATATGCCTGTTTCAATAAGTTCCAGGTCTCTTATGGACCCTTGCCTTTCCCAGTCGTGTAGAGAAATATGATTATGTTAAAATGACGTTTTCATCTTCCTTTTATCTTCATCAATGATGGAGATAGGTGAGCTGAGTGTAGCAGGTGAAGGGTGATCACTGAGTTAATTCGTGCATGAGAGGGTTGATGTGAGAATGTAGCTTTTGCAGATAATTTTTCCGTAACGTTCGAACGTAGTCACTAAATAAACTGATGTTGAGGTCTCTGTACAGTTGGGTATTCCGGATGTGGTAATCTGCTCCAGTGATGGTTCTGCATACTGCACGTTGGATACCGTCGAGTCTTCGAAGATGGCGGGGGTAGGCGTGAGACCATGCTTCACATGCATACATCATGAGTGATCTGATGACGGATATGTACAGTTGTAATTTGGTTTTTGTTGGTATTGAGCTCTTGAAGATGGGATATAGGAACATGAATCGTTGAAAAGCTCTATTTCTCACGGAATGAATATGGTGTGTGAACGTTAGTCTCTTGTCAAGGAGGACTCCAAGACATTGTGCTGTTGAACTAAAGGGGATGGCTTGGTTTTGAATATGAAGTGGCTCATTTATACGGGGGAAACGTCTTGTGAATATGACTACCTCTGATTTGGAGTTGTTTATTTTAAGCCGCCATCTCGTTGACCATTGCGTTATTTTATCTAGAGCTTCTTGCATATGTTTGCGGGCATACTGTATATTGAATTGCTTCGTATATACGACTCTATCATCTGCATAGAGAGCATGTTGATATTTTGAGTGCGAGGGGATATCTTGAACGTAAGCTAAATATAGAATTGGACTTAATATGGAACCTTGAGGTACTCCTGCATGAATTGGTTTGGAAGTGGAAGTTTGTTTGAGATAACGGACTTGAAATGTTCTTCCTTCCAGAAAGTTTGCTATTAGGTGAATGTATACATCAGGGATTGAGAGTTTTTGTAACTTATACAGAAGTCCATCATGCCAGATAGTATCGAATGCCTGCTCTATATCCAAAAATGTAGCAACGGTATGTTGTTGAGATAAGAATCCTGTCTGTATGAAGTGCGTTAGCCTGACCAATGGTTCCCGAGTGCTATGTTCAGATTTGAATCTAAATTGTTCGTTTTGAATAACATCTGGAGCAGTTAGGATTGGACGTAGTGGTGATAGCAGAAGTTTTTCCAATATCTTTCCTAGGAAGTCAAGTAAACTGATAGGTCTGTAGCTTGTAGGACGTGTGGGGTCCTTTCCTGGCTTGTGGATTGCAATAATTATGGCTCCTTTCCATGCTTCTGGGAAGTAAATGAATTTGAAACAGGCATTGTAGATCTTCGTTAGGTGTATTATGGAGCGTCGGGGTAATTTCTTCAATGCTTGTGGAGGAATGTTGTCCGGACCAGCTGTTTTCTGAAATGGGATTTTGCGGATTATGTTATGTACTTCTCGTGGGGTGGCGACTGCTATAGTGTGTCTTGTAGGGTGTTGCAGTATGCTCTTCACAATTTGCGTGACTTCCTCTGTGAATTTAGGTTGGGATGGCTCTTCATGTGGTTCAAAACGATGTTGGAACGAATCTGCAAGAATTTCGGCTTGTTTTCGAGGATCATATATCATTTGGTGATTGGTATTTTGTATAGGTGTGTTATGTGAGATATTTGTTTTACCTAATAGTCTTTTTGTTAATTTCCAGAAATCTTTTTTAGTTGGTGGAGAATTTTCTATTTTTCTGGCGAAGGCGTTTATTTTGTATGTTTGATGTTTTCTTCGTATGGCCCTTTGGTATCTGTAAAATGCTCTCTTGGCTTGTGGATCCCGGAATTCCTGCCATCTTTTCCTTGCTTTAGCTTTGGCTGTAAGGAGTGTTTCAGGTCTGGAAATTCGTTGAGGGATGAAGGTATTGGTGATGTAGTAGTGACAGAGTTGTAGGTTTCAATAATCGTGTCAGTAAATAATTGTAGTGCTGTATCTATATCCGATGGTTCAGAAATACGGAGATTTACTGGTATTGACTCGAGGAGTTGTTTTGTATATTCGTCCCAATTTGTCGTCTTTGCTATTATATTTTTCATTTCATATTTTGTGATCGGTTTGTTTATTGTAATTAGGATTGGAATATGATCGGAATCCAACTCTGTGAGACATTGATGATTGGTTGGGATAGTATTGGTTTTATAGAAACAGATGTCTAGAACATCTGGTTTATGTATTTGTGACCAAGGATATCGGGTTGGCATTAATGGGCCTGCAATCGCATAATGATTTTTTATAGAGGTCCAATAGAAATTGACCTTTTGGCGTAGTGATACGGGAACTCCAGGCTGTATTCTTTGCGTTAAAATCACCACAGCAGACGAAATTGTTGTGGACAGAAACTAATGAGGTCATATCAGGTTCGTTCGTTTGCAGATACAGTGGATGGTAAACAGATGTCACTAATAATTCAGTATTATCGAAATGTTCATATAATATATAACAGGATATTATTGAGTTTTCCCTTTCATACGCTACAGGCGCTAATGTAGATATTGAGCTTGCTGCCATCTCTTATCTGATCAGAACTTATTACATCTAACAGCACACCAAGTGGTAAAAAGAATAACGAATTACTCCATGCATCCAGCTGCGAACATAGTGGCGAGAAAGTTAAACTATGTTAAAAAAAATGTATTTGCTCCATCCCCAACCTTCATAAGCCAAACCAATTTACACTAAACATTTTTATTTTTCGCATCATCTTCCACTGAAAATTCTTACTGGCGCCAACAGGAAGACGAAAGGGCAAAGAGACGGTCCATTTTAGACTACCTTCTAACACACTAATAAAAAATAAATTTAAAAAACAGAAAAGAATAAATAAAGAAAAGTTAGATGCTTGGGATTGTATTCTTGGGATATTTAGTGTATAGTGCAATGGAAAATTCTGCAAAAACTGCTAAGGTAGTTGAATTTCTTATATTACCACAGTGTACTATAGACAGTCACGAAGCTTGGGATGATTTTTTGCAATTCTCGCGATAGTTGCTAGCCGCTTGGAGCGTTGTGAGTACTAGGAACAATACACTGTGCCACAGCCATCGTGATCTAATACAGGCCGTAAGGCAGACCATATAACTCGCTTAACCTGATCACGAAGGGCGGCGTTTCAACCACATAAATTATTTGGAATGCATAAACAGTAACATATGTTTCTCTAAAATGCAGTGTAATTCCATTAATACAATTTAAAACAATGATTATGAGACACTTCAGACGTAATTCATTTGCGAGTTAAGATGTAATATTAATTTTGGTGTGAAAATTACGTTGTTCATATGTGTAATACCTGGCTTTAGTTCGCTTAAATATTGCGAAATTCTTGTACATTCATTTATGCACGATTCAATAATTGTCAATTGCACCGCACGGATATTTAGATATGTTGACATTATAGTTTATGTTTACTGTACTAGTTGCCCCTTACTCTCTAAATTTAGTGATCTCCATTGCCTTGCCATTCATATGAAAATTATAGGTTATGTTTACTATATTTAACTTATATTCCTAAATTCGCAATCATACATTATAATTAAGCATAATGTCATGTAAGATACCCCGGACATTCAATTTGTCTGTATTTTAATACTACAATTGAGTACTGAATTATTGTATTTATCTACTACCTAAGAGACGAAGTAACACAATTGTACGTACACTAATTTCATAGGAGTGGTATGGTAAATGTTTTGTCTGTAATTAAGGAAGGTAGGTGTGCTAAATTGAAATCACAATAAAAATTCTTTTTTATTAAACCTCAAAATAGCTTCCATTCTAAACTTGAAATGTTGACGCGAACAGATTATGTTAACATGTAAAATTCCCTTCACATTAAAATAACACAGTTTGTAATTATTTCTGCAACATATTATGCAAGAAGAAGTAAACGGAACTTATGGACACATTACACTAAATAAAGCTTAGCAATGATAAGTAATAAAGTTATAATATAATATTTCACTGAGCTCCATACACTGAAATAGAAAACCCGAACAAACATTACGGCCTGGTCTAGATTGAAAAAGCATTGACTGTGCCGTATTTCGCATTTTTGTGAAAAGCTATGTAAACTGTGAAATGCTCGTTATCGGTTGTAATAACTGTAAATGGCTAAAATACAATAATTTGAATAATAATATGGGACAAGGAAACGTTTGTAGTACTATAAATTGAGGGGCTTAGAACAAAAAGCAGGTAAGTGACATTTTATGAAAAAATGAAATAAGTGCGTGTTGTGATAGCCCAAAAGGATGTTTCTTTGGCATAAAATCCGGTAAGTGATCACACTGTGCAGTGCTGGCGTCTGGGCGTCATTCACTTATACTCTTTACAAAACTTCTTTTCTGTTTAGAGCAAAACTCAGGCAAGTGATTTCATTGGCATGGTTGCTTTGTTACATCACCTCATGATTTGTGTCTACAAGAAAATGGAAAATAGGGAAGAAATAACATCCTTTAATGGTATGTTAAAATATTCAACACCCATTTCAACTTAAGTTTTCAACGGCACATACTGACACATGTAATAAGTGTGACACTTTTCTGTGGGAATCGCTCATGAGAAAGATGAGCAACTCTTAAATCAGTTGAAAATAGAACAAGAGCTGCACCTGAGAAGACTACAAAACGCAACCGAACAGAAGAAGGTTTACAAAGAAAAATCAAAACAGGAGGATAGCCTAGCTGTATTCACTTTGGACTTAGAAAACGTTGCCTCCACCTTCACTCACCAGCAACAAAGTTTATTACCTGAGAGATCTCTGCACTTATAAATTTGGTATCCATAACCTTAAAACTGGTAAATCCAGCTGTTCATGTGGGGGAAAATACTGCCTCAAGAGGATCGCAAGAAATTGGTTCCTGTCTGAAGAAATATTGTAAAGGTTTACATGAAGTGAGTCGAATCATTGCATACAGTGACCTCTGCGGTGGTCAAGATCGAAACAAAAACCTGCTTAAATTTTGGATGTACATCGTCAAGACAAGCTCAATACAAGTCATTGTATGTTTCCTTTTCCTTGTTTGTTTTATGAATTAATTTGTTAGTCGTGAACATTGTAATTGGGCTTTGCCTGTTATGTTCAACATCAAATGAATGAATGAATGAATGAATGAATGAATGAATGAATGAATGAATGAATGAATAAATAAATAAATAAATAAATAAATAAATAAATAAATGAGTAAGTAAATAAGTAAATAAATAAATAAATTCCTGAAGCCAGGCCATATTTATATGGAAAGCGATCAAGACTTTGGCTTGATTAAAAATAGTAAGAGTGTGGCTAATAATATCTTTGTTCCTGAGGATTGGATCACTACTGTGAAAGCAACATGAAAAAACTTTTCTGTTACTCCAATGAACAATGAAGATTTCTTCACAGTTATTAATGTTATTATTGTTATCCAAATATTGAAACCTTATTTTACCCTTTGTTATTTCTTCACAGTTAAGTCCATGGACAAATTGACAAAGACGACCATAACCAAAGATGAAGAAGATAATCCTTTAACTATGCTTTTCAAAGAAACCCTGAATGAGAACATCCCCTTCAGAAGAGATAACTTATTAAAACGTGGGACAGACAGACCATCAGAGGTAATACTCTCAAACCTCTATTCAGGAGATGTAGCCTTAAAGGCTGCAAAATATAAAAACTGCAGGATCTCAAATCACTTGAACCTCCAGTTCATCACACTTTCTTTGACAGTCTGTCTCACCAGCAGGTTCCAGGAACTCGAAAAAAGAGAACGTCCTTCCACCAAAATTCGGAATGTGATTCCTGTAGAAGTGTCAGTAAATGAATACAGTGAATCTGATTAGTTGCGTAAAGCAGAATTTTCTTTGGTTATGGTTATGGTTAATTTTCCGTTATTTAACGGCGCTTTCAACATTTTAGGTCATTTGGGCGTCGCCGGTGCGCCGGAATTTAGTCTCGCAAGAGATCTTTTACATGCCAGTAAATCTACTGATATGCATTCAAACACATTTAAATGCCATCGACCTGAGCCGAGATCGAACCCGAGATCTTGAGAAAGCCACCGGCGTAGCTCTGTCGGCTAAGGAGCTTGTCTACCGATCCGGAGTTGCGTTCGGGCGCGGGTTCGATTCCCGCTTGGGCTGATTACCTGGTTGGGTTTTTTCCGAGGTTTTCCCAACCGTAAGGCAAATGTCAGGTAATCTATGGCGAATCCTCTGCCTCATCTCGCCAAACACCATGTCGTGATCACCAATCCCATCGACTCTAAATAACCTCGCAGTTGATACAGCGTCGTTAAATAACCAAGTAAAAAAAGAGATCTTGGGAACAGACGGCCAGTACGCATTCGCCTGAGCTACCCAGGCCGATAACGAATGACCTAAGATGTTGAAAGAGTCGTTAAATAACAGAGAATTAACCATAAACAAACCAGATGAAAATGCTAAATGTCATTATTACGAGTAATATGTTAAAGTCACTTACCTTGTTTTTGCATTTCAATGAGAATGTTTTCAAAACCAGTTAAGTATTTTGTAATAATTATTCCTATGCCTATAATGAATGCACGAACTTAATTTCACCACAGTATTAATACTTATGACATACTTAATAGATACAAAATTTAAAAAAATTCACCAAACTTGTGTGTAATATTTTATTGCATCTAGAACTTTAACTGTAATTTTCTCAAAACTAGCTTTCCGTCACTTACCTGCTTTTTGTTCTAAGCCCCTCAATTGTAAGAAAAATAGGTTAGAGTTATCCTTGTTCCGAAAGATCCAGGAAGGTGAGTTTATACAATATAATATATATTTATGTATTTAATATTTCAACAGTGGAAGGAAGGTGTTAATTTGTTCAAAGAACACGATATCGAACGTGCAATATATTTTATCGTCTGCTAAGGAAAGAGTCTGTGATGAGGCGATAGTAGAGATCCTGGTGGTGAGCAACTATCTATGGATGAATATTTCAACTGTCTATGTTAGCATATTTAGTAAGTATTATGCTTCCTCACTGTATATAGTAGACTGTGATATTACTATCCACTACTCTACAGTACATTCAATAGCACTAATTTTACAAGGTTCATAAACATCACCGTTTAACATACACTGCTTAGACACACGTATCACTTATATCCACATCTTAGTAGGTTCCTGGTTGTATTTTATCTTCTCAATCACTGTCTCTAACGGATAAGTAGAGAACTCTGGGTAACCTACCCGTCACGTAGTTCTAATGTTTACCACATACGACGTCGAGCACAGGTCTTGTTATTTAGTCCGTAAGACGTAAGATGGTGCTGACCGCAGTTTCGCATCCTATTATACAGAGTGTTTAAAAAATACAAACATAATTTCAGGTATGTATTTCCCACATTTAGACAATAAAAATAGTTCCTTACAACATGTGTCCGGAAATGCTTTATTTCCGAGTTATGGCTTTCAAAACATTGAAATTCACCGGAACGTTTTTCTTTCCGCAGGTCGTTGCCGTCAAAGGAGACATTAAGAGGGCACTCTGACAGTTCATTCCGAGGCGAAGGTTACATTCAGTGTTGTGTAGGCGTTAGACTGTGCGACATGTACTCAAATCAAGAGCTGGCAGAGATACACTTCATGTACAGTAAGGCGGACGGCAATGCTGCGCTGGCTCGTAGTTTGTACCAGGAGAGGTACCCACAGCGACAATGTCCAGATCGGAAGACATTTGTACGTCTCCATTACCGTCTGTGCGAGTATGGAAAATTTAACTCTCCTGGTTTGGGAAGGGAACGACCAAGATCTACAACTCCAAAAGTACATGAGGAGATTCTGGAGGCTGTGAACATGACTCCTTCTATCAGCACACGAAGGGTAGCGTTGCAAGTCAATGTTCCTCATACGACTGTCTGGAGACTGTTGAAAGAGTATCAATTGTATCCTTATCATTTGCAACGTGTACAGGCCCTGTCACCAGCAGATTACCCTGCACGAGTTAGGTTCTGTCAGTGGTTCTTGCAGCAGTGTGGTGTAAATCCGAACTTTCCTGCCTTAATATTATTTACAAATGAAGCACAGTTCACACGAAATGGCATAACAAATTTCCACAATCAGCATGTATGGGCGTATGAAAACCCACGTGCAACTGTTCCATCTCATCACCAGGTGCGGTTCTCCCTCAACATGTGGGCCGGTATCATTGGTGATCGTTTATTTGGACCCCATGTACTTAGAAACAGACTTACGGGGCAGGCGTACACAAACTTCCAGGAAAACACCATACCTCATGTTTTAGAAGACACTCCACCGATCAATCGTCAACACATTCATTTCTTGCATGATGGCGCTCCTGCACACTTCAGTCGTACGGCTCGCCGGTACTTGGATCGAAGGTTTCCTGATCGATGGATAGGTGGAGGTGGCCCAATTGCTTGGCCTCCACGCTCACCTGATCTGAACCCTCTCGATTTCTACTTGTGGGGCCATTTAAAATCATTGGTTTATTCGTCTCCGGTGCCTGATTTGGAATCCCTTCGGAATCGAATTGTGGCATGTTCTGAGGACATACGCAATACCCCTGGAGTTTGGGATCGTGTTCGCAGGTCAATGAGAGATCGATGTGAGGTCTGTATTCAAGCAGGAGCTGTACATTTTTAACATCTTCTGTAATGACAACGACCTGCGGAAAGAAAAACGTTCCGGTGAATTTCAATGTTGTAAAGGCCATAACTCGGAAATGAAGCATTTCCGGACACATGTTGTAATGAACTACATGTGGGAAATACATACCTGAAATTATGCCCCATATTTTTTAAACAGTCTGTGTATTTATCCATGTTTGCAACGAAAAACACGACTACGTTTTCACTACAGCAGATGTGTGCAAAAAAGGCAACTTTTTCCGAATCCATATTGAACGCAACACGGTAACATTGAGTTCATTAACTGCAAAACGGAAGGAGGAGGTGAAATACTGTCTATTGCTTTGTCTATACATTGCGATTTTGCAGGATCCGTTTTATTACACTCCTGCTTGACGGGATGCCCTTCATCGGTCCACACATTTCCCCCAAAAACGCAAATCCCTCGCTTTGGTGATCATAAATGTGAGATCAAACCGCAGGTTCGTTATTTTCTGAGTGCTAGTCATAATGTTACCAAAACTGCAAAATCTCTGTCTGACGCTGCTAGTTTGCTTAAGTAACCAACAGAAAGTAGATCCTGGGTTCACTCTTTTGGTGTCAATGAAGGGATTTTTAAATTTTACAATTACGTAAATAAAACAGTATGAAAATAAGTTTCTTTAATGTTATCGAATGTCCAGTTCCTTCGACGAACTCTTGAATATCATCTTTACAGCACTATGTTTCAGAATATCGATAAGAGTTCTGGCCATCCTATTGTCAGCAAAAGAATCTCGAAATACATTTTAATTGCGTTTCCAAATTTTTAATTTTAAAATGTTTGCAGATAAACAAATGATATTTGCCAACTTAAGATGATGAGTTACAGACAGCCGTTCAGTATTTATGCGAGGTTACTGCAGAATATATTTTAGGGAGGTCAGTTAAAAAGACAAAAGTTATGACATTCTTAGGGAAGTATCCCATACGATCAAAGATAATAATTATAAAGAGTAGCGTCATGTCGTGCTGTACTTTGATAACCGTTTTCTTACATTTTACATTTTTCTACTTTGCAATGATTTTGAGCATTTGATACCTATGTTGTATGAACGTGAGATTGTACTGCCCTTAGAAATAAAGAATCTTTCATTTTTGTTCATAACTTTTCTCTTATATTTTAGTCTTTTTTACTTTCCAGTGATTCTGAGCATGTGATGCCTATGTTGTATGAACATTACATTGTACTGCCTTTAGAAATAATGAATCTTTCATTTTTGCTCATTTTCATACGTTTAATTTGTTTTTTAATTGATGATACATCCTTATTCCATTGCAATCTCAAAACAATTTCTATTATTTCAAAACTATGAACTTGAAATGTTACTATTTCTTATCTAATAATTGAATAAACCCTCAAACAATATTATACTGGTAGCTGTAATGTTACATGACTTAAGAAGAGCCTATCAGACGTTTTTTGTTCATAACATAAAAATAGTATTTTGTTGTATGTATGATTTGAGGCTTTCTCGGCGTTGGTTCGCTAATATGTTTTCGCGGGATATCAGCCGAGTTAAGATTTTGGAATGCTCCAAGCTTTCGACTGCTATCTCTGCAGCCATCTTCAGGGAAGTGATGTCCGAACAGAAAGTCGAAAGGTTATATAGATGTGGCTGTCTCAGGTGAAACGGGATTGGTTGGCGGATCGGCCAATCCGGGGCCGGGAATTGTCATCGCTCGTAAGCTCCGCCCCTCCCGGGATTACTGCGTGAAGTTTGGCGGGCGGCGAGCCCTGTTCCGCCGGTTGGAATCGGTTGCCGTCCTCGGTCCGTGATCTTCATGACCTTGATTGTAAGAGGGCCTGAGTTGGTCTAAGGCCGGTGTCCATGCCTGACTGAGCTGGAGTCCACTGTCTCTGTTAAAGTTGTTTTTCTCCAGCTTGATCTCTATGGCCTCCTTGATTGTACGATCCCAGTAGTGGCTTGATTTGTTAATGACCTTGGTGTGGTCAAACAGTATTTTATGCTCCTTTTCTATGCTGTGTTGCGCCACTGCAGATTTTTCCGGTAATACAGCCTCAGGTTCCTCTTGCCTGCAGAAATGGACCATCTTCGTAGAACACTACAACAAAACAACTACAGCCGGAGAGACATCAGCAAAGCCCTCAAACAAGTTACCACGAGATGTAACACAATAGACTTAGACAGCAAGCAAGAACCGACAAAGAAAGCTTTCATTCCATTCTGCGGGAGCGTGTCACACAAAATAAGCAGAATCCTCCAGAAGGTTAATATCAAAACCATCCATAAACCACAGAGCAAAATCCGGAGTCATCTACGTCAGGTTAAAGACAGTCAGGGCTTAAGGACTCCAGGGATTTACAAGATTCCATGCGAGTGTGGCGAAGTATACATAGGGCAGACTGGCCGCACAGTAGAAGACAGAATCAAAGAACATAAGAGGAACCTGAGGCTGTATTACCCGGAAAAATCTGCAGTGGCGCAACACAGCATAGAAAAGGAGCATAAAATACTGTTTGACCACACCAAGGTCATTAACAAATCAAGCCACTACTGGGATCGTACAATCAAGGAGGCCATAGAGATCAAGCTGGAGAAAAACAACTTTAACAGAGACAGTGGACTCCAGCTCAGTCAGGCATGGACACCGGCCTTAGACCAACTCAGGCCCTCTTACAATCAAGGTCATGAAGATCACGGACCGAGGACGGCAACCGATTCCAACCGGCGGAACAGGGCTCGCCGCCCGCCAAACTTCACGCAGTAATCCCGGGAGGGGCGGAGCTTACGAGCGATGACAATTCCCGGCCCCGGATTGGCCGATCCGCCAACCAATCCCGTTTCACCTGAGACAGCCACATCTATATAACCTTTCGACTTTCTGTTCGGACATCACTTCCCTGAAGATGGCTGCAGAGATAGCAGTCGAAAGCTTGGAGCATTCCAAAATCTTAACTCGGCTGATATCCCGCGAAAACATATTAGCGAGTATTTTGTTGGTTACACCGTTATTCGAGGGAGGTCTTCAATTATTGAGCCCAATAGAAATTAATTCCGGAGTCTCACAGGGGAGTGTCTTGGGGACACTCCTGTTCCTGGCTTTTGTAAATGATGTGCCAGTTAACATCTTGTCAGTGTTCGCTTATTCCCGGATGATTGTTTCATATAGAGGCAAATAAAAAGTTATGAAAATACTACTCTTGTTCAGAATGACCTCAATAAAATAAACGATTGGGCAATGACCAACAAAATGAAAATGAGATCTCTAAAGAGCAAAGCCATCAGCTTTCCAAGAAAGAGAAATAAAATAACCGCCTCGTATACGTTAGGGGGAAGCCATTCCGGAAGTTAACAAAACGTAAATATCTAGGAATAACGTTTAGCAGCGATCCCGGCTGGGGAGAACACGTTACTGACACAGCGGAAAAAACATGGAGAGCGTTATACTTTGCGATGAGGATATTAAAAAAAGGCTCTGATAAATCAAAAGTAATTGCATATAAGTCACTAGTTCGTCCAGTAATGGAATATGTGCTGCATGTTGGGATCCTTACAGATTAGAAATTGGAAAAAAAAAAACGGGCTCTCAAGGGTTTTCGTTTTAATTCACCATTAAAATTGGACACACTCACGGACAGGAGAACGCGAATTCGATTATGCGCAATGTTCAAAACATACAGACATGGGCGTGCCTGGATAGAAATTAAAAATAAGTTGCAGCCGCAAATTACTAGTCAAGGAACGACCACTCATTAAATTGAGGGATAGGAGACAGAGGACTGACACTGGAAAGTTTTCTTTTCTAAATCGTACTATCAGGGACTGGAATGCTTTACTTGCAGGCTTACTAAATGCTTTACCAATAACCAAAAATGTATTTAAAATAGGCTTAAGGGCTTTACTTATAGACGGTAGTATATCATACACACTATATAAAGGGTGTAATTAATGTTTTGTTGTTTGAAGTGTTGTATCAGTGAAGAAGTGTGTTGTGTCAGAAAAGTGTGAAGTGTATTGTGTAAGTGAAGTGTGTTTGTGTCAGTGAAGTTTTATAGTTTGTAGTGGTAGTGCAAAGTATTTCAACAGCGAAAAGTTTTTGAAGTGTTAGTGTCAGTGAAATGTGCCGCAGTTCCAGTGCAGTGATTGAGTTGATAGCGAAATGATTGTAGTGCTGAAAGGTACTTGTGCATGTATGAACATATCATACTCGTGGGTTTTAGTTCGAACTTAGGGTTAAGATACAAAGGACATTTACTTTAAATGTTATTTTAAGTGATCGTGCTTTATTTAATATGGGATGCTCCTTATTTTTATTATTATTATTATTATTATTATTATTATTATTATTATTATTATTATTATTATTATTATTAACTATTATTATTATTTATTATTATTATTATTATTATTATTATTATTATTATTATAATTATTATTAGTTTTCTTATTAACTGTATTTTTTATTAATATTTTTTATTATTAATTGTCATTATTGAGTGTAATTAGTTACCACTGCCACCAGGTATTTTCCATTTGCAGTGTGAATAAATACATACACACATACTACTATCTGCTATCGTATCCCACGATAACGAGTTTTGCTTTGGTTCCACTAAACCGATATCATATTTAAATCATATTAATATAATACTGATTATAATTTGATGACATATCTTATGTGGTAATGTGGATTTAGAACAAAATGTTCCGGATAGAGAATTTCTGGACAGTACAAACACTTCATAACGGCTGCAACTTCACAGTCACCCTTGGCAAAATGTAATACACTGATTTCAATACGGAGCATAGACTGAAGGACATTTACGAATTATCGCAGGTAATTGTTTGTAATATTTACACGTTTTACCCGCGTCTATGTTGGCATATTCTTTAGTACTGGTGAGTGAATATAGATAGACTACAGAGTGCAGTTTCATAATAAAAAGTCTATTATGTAATTTTTCTAAAGCGCTGTAAGTTATACTTTTGTGTCTGAAACACTCTTGAATTATCCTGACCACGATTACATACTGCCGAAATAAATAGACAACCAGGGGTTGAACAAATCTTGTAGTTTTGGGTGGAATGATTTAAGTTTGAATGGATTTTCCACATAACATATTTTTTATTTGAATATCACTAAAAATTTCACTATCCTTTTGGCTACTTCAAGAATCTAATAGTAGAATGGTGTCATTCTTTACATCAGGAATGAATATATTGTGGCACTCGTCTGGAACGTTTTGCTGGTGTCTGGATGCCTCGGGAGGCGCGAGCGCGTCCGGCAGAAGGGAGGGCGCAGGAAGGCGAGGCTCGAGCTTCGGTGAGCACTGGGGCGCGGTGCAAGGCGAGGAGAAGGAAAACTACGAGACGCTAGCCGCTGTGCGAAGTGAGAGGGGAAGAAAAGCGACTGAGACTGAGCGGAAAAAGCAGGGGAAGCCTCTAGAAGCGCAATGCTCTCGACGTTTCGCAGAAGCTACGCGACGTAGTACATTCAAGAACGTGTGATTTAATAAATAAAAAGAGACAAGTAAGTTGCAAAAGTTAGTTTGTCAGCTGTGAGATAGCTAGCTATTCTACAAGCAAGGTGAACCTGAGTTCGAAGTGCAGTGAACTTGAATAGGTCCGCAACTGTCCGCAACTTTAAATAGTGTTTTGTGAACATCAGTTGAAATTACGAGTACATTGTTGTTCTTCTCAGTAATACACGTTAATTGTCATTGTCGTTCGGTGGAGTGCATTAATGACTACTGTATTGCTGTGTAGAGTGATATACCCATTGTTGACGGGTGTTTGATTAAAGTCATAAATAAAAACTCACATCATTGTTGTTTAAAAGTTACATTTGGTGTCAGAAGTGGGATGGACATAATAACATAATGGATAACCCTACGCTACAGCAGATGCTGCAAGCCATCATGGACATGAACAAACACATCAGTGAAGTGAAAAGCGACATAAGGGGAGTGAAAGACGACATGAACAACCACATTAGTGAGGTGAAAAACGACATTAGTGAAGTAAAAGCAAACATGAAAAACCACATAGGCGGAGTGAAAGGCGAAATAAATGAAGTGAAAAGGGAGATTAAAAGTGACGTTTCTATGCATATTGGTAGCGTTTCGACGCACGTGGATAGAATTGTTACCATCGTGAAAGATGCAATTAAAAGCGATTTCGACTAAATAAAGGAGAATTTCTTGAGTGTAAATACAGCAGTGGCCGAACTACGACAGGATGTAGACCATTTCGACGGCAAAATTCGCACTCTCGAGCGTCGTTAAGAGCAGACGAGTGAGTTGCTGGACAGACATGCTGAACAAAACAAACACATACTCGCGTTAATGGATCAGCATGATTAGGAAAACAAACACATACTCACGTTACTGGATCGCCAGGCTAGAGAACATGAACCGATAGTTGCCGAAGAGGTTCGACGGGCCATGGAAAATGCGGCCACAGAATTAAGGACACCATATAGTGGCCCTGTGGAATCAACGCCTCCAGCCAGACATTCGAACGTCAAGACGCCGAACTTCGATGGTACGACGTATTGGTTGATTTTTCTACGTCACTTCGAGGCTATCGAGGAACATATGGGTGGACGCTGGGAGAGAAAACTACTCAGCTGCTGGCCACGCTTCAGGGACAGGCGTCGGAGATCTTTCACAGCGTCCTAGAAGATGGAACAGCCAGAGATATAATAGAGGCTTTGGAGGGACGTTATGGTGACCATCAACTTGCGGCAGCATTTAGGACTCAACTGAAAACGAGGGTCCAAGAGTCAGGCGGGTCTCTATAAGAATTTGCAATGGTGGTGGAACAACTAGTCCATAAGACCCTCAGGGGCCTACCTCCTACCTTCGTCGCTGGAGAGGCGGCCTACGCCTTCGGCTGCCGAGTCCGTGATTCCGAAATCAGGCAACAACTCCTCTTGGCTGAGCATCACACTATCAACAGAGCTCTGGCGGCGGTCCTCATGATGGAGACGGCCAAATCGACGGCGAAAGTCTCAACACCGTACTGGATTAAGAGCGTGACGGCGGCCGATGTTGAAGGATGCCAACCGAAGCCACATGAGAGACGGAGAAAAGGAGCGCCTACCTGCTGGTCCTGCGGCAGACCGGGACACTTGAAGAGGGACAGCGACAGATCTGGCCACAAGCAAGAGAGAGAGAGGTGGCCGACGTCGAGGGGAGCCGACAGAAATCACCTGAGCGAAGGAAAAGATTTGCTGGTCCTGCGGTGAATCTGGGCACTTAAGGAGGGATTGCGACTGATCTGGCTACAGTCAGGAGAGAAAGGGGGCGATGCGAGGAGGGGCAAGTCGGCGCCGTCATCACCGTCCCCCCGGCTAATTCTGAAGCCAGTTAACTGAAGTTGCGACGATGGGCTGATTGCACAAGGATGGATAAGAGGTCGGCAATGCAGATTACTGGTGGACACCGTGGTGATGGTCACTCTCTCCTGGCTAGACGTCGTTTGGCCTACCTGGGAGGACGTCGCTGCGCCGATACGAGATACGTACTGCTTCAGGCGAGGGCTTGCCCATCCAGAGAGAGGTCTTCCTGGATCTGACCTTGGGGAAGAGGAGACTGGAGATGTGGTTGTACGACGCCAACATCACTGAAGACGTCGTCCTGGGACTAGACGCCATGCGGTTACTCGATGCAACGGTGGATGTCCGGCGCCGTATACTCCGTCTTGGTCAGGACGAAGAGTTCCTGATGGACGCCGAAGACCAACCCATGGCCAGCGTGCTCTTTGGAGGATCAAGTAGATGAGCAAGATGGCGGCCACGCAGTACGAGTAATCGCAGTCCAGCTGAGCCCAGGATGGGATAACATCGCCTTAAGGATGGAGCAGTTGGAGGATCCAAACATTGGACAGCTACTGCGTGATGTGGAGTCCGGCCAGAGATCAGTGTGGGCCGATATCGCCAACCGTAGCACCACTTGTAAGAACTACTGGGCCCAGTTGGAACCTTTGAATGTCAAGGACGGTATCCTGAGGAGGTTTTGGGAGTCGGCCGATGAAAGGACCCGAAGAGAACAACTTGCTCTGCCCAGGAGCAAAGTGCAGGAAGTGCTGGATGAGACTCATGCTGGAGTGACTGGAGGCCACCTGAAAGTCCATCAACTGTCTAGAGAGCACCTCAAGATGACCAGCGAAAGGATGAAAGTGCGTTAAGACAGATTAGCCAAATCTGCGAGACTACAGGAGGGTGACCTGTTGTGGTTGTATCGACCAACCAGGACCAAAGGAAATTCACCAAAGCTCAGCGTGTCTGGGACAGATCCTACCACGTGGTAACCCGGATCAACGACGTGGTGTGCCGCATCAAGCGACAACCCAGAGGGAAGATAATGGTGGTGCACCTGGACTGACTAGCGGCTTACCAAGAGAATGTCTGGGACGTACAGCCTTAAGGAGGTAGCAATGTGGCACCCGTCTGGAACGTTCTACTGGTGTCTGGTTCTCTCGGGAGTCGCGCTCACGTCCTGCAGAAGGAAGGGCGCAGGAAGGCGAGGCTCGAGCTTTGGTGGGCACTGGCGCCCGGTGCGAGACGAGGAGAAGAAAAACTACTAGATCCTGGCCGCGGCGCGAAGTGAGAGGGGAAGAAAAGCGACTGCAACTGAGCGGAGAAAGCAGGGGAAGCCTGTAGAAGCGCAATGCTCTCGGCGTTTCTCAGAAGCTACGCGACTCGGTACATACGAGCACGTGTGATTTATTAAATACAAAGGGGCAAGTGAGCCGAAAAAAGTTAGTTTGTTAGCTGTGAGCTGTAGTCTTCAAGGAAGGTGAACCTGAGTTCGATGTGTAGTGAACTTGAGTAGGCCCGCAACTGTGGCAGCGTCCAGGCGAGTGCGACGTATCTGGAAGTCTTTGGTTCGAAGTGCAGTGAGCTTATCTGGAATTCTTGGGGTTCGACGTACCGTGAACTTGAGTGAGTGAGCTAGAAGTACTAGCCAAGGCGAACGAACTGTGAACTGAGAACTGATATTTTTTATTTGTAAATAGTGCTTTGTGAACATTTGTTGAAATTAGGAGTACAATGTTGTTCTTCTCAATAATATACGTGAATTGTCATTGTCGTTCTGTGGAGTGCATTAATGGCTACTGTGCTGCTGTGTGGAGTGGAATATCCATTGTTGACGGGTGTCTGATTAAAGTCAGAAATAAAATTTCACATCATTGTTGTTTAAAAGTTACAATATTAAGTAGTCGTTTTTTCACATGATCCTTTGTCATATTGCCGGAGCTACTAGCATCGATCACAATGTTAAACGGATTTTTTTTTCCAATAATGACTTTATTTTCAGGCCAAATTCTCTCTTTGGTACTTGTAAGCAGATATAAAGTCGCGTGCTTAGTGTACCAGTTGATGAGTTATCGACTTAGTTCGTGTAGGAATGTGTAACTGATGCCATTGACTGTACTATTGCCAACGTGTGTTTTTCACCTGTCACTGATAAGGTTCTGCTTGAAGTCATCTGATATTCAAAGCGTGACTTATCTGTATTAAATATTCAATCAGCTCTATATGAGGTTTCTGTGACAAGTTTGTTGGTTTCTCTAACAAACTTGTTAGTTTTCGCAATAAAATCAGATTCGTCTTCTATGTCATACCGAAGAAAAGAATTGTTACATTTCGGGAACTTATCCGGTTCTCCTTTTTACAATTATGCAAGAAATGTCCCGAAGCTAGGATAGAATAGTTTTACTGTTTTGCTGCATTACTGCCCACGGTTTCAGGTTGTAGTCACGAACAGGCAAACCACGTTGGCGTGAACGTTTGAATGCCAGTACCATTTCCTTTTTTTATCCTATTAAAAATATTCCGTTCTTGATGTCCTTTGAAATGCTGTAGAGCTTTACTGACATATTTTCTTTTTAAACTTTTTTTCCAGTAGATGTGGCAGAATATTTATTCTTATCTTTTGATTTGAGGTTTTCATAGTGATCTTTGATTCTCCTGCATTTGCTTATTGTCTTCTCGTCTAACGCTGCAGGGAGCTTTCTTTTCTCGGGACTTCATGGTTCGTATTCGCTTGTTGAAGAACTTGGTTAGTATTGTGATTCTACAATTACCTTCTCCGAAACATCATAATTTTCATTGTCAGAATAGTTGTCCATTTCCAGTGTATCACATATTTCACTCCACATACCACCACTACACTTGTTTATTAGTTCCAACAGTTCACTCGCAGATGACATATCATCTGGTGCTTCTTCCACAATATTACGCCTACCGTACGTCTTTCCATCCTCTTGCTTCAAAATATTCACAATAACATTGACAGGATTTACGGACATCATCATTGAATTGGTAGATGTTGAAGTCGAAAATGCTACAAGGGAAACACACGAGGAACAAGATTGACCGTGGAAAACATTGGTATTCCCTATCGAACGATACCAATAGCAAGATATGACTGTGTGATGTGTGTGTCTCTTGCTGTGAAGCGACTGCCGTAAGATGGTGTCTCTAACACAACGTAACCCACAAATAGAATAAGTGATTACAATATTGAAAATCGCATAAACAAAAAAAAGGAGACACAAGGAATAACTCTTACCACACAATTTGTGGATCCATAATTAGGTTGTTGTGAATGTTTTATTAGAATCGGCAATCCCCATTTGGGGAGGTTCCCTTGTCAGTGGGTAGAAAATAAATTAATCTGATCGGCATCGAACCCGGTTCTGTTATGTTTGTAATTACAGGCGCTTGTTATATTAGGAATCTACATAATTCAGTCACTATTTCTTCATTTCTTCATCATTTCATAGCATTCCCCGAACTCCGGCTGGCGACGCACGGAGGAGTCTGGTCTGAGGACGACTGGGATTGCCTGAAACTGAAACCTGGGTACGCAGCGAATCTTAGTTTAGTCAGCCTATGTGAGTTTGAGATTGCGCCTAGCTTGAGGGTTAGCGCAATAGATTGTTAAAGGTCTCAGTGCTGGTCGTAGTGCCACCCTTCCAAAATTCCATTCCATACCATCTCTAGTTGCGAAGCCATTTGAAAAAATAAAATATGTTTATTATTTCAGTAATTACATGTGTAAAAATTATCATCATAGTCATAGTGTAGATAGGCGTATTTCCACATTTATGAAATCTTTTCAATTGAGGATAACGATCAGAGTTGCTAACTGTGGAATGAGAATGACGGTGTACACTAACGTTCTCGGCACACCCACTTATTTATCACTAATCTGACAGTATCTGCCGCAATTGAAATCCAATCCCGTGAACTGAAGTCGTAAGCTAACTGTAGTCATGTGAGACTAATAATTGTAACCGAGGTTAATAGCTTTTGTCCCGCCCCAAAATGATTAGCTAACTCAAACGTGATCCGATAGCCTAATTTCAATTTCCTTATATTCACTATTTATTACGGTCGTTACATGTCTACGTCAACGTCAAAAAATACCGCTGCATTCCAAAGCAAGAATAGAAAATTTTGCCCACAGGGTGGTTTGTTCAAATGTTAAATGATGCACACTGGAACCAATGTAGAATAGAACGTCACTACAAAAAATAAGATAGGCTACACCGGCAGGAATGCAGAAGAAATTGAATATCTTGTGCGACTATGTCGATCTGTCTGCTCGTTGCTTTACCTACCCGTCCTACCCTCATGCAGCGGTCGGAATTTCTAATGTACACATTATCAGATGCATGCCTGGCGAAACTCCCGAAAGGATGGACAGTACAGGCTCTTATAATATTAGTGTTTATGGTTGCCTCATAACAATAGGTAAATAACAGAGTTACCATTCACTTAACAATTTTAATAATATAAAATATGTATTGTCATTGGACGTGATGTTGACGTTACGTATAATGTGAATCGACCATTAAGGCCCGCAAACCAATCCCTCAGACTGGTTTAAGAAATAACCAGTGTGACACCGCTACGAAGGAAACGTCCAGAATATTCCAAATGTATACACCAGCTTGGTAAAAGATGGCGGTATATACACATAGTAGGGACGCGGACATCTCCGCCCGCTCTCTCGTACACTGGCCAGGCGGTGACTGCCACACACGCTCTCTGTGATTGTAGGCCGCCGTCAACCAACTCGCAAGCACGCCGTGTTACTTCTGTGTGCACGATGCTCACGGTGCAGGATCTGTGTCGGCGCGGAATGTAGCTCAGTAGCGGCCTGCTTGTCTCTGTAATCTGCAGTTGAGTTTACCATTACACTACTGGTGTTCAGTTTAAAGTGTGTCATGGCTCGCTGTATGCCGTCACGTGGCTAGTCGATGAGAATAGAGAATTCAATCTTCCTACACGTCCGCAGAGGTGTATTACTTATCTGCCAGAGAATTTGCCTAGCAAGTACGGCGTTCATTCAGAAGAGTACTTACCGATAGGTATGGTAACGCCGGTAGTGGCAGGAATGTGAACTGTTTCGAAACATGTACTGAGGTGAGTTTTTTCTTACTGTCGGGATATGGGGAGAGGGTTAAGACGATTACTTACGTACTTGTTGACATTAACTTCGACGGTCAACCTGGACACGGAGCATTTGATTTGTATTGTGGAATGTTGCCGTACGCAACCGATGATAACAAATACCCTGCGTACGACTTGGCCGCGCAAAACACAGTTCGAAAGAGGTTATGGTAGCACACAGACCGTACAGACCGCCATCTGTTGCTACGACGTTCAAGTTATACCGTACACGTTCTCAAGTTCAGATTGAACGCCTTGATTAATAGGTAACTTCTCTAACACAAAAACTGAAACTTGCTTCAAATCGCTGACTCATCAACAATGACGTCATGACACACTTTCAAATGAACACCCAGTATAGATGATCGAATAGTAAAGAAGAATATATCATATGCTATGATAAACACTGTTCATTATTCCGCTTGTGCTAACACTAAATTAGACCTATAGCCTAAACAACTAAATGCAAATAGTCTACAGTATAGAAATACAAATAATACATTGAACCAATATAACTAAATACAATTTAATTGTAGCATATACTTGCAACATCTTCTTATCTGTAGTTATATAAGAACTAAACAATACATTTTCAGTGAAAGTTAGCAATTTACAAACGAAACTCTTACATAGGCCTACTGTATTTTATACACTGGGCATGTTGAAAATGCGAACAAAACATATCGACAAATACAACGATAATACTGGAAAGACGGTTTCAAATTAAAGTGATATAAATTGTGCAATGGATACATATATCAATTAAGAGTCTGACACTTTCAGGTTTACTCAGTATACGCTCTTGCTTCTTGACATCTTTTGGTTTATATGATATGAACTATATTTGGACATAATGAAACACAACTCTCAACCCTTAATGCACAATTTAAGATATGATCACTGAGGTTGGCTCTTTCATAGCCTTTGTTACGTTTCATAGCTGAAAATAAACTTCACACACATAGGTCGAACCAAACATTGAAATTAAAGATGTCTTACGCCTATGGAGACGAGGGAAACTTGATTTACGAAATTGGCTGTAAAAGTCTAGCAAACTACGTCTGTTTCTGTAACTATCAGCCAGCTGAATGCCACATTTCAAGTAAATAGTTCCATCTGGGCATCTTTCGGATTATCGTCAATAATTATGCTAAGCCGTGTAGAAAATAGATCGAAATTTATTTTTAGGTGACTCAGATCTTGAAATCTGTCTTCAAAGTCATTCGTAAGAAAACAACTGAAGATTTTCAACATAACAATCCATCTCTAAGAAATCAGAGTTCCGGACCACACGTGCCAACCTGAGAAAATGACCGGGATCGCCATTGGACAGTTGACGTTCCCATAATGACAACATATTTTTTAACGCTTGAATACTGCAGAACATTGTAATCAATTTATATTTTCGAGCTCCGTAACAAGTTCTCCACTCATTTTCAGAAACAAATTTATGTTTCAATAATTCGAAAATCTACACAGAACTTTGCTACATTCCATGAAGTATGTTGCTTCCCATTCAGTATTAATATTCTTTGTTGGCGTCCAAGGCCTTCACTTTAACGGGTTACTTTCCATGACAAACAGGCGTCGATCTACGAGACGCCACTACTACCGAGAAGATACTGTACGCGTCCACTGCTCTGCTCACACTGAACCCGCACCGAGCTCAATACCTGCACATAGCACCGCGTGCAGACATTTGGTTCTCAGTGCTGTAGGCGTTCTCTGCTTCAAGACGTCCCGACGGTCACTGACTCGGCTCTCTCTATCTCTCTCAGGTCAGTACATGATCGCGTCCAAAACGGTTGGGCGTTCAAACTAATCGATCCAGAGACGAATCTCGACTCCAAAGGCAAAAGCATTTTTTTAAATTTATTTATTGGTCGACCAGCAAACTTGCTATACAGACCACTATTAATTATGGCACAGCCCATTGTACAATGGCATGATGAGGTTGGCTGTAAAGACTTCTCTAATTAAATTTATTTATAAATTAATTAATTAATCATTATGCAGAGTTTCAGTGCCACTGTGATTAAAATTTATGATGAGTCATATGTATCACTAAGAAAAATGTCCTGAGATAGTTTCCTTATAAGTCTAGATGAGAAGATCTTGCTCCAATGTTATATGCCACAGCTCCAGGAACGCCAGGAAGTTTCTTCAAGAAAGATTCTGACATTGAATGGATGTACTGTTCTAATGGAATAATTCCAATTTCTTGGTGCAGCTGCTCATTTCTAACAAACCAGGGGCATTTGTTGCTGTTCGCAAGAACTTGCTCTGAAGAACTTGTAGGCAATGCATGTGAGTCTTATTTGCTGTCCCCCACACTGGCGCTGCATAAGTTAAAAGAGGTCATACAAGCGAGGTGTAGAGTAACTTTGAACAATTCAATCCAATTTGTGAACGTCTGTTAACCAAATGGTATAATTTTCGAATTCTGGAAGAGATGAGCATTGCATTGCGGGTTATATGGGCATTCTATGTAAGTTTCGTATCTAGTAATATGTTCACATATCTTACAGCTTCTTGGCTAGAGAGCCCTGTAACTTGTTCATTTCGAAGAACTAAAGGAGACGGATTATGAATAGACCTTAAAGAGAATATTTTAGCTTCTGTCTTGATAATGTTGAGTAGTAATCGCCAGTCAGAGAACCAGTTAGACAGCTCATGCAAGGATGTCTGAAGAATGCTAATTGCAGTACATAGGTTACAATAAGAATGAAAGAGAACTGTATCATCAGTACACGTAGTTATGTGTGAGACAGTCGTAAATATGAAATGTCATAATTATGTGAATAGATTGAAAGAAGTGGTGACAGTATAGATCCTTGTGGTACTTCGGCTAAAATTGGACGAAGGGTTGATTTAATGCCATCTATACGTACTGAGAACTGACGCTCAGATAAAAAAAAAATTATGATGCGTGTGAGGTAGTAAGGAAAACCAATTCTACATAATTTTAGCATTAAACCATCATGTCAAACAGTATCAAATGCTTGGGAAATATTCAGAAATACAGCAGCAGTATACTGTCTCAAAAGCAAATAAATTAATCTCGTAAATCATTGGGAAATCAGCAACGTCCTCTGGGAAATGAAAAACACCTGATAATATAACCTTCCGCTAGAGGGGAGCACTACCGTAACCAAAACTCCAACTAGGGCTAAAACTGTAACTAACATAATTAAATTGCGTTTACCGGAAATATAGAAGAACTATTAGGAAGGACGTTGATAGAGAGAAAAAAAAAGAAAATAAAAATAAGAAATGTGGTGTACTGAACACCACTACATTCAGTGGCATATTACTAGAACTATCACCCTGTGGTTTAATATATGCAATTTTCATTTTCATAGTTTATAATAGGAAACGAATATAACAGCATGCCCAGTTATATAACTTCTCTGAAATTTATGTAATTATGAAATTAAAATATTACTTTCACTATTACATTCACTATTACGGGTTGGACGTAATGAAGGAGAGGTAAATGTGAGCCAGTTCAGCCCTTTCACAATATTTCGGACGTTTTTACATAACATGGATTTGGCTTCTCTTCCGCTTTGGGCTGTACAAAACCAATGCGGCATCCCATTACGTTAAACATTTCCAATCAAGTCAAATATGTAATATAAGCATTCTTGTGGTCACTATGGCTTAACACTCATAAATAATCACTTATAAGCTTTAGATGGCCTGTCCTGTTTGGTCAGGACTGGTGTGTCTATATTAGGATGATTACTATTACTATATAAACTTAAAGCAGTTACGAGATGATAGGTTGTTAGACGAGTACGTGCAATATTTCACAACAGGTTCATTGAAAAAAAATGTTTGCAGACATAAGTGGATTCAAAGATTACCAGCATATTAGATGCGAAATTACGTAAGATAGGAGACTTGTCATTAGGAAATAATTAATACAATCCATTGCTTGTTTTACCTGGAATTTGAAAAAGGGTATTTTTTTGTATGACTCGCCTATGTGTTTAAAATGTGATAAATTTATCGGACTGCATTTACAACTAATAGTGATTGTGGGTTTGCTTTTCCATTAACAAATTATTCTTGTAAATTCTTGAAAACTGTCTCATTATTTCGACCGGCAAAACAAATTACATTAAACTATCACATTGCTTTACCACATGTAACAAATATTTTATTAATGTAAACCATTTTAACAATCCTGTTTAAACTCTTACAGTACGATTATTTAGTCCTGACAGTCGCCGGCAATCTGCGCCTGTGTCAGGCGAGTCCATTAAGTACGTCAAGGGATGTTCAAGTTAGTCTGTTGCCTGCAGTCAGAGCGATTGGATGTCACGCATGCGGTATAGCATTGTGTTTCCAGTATAGTTAAGCTGTACTGCATTCCTTTACCGACTGATCGCCCTTATCTCTACTCCGGAACTCTCCCCACTACTCCTATTACTTTCCCTCTTTCGCGTCGCTGAGCTGTCAGGACTAAATAATCGGTCTGTACCTATAAGATTACGTTCGTCAAAATCCTTTTTGTGTTCTGGACTGAAGTGCTGTCTGATATTATGTTGCATATCAATCTTAACTGAACAGTTGTCGCATTGAATTTTACCTTTATTCGTAATAACGAAATAGTTTTGTTCCCATGTTTCTTGGAAATTAAAATGAAACCTATAATTTATTCGCCATATTGCACCATTTTAAATACCACTGATTAGAACGATATGGCACAGAGTTCAACCTCTGCTTGCTTGACGTACGAGCAGATAGGTACAGTATTTGTGGAGGGAGAAATGAAGGGGTGGTGTATACAGTGCCCTCGCGGAAACATTGTGCCTATCCCTGCATTATTATTATTATTATTATTATTATTATTATTATTATTATTATTATTATTATTACTACTACTACTACTACTACAAACACCTTTAAGACAGCTTAAAAGATAACCTTATTAGCATTTCACTCCAATCATACTGATTTAAACTGTCACTGACTACATTGTTACTTTTTTCTTTAGACATCATCCTGATTGTGCTGTATTTTCAAAATTGTCCCATAATAATCTCTTTCTATTATCTAATATCATTTGAAATATATTAACATTCTATGTATTTTAGTTTAAGTCTGCTACACAGTTTATTTCAGTTGTTTAATTCGTAAATAACACTTGTATGCATGTAACTCTCATCTAAATCAAATTGTTGAATTCTTTGTAAGTTCATGCATATGTATATACACTTTTGCTGGTTGAGTGAAAGAGAAGGCCTTACGGCCTTAACTCTGCCAGCTAAAATAAATAATTATTGTTATTATTATTATTATTATTATTATTATTATTATTATTATTATTATACACAGATTTGCCAAGAATTAATTCATAAGTAATACTATATCTATTATGTTTTTTGCAATGCAGTTTGTTAAATTATGAAACGAACCAAACATTTCTCAATGTTAAAAACTTAACCCATATAAGCCTACTGTCCTTCCATAAGGATATTATACACATATCTAGATTTGGGCATATAGTTTTAGTGATTTTCATTACAAATTGTTGGCATTACTTTCAATTTGCTCAGTAAACGTCTGTCAACCATATTCTTCATATTGCTCGTTGTTGGTCTTCAACTCAACAAAGCAAGCAAGCTCTGATTTCGAAGTTTTGAATCACAATGGATCCACCTGCGTTCTATCAGCTAGAAAGGTAAATAAATTTATGGAAACCATTTCTAACATAAGTTTAACTAAAAGTATATGGACTTAAGTAATGTAGCTCTCATGCTTTGGTATTAGAATTTCTCCATTTACTTTAATCTTCATTGTGGGTTTATGTGAATTATGGTGTCCTTTTAAGAGGGCAGTAGGTATATATACATGCATTTCATAAATATTTTCTTTATATTTAAGAGGTTTCACTCTTGATGAATTGCTAGCTAGCATTGAAGATGACGGAAAGGGAGATGCACCATCAGCTAAGGTTGCTGATATTGCAATATTGCCCCCTACCAGAGCAACACAAGACCTCATAGACTAAGATTCTGGAGAAGATGATAATGTATCTCCCAGCAACCTCCCAGGCCCACAACTGAGAGCAGAAACAGAGTTATTTCATAACAGTGCTCCTGTTGAGAATAACCTCCGTACATGTGTGAGTGCAAATACAAATGTACCTGAAAATGTTCCCAATAAAATTTATAAGTGAAAAGATGGAGATCTACATTACAAACTTCCTAATTGGCCACAGATTTATTTAGCAAGCAATGAAATACTACCTTGCGAATTATATCAAGAATTTGGGGATGGTGACATACTTGATTTACAGGTAGTGCACAGCAATAGATATGTAGCGAGGCGCAATAAACTTGGTGACATTAGCGCAGACGAAATTAAATATTTTCTGGGTGTGTTGTTATTGAGTGGTTATGTTCATGTTCCCAGACATAGACTGTACTGGGAAAATTATAAAGACACTTATAACGAGGCAGTAACTTCTGTTCTATTAAGAGATAGATTTGAGTTTATTATGTCAAGTCTTCATTGTTGTGATAATGACACTTTGGAAACGAATGATCCTTTTGCCATAGTTTGGCCGCTATTCAGTGTTTTGAACCAAGGATTTCAGGAACGAACATTATATATTGAGAAACATAGTATAGACGAGGCCATGGTTCCCTATTTGGGAAGGCATGACTGCAAACATTTGATAAGGGAAAACCCATTCTGTACGGACATAAACTGTGGGTTAGAGCTACAACGAATGGGTATGTTGAATGAATGGATCCGTATCAAGGAGCCAACGGTAGATGCAATGAAAAGTACAGTGAATTTGGTCTAGGTCTGGTGCTGGAGTACTGTGATGTGCTGAAAGAAATTGGCGAGTTCCAATTCCACATATTTTCGACATTATTACTACAATTCCACTACTAAGAGAACTACGTAACAGAAATTTAAAAGGAACTGGTACAATTAGGGAGAATAGAACTTCCAAATGCACCATCAACGCCAATAACAAAATGAAAAAGTAGCCACGTGGGTATTACCAGTCTAAAGTTACTGAAGATAGCAGCACTGTCATTGTGAAATGGAATGATAACAATATTGCTGCAGTGGCATCGAATGCAGTACCAGTGCAACAAATACACAACACAAGATTGTCGGGAAAAGAAAGCAAGACGATTTCAAATTCACAACCCCATAAGGTAAAGTACTCAAATAAGAGACAGGTTCCTAATAAGAGATACATTGTTAATTTCTCCGGTATAATTTGCCATCTCTCGACAACTATAGGAAATCAATGTGTGTGCTTCTAAGACATCGTGTTCTTTGTCTAACCTCAGTTGAAAGTAAGCAAACGAAGCTGAGAGCAAGCAAAGTAATTTTTTACATTTTGAAGTTTTTGTTGGTTTCTGTTGAGGAAGTGAACAGCAGTTAATGTAAGGTACAACAAAATTATTATTAATTTTATAAAATTGCTGGGAAAATGTTGCATGTAATAAGGTAGATTGCTAATAAGAAAGATAATAATTTATGACCTTGGGTAGCTGTTTCATTTTTACTTACTCTGTTCCCTAGTAAGAGATACCTAGGGGTCCTATTAAGAGATAATGTCTCTTATTTAGAACCCTTATTTGGTTTTATTATGATGCTCACCTTTGAGGATTTACGAAAAGTGTTAATGCTTCTAGTCGTGTCAGTTTGTCTGCCATGAACTACATAACAACCAATGAAAGATTAATTGAACTATTAATTAAAATTAATTACGAATTAGGTCAATCATTAATTATCCATTGTCCTCAATTATTCATTACAAAAATTACTAATTGAAATGATTGTTATCATTATTAATGATTAAAATTAATTATTCATTGAGATGACAATAATATCAATAGCTAAAATCAATTAAAATTGCCTAGTCCGACAATATTTACGTTACTTAAAGATCAAAACATTAGTGCGTAATTCGTGAAATATTCTCCACATATTTCAAGTAAAAATCTTGTGCAATTATTAAAACTATTACATTTAATTTTGATTGCTGGTTTTGAAAATTTCGTTGGACCTGTGTAAATGTCGCCACTACAGTCAGTGCCAGCGTTTGTGGGCTTGTCCTTGAGTAAAAAGCCAGTCAGTGAGCACTTGTTGCCAGTATAGCTGAGAACGGTAACACCAAACACGTCATGTAAGCAATCTGCCAATCACAGTTGTCAGTCTTATTGGCCACTGATTGCGTCAAAGGCAAGACACTCGCACTTTGCGTTTCTGGGATATGTCCTTGAGTACACTGTCCAGTCAGTGGCATCTGTTACCATTTCTGCTGAAAGTGGTACCAACTCCTAAACAGATGTGACGTCAACAATTTGCCAATCACAGTTGTCAGCTTTCATGCCCACAGTCTGTGGCAAAGATAAGTTATTCGCTCTCAACGTTCCCATTACTTATTTCACGTGCCAGAAACGGTGAATTTAGTTATATCATAGTTAGAGAAGTAGCAACAACCACCTCAAGACCCGCAACTTTCAACCAGTGAGGAGTCGCATGTAAAGTATCCAGGGCAGGAAAAGGAGCTATCATAATACCATCTCTTTAACAGAAACAAATGAGAAGGAGTTTAGATAAGAAAAAAAAAGAAAAGATGGAACTCGCAAGAAGCTGTTCGAAAATCAACAAAAACCACAGAAAAAATCAGTCCAAGAAGCGCTGCTTGAGTTCGTCCAGTAGTGAAGAATCCGATGTGGAAATGCAATTAATTAACTCTAGTGACTCGGAATATGGAGAAAATTATGATGATGGAGAGTGCTTGTTTTACACTGGATTTTTTTTCAGATGACATCAGGGCCCAGGGGGGGGGGAGCTTCAGTGTTCAAAATGTCGTCGTTGGGCACATGAAGACTGCAGCTCTGATGAATAACTTTTTATTTGTCCAGCTTGCTCAATACAACAAAATAAGAATTGTGTCAATTAAAGGGGTCACAAAATAAGTGCAACAACTTAAATTTAAAACATGGAGGTCGAAGTTTAATATTCTACCATTTTTTCTTTCTCTAGTAAAATATTGACGTTAGCAATAGTAGCCTAAGTAAGATTAGTACAGTCATGTCCGATTTTACCGACTTTGTGTTATTTTCGTAAACCATCTTAATTTCACTTGGAAAGATTTCAAATAAACAGCAGAATTTCTGTTGAGAGGACTTAGACCACTCTTGCACTATCCCCTTCAATTTTAAAATGTTCTCGAATTTATTTAAGGATCTACATGATTTAACAACGTTATATGTTGCTTGAATTTTCACCCAATGATAATAATTTTTGCCTATGTTCAAAAATAAAGTTAAATAACACACGTATCTCTTATTTGGAACCTCTTTCCAAAACATCATTATTTATCAGTTTTACTTCTTTTTATAATTTAAAATAATAATAAAAAATGACTAAAATTTATATTGTCAACTCTAAACATAGACGAAATGCTGTATGTATTCCACTCATTCAGATTAAAAATATCTATTCCCATCCTCATTTATAAGCAGTTAAAAAAAGTCTCTCTTATTTGGGTACTTTACCTTACTATTCATGTGTATAAAATTGGAATGGGAGGTGTTGATATTTGTGACCAAACCTACGTCTTCATCGTTTATCAACAAACATAGTACTGGTGTATCTAAAAAGTTAGGTGAATGGTGTCATATCTGAACGGCAACTTGGCGCATGTGCTTGCGCATGCGCATGGTTCTTCAGAGGCTTGGGGAGAATCGATATACAGCATGCAATGCATGTGACTGGCAGTGTAAACAGACTGCGACCAGCTGAACGTAGTCAGTGTGAGAGGAAGTGTCACAGCGCAATGGAGCAACGTGTAAACATCAGGTTCTGCTACAAATTGGGGAAGACTGCAACGGAGACGCATGGAATGTTGGTGCAGGTGTACGGGAGGGAAGCCGTAAGCAGAAAATGTGTTTACGAATGGTTTAAACGCTTCCGTGAAGGGAAGGAAACAATTGAGGATGAGCCACGTTCAGGTAGGCCATCGACAAGGAGAACCTCAGAAATGATCAAGAAAGTGCGACAAATGCTGGCACAAGATCGGCGACTGACTCTAAGATCGATTGCGGAGGAATTGGACATTAGCAAGGACACGGTGCACACCATCGTCCGCGATGATTTGGGTACGCGGAAGATCTGCTCCCGATTTGTGCCGCACAAGCTCACAGACGAACAGAAAGCAAAACGGATGGAAACTTCTGGTGATTTCATTTCCATGTGTGACCAGGATCCATTGCTTCTGAAAACCATCGTCACGGGACATGAGACCTGGTGTTACCAGTTCGATCCGGAATCAAAACGGCAATCGATGTCATGGTGTTTGCCGACTTCCCAGCAACCAAAAAAAAAAAAAAGCCGTCTGCAAAAATCGAAGGTGAAAACACTGTTGATCGCCTTCTTCGACAACAACAGCATCATCCACAAGGAATTTGTTCCTGCAGGTCAAACCATTAATGCTGCACTTTACCAGTTCGTTTTGAACCGATTGCTGCAGCGAATCCGGCGGGTTTGGCCAGAGTTGCACAAGACTGGAAAATGGATGCTGCTCCATGACAATGCCCTTGCACACGGTGCGATCCATATGCGCCAATTCCTGACTAAAAAGTTCGGTGAATGCTGTCAGAAAACAAACAAAATAAAGATACAAACAAATTTTCTTTATTGCCCTTCAGAATAGTCGCCACCCGCTAAAACACACTTTTGACAACGTTCGTTCAGCTTCTGGAAACTATCAGGAAAGGCCCCCTGAGGAATCGATCGCAAAACGTCTGCCACACGATCTTTGATGTCATTCACGTCCGCAAAACGTTCACCTTCCATAGCCGCCTTCAAGCGGGGAAACAGGAAGAAGTCCGCAGGAGCCAGATCAGGGGAGTACGGAGGTTGTTCAAGAATAGTTATCATCTTCTGAGCCAGGAATTGGAAAAGTTCGGTGAATGCTATAAGAAAACAAACAAAACAAAGATACAAACAAATTTTCTTTACTGCCCTTCAAGGAAAAATAGTCGCCACCCGCTTCAACACGCTTTTTACAACATTCGTACAGCTTCTGGAAACTATCAGCAAAGGCCTCCTGTGGAATCGATCGCAGAACGGCTGTCACACGAACTTTGATGGCATTCACGTCCGCAAAACGTTCATCTTTCATGGCCCCTTTCAAGCGGGGAAACAGGAAGAAGGCCGCAGGAGCCAGATCAAGGGAGTACGGAGGTTGTTCAAGAACAGTTACCACCTTCTAAGCCAGGAATTGGCGCACACGGACCGCACAGTGTGCATGGGCATTGTCATGGAGCAGCATCCATTTTCCAGTCTTGTGCAACTCTAGCCGAACACGCCGGATGTGCTGCAGCAATCGGTTCAAAACGAACTGGTAAAGTGCAGCATTAATGGTTTGACCTGCAGGAACAAATTCCTTGTGGATGATGCCGTTGTTGTCGAAGAAGGCGATCAACAGTGTTTTCACCTTCGATTTTTGCAGACGGCTTTTTTTTTTTTTTGGTTGCTGGGAAGTCGGCAAACACCATGACATCGATTGCCGTTTTGATTCCGGATCGAACTGGTAACACCAGGTCTCATGTCCCGTGACGATGGTTTTCAGAAGCAATGGATCCTGGTCACACATGGAAATGAAATTACCAGAAGTTTCCATCCGTTTTGCTTTCTGTTCGTCTGTGAGCTTGTGCGGCACAAATCGGGAGCAGATCTTCCGCGTACCCAATCATCGCGGACGATGGTGTGCACCGTGTCCTTGCTAATGTCCAATTCCTCCGCAATCGATCTTAGAGTCAGTCGCCGATCTTGTGCCAGCATTTGTCGCACTTTCTTGATCATTTCTGAGGTTCTCCTTGTCGATGGCCTACCTGAACGTGGCTCATCCTCAATTGTTTCCTTCCCTTCACGGAAGCGTTTAAACCATTCGTAAACACATTTTCTGCTTACGGCTTCCCTCCCGTACACCTCCACCAACATTCCATGCGTCTCCGTTGCAGTCTTCCCCAATTTGTAGCAGAACCTGATGTTTACACGTTGCTCCATTGCACTGTGACACTTCCTCTCACACTGACTACGTTCAGCTGGTCGCAGTCTGTTTACACTGCCAGTCACATGCATTGCATGATGTGTATCTATTCTCCCCAAGCCTCTGAAGAACCATGCGCATATGCAATCACATGCGCCAAGTTGCCGTTCAGATATGACACCATTCACCGAACTTTTTAGACACACCACGTATTTCCCACTCATAGCACATGGTTTTGACCTTGCTGAGCAAAATGCGTGGCGAATTAATAAGTACAATGAAGGGAAATTTGATCACATTACATTCCGCTGCAGAGTTGTTTAGCTCTTCTAGAAGTAGTGGTAGGAAAAGTGCAACAAAGAGAAGCCGATCATCCAGTTTGGAAAATATTGACTCTAGATTTGATAGAATTGACCATATGAATCCTATAGATTCAAAATCCCCTATATTCACTTTCACAAATTGAAGGATTTTGACAGTAACTGGTTCCAAATAGAGGGGATTTTCAACTTTACAGTAACTTTTAACAAACCTTTTGCTTAAATTTAGTGGCTTTTTTAATTCAAACTATATAAATCATTAGAATTAATTCTTAACAAGCAATATTTGAGCATAACTCAATTATGAACCAAATGGTCTTTAACGGGTTTTGAATCTAGAGGATTCATATAATAATTTCACAGGATTGACATACAGGGTGTAGAAACTGTCACAAAAAGTGAACAAAGTGTAGAAAAAGGATTAATCCCTGTTTATCGGAACTAATTTTACGGGTCTGTGAGGAAACCAGTCATACTGCACACTATGCAATCTCGTGCACATTACGTCGTCAGTGTGATACGGCTGAGTTAAGTGGTAGAGACTTCATACAGGCGGTTTATTTGAAATTAATAAATATCACCTGTCTTTTGTTTGAAGATTCGAAATCCTGTGTCTTCCGTGCTAGGAGTAACACATGTAGACAATCAAAATAGTTCATTACAACATGTGTCCGGAAATGCTTTATTTCCGAGTTATGGCTTTCACAACATTGAAATTCACTGAAACGTTTTTTTTTTCCGCAGGTCGTTGCCGTCAAAGGAGACATTAAGAGGGCACTCTGACAGTTCATTCCGAGGCGAAGGTTACATTCAGTGATGTGTAGGCGTTAGACTGTGCGACATGTACTCAAATCAAGAGCTGGCAAAGATACACTTCATATGCGGTAAGGCGGACGGCAATGCTGCGCTCGCTCGTCGTTTGTACCAGGAGAGGTACCCACAGCGACAATGTCCAGATCGGAAGACATTTGTACGTCTCCATTACCGTCTGTGCGAGTATGGACAATTTAACTCTCCTGGTTTGGGAAGGGGACGACCAAGATCTACAACTCCAGAAGTACATGAGGAGATTCTGGAGGCTGTGAACATGACTCCTTCTATCAGCACACGAAGGGTAGCGTTGCAAGTCAATGTTCCTCATACGACTGTCTGGAGATTGTTGAAAGAGTATCAATTGTATCCTTATCATTTGCAACATGTACAGGCCCTGTCACCAGCAGATTACCCTGCACGAGTTAGGTTCTGTCAGTGGTTCTTGCAGCAGTGTGGTGTAAATCCGAACTTTCCTGCCTTAGTATTATTTACAGATGAAGCACAGTTCACACGAGATGGCATAACAAATTTCCACAATCAGCATGTATGAGCGTATGAAAACCCACGTGCAACTGTTCCATCTCATAACCAGATGCGGTTCTCCCTCAACATGTGGGCCGGTATCATTTGTGATCGATTAGTTCAGGGACCGTCAAGTGACTACACTCTCGTGCGTACGTACAAACCCTCAAGCCCTGACGTACGGCTGCGGGCAAGGGTAGCTGCTTCCACAGTGGCGGAGCTAAGAACTTGTATGTGAACCAAATTTGTGATAAGAATGTAAATTAATTTCAGCTTTTAATTGAAGCACGCTTTCACTGTTAATTGCACTATACTGAAAAACAGTACTCTATACAATTTTGTACAGTTAACTATATACGAAGCAAATTTTTGCATGTTTGCACAATAATGAAACAAAACAAAATATACACTTTTATACAGATTAATATGCTGTTTGTCTTCTTCTCATTGCTATACAATTTAATTAACAAAATAAAACAACAGTACAAACGGTGTCATTCAAATACAATTCTCTAATGATAGTACTTCTTCTTAAACATCAGAGATCCGCTGCGATTTTTGCAGTTTTCTGTTAGTAAGCAGCTATTTAATTCTCGGAGCTATTGTTTTAGTACCAGCCAATCGCAAACATGCTTTCAATTGTTCATCACTTAGTTGTTTCTCTGACGTGACTTTGTAAACTTCATTAAACAAAACAGTGTTTCGTATACGTAGGTTGTCCCGAACATTTACAACGTTCTTGCAGCAAGATTGTACTGTTTAGGAAACCTTTCTCGTGGAAAACAAGTATAGAAATGGTTAATACTTTTTTGTTTTGATACTTATCCTTTAGCTCAATATCGCTTTGTAAATCAAGTATTTCTAATTGTAGTTCAGCAGGAATATCCAGGACATTCACTGAAAAAGATATTGCAAATATCTTAAATTGTTGTTCAAGATCTCTAATATCCTCAAATCTACGTTCGAAACTTCGCACAATTGTTGCATTATTCTTAAATATTCTTTCATGTCCAAGGCTTCTAACAGGTTTCCCATGTACATCCATAAATAAGGCAGTTTCATTTCTAAGTGCGAGAAAACGTTCCAGAATTTTTCGACTTCACCACCTTACCTCGGTATGGTAGAGTAAATCCCCATACTGTTAATACCATCAAGCAGTGCCCTGAAGTCCCTGTGATGGAGTCCTTTAGACCTTATGAAATTAATTGTTCGCATAACAACATCCATTGCATTGCTAAGGTTCATGTTTTAGCACATAAATATTCCTGGTGCAAAATGCAGTGCACCGGTGCCCCCAAGCGACCTCGATAGGTTCCACCACTGATAGACTGCAGTGTACAAGTGTACTGCCCGCAGTGGAAGCCGTAAGCAGGCCTGTACGCCCTCTCGCGATCTTGACTCGACTTGGCGGAGCCTAGATTAGTTGGACCCCATGTACTTGGAAGCAAACTTACGGGGCATGCGTACACAAACTTCCAGGAAAACACCATACCTCATGTTTTAGAAGACAATCGTCAACACATTCACTTCTTGCATGATGGCGCTCCTGCACACTTCAGTCGTACGGCTCGCCGGTACTTGGATCGAAGGTTTCCTGATCGATGGATAGGTAGAGGTGGCCCAGTTGCTTGGCCTCCACTCTCACCTGATCTGAACCCTCTCGATTTCTACTTGTGGGGCCATTTAAAATCATTGGTTTATTCGTCTCCTTAGCCTGATTTGGAATCCCTTCGGAATCGAATTGTGGCATGTTCTGAGGACATATGCAATACTCCTGGAGTTTGGGATCGTGTTCGCAGGTCAGTGAGACATCGATGTGAGGTCTGTATTCAAGCAGGAGGTGGACATTTTGAACATCTTCTGTAATGACAACGACCTGCGGAAAGAAAAACGTTCCGGTGAATTTCAATGTTGTGAAGGCCATAACTCGGAAATGAAGCATTTCCGGACACATTTTGTAATGAACTATTTTGATTGTCTACATGTGGGAAGTGCATACCTGAAATTATGCCCCGTATTTTGAAACACCTTGTATATATATATATATATATATATATATATATATATATATATATATATATATATATCTTGGTGTCTCATTTGTAATATTCGGTATTTTGATCATAGGCATCTTCTTTCGATAAGTTAACAAGGCTTATGTAATATGAGAGGAGAAATTTGCACTCGCTTCCTCATATCTTATTATGCTCACTTCAACACCCTCTTACAGTATTTATTCGCCCGTTTTCATACTCTTTGTCACTATTGTAACCTCAATACTTGATCATAAAACGACAGTACTCTAGAAATTCCAGTCCACACATCAACTCTGTAGTCCTCATCCTTCAATCTTCACATCACTGCAACTTTCTGCTGCCTGAAGTCAAGGGCTGCCTTACCTTGAAATCTTTCAAAATGTAAGGTTAGAAAATTATCTTATGACAAGTCGCGAAACTAAGGTACTGTTATGGCAAGTGTTCTTTGTTTCCACTTGCTTCCTACATTGAGATATTCTAGTGATATTTATTTAATTTTCCCTATAGCGCTTCTCATGTTATCCATTGTACTACAATTCATGCCAATTATCATAATTTTTGTCTTTATTGTGTGTGTACCTAAAATTGTGTTTATTGTATGCTTGGACTTCACTATATTATCGTTATTATTATTATTATTATTATTATTGTTATTATTATTATTATTATTATTATTATTATTTCTATAGAATATACATGTCTCACTCATTTTGACTTACTGTTTACATTTTTATTCTTTTTTCTTTCTTCCTATATGTTATACGTTTCTTATTTATCTTATTTATATTGACTTACTGTTTACATTGTATTATGAATCTCTTTCAATTTTGTGTACTGTATTTGTTATATTTCGAATGCTCTTTGTATTGGAACTTTAATCCTGGTCCAGTGTTAGAGATGGACCTATGGCCTTAACTCTGACAGGTTGAATAAAACTGTTATTATTATTAATATTATTATTATTATTATTATTATTATTATTATTATTATTATTATTATTATTATCCTCATAGGTAAATATATGTTACGTCATTATTATAATTATCAATTTATGCATGGTGGACTACTTGCAGCCCGAAATACTATCTCTGTTTTAAAATTGAACCTGCGTCAAAAGTTAACACACTAGTTATTGGGTAAAGAGTGCCCAAAGCAATTCGCTTGGTGACTTCCTCTTCGCAAAAGAATTGGGGCCTCAGTTTATTCAGTGTCAGATCAGGACTAAGTTTTTATTAGGAACCGGCTCAGTAAGCAAGAAAAGTGTAATACTGTATCTTGTTTTGAAGTTGGTACTGGTACACTTTTCTTTTATACTCTATCTCGTCATTTCCCCGCGTACACATTCACGCACACACACAGATGAGCGGAAAGATGTGTGTGTCGGTGTATCAGAGAATTCCATGTTAGTTCAGGTCAGATGCTTATCCATGTAGGCCCTAGAGCTGACTGTTTCGTGAGTAAAATGAGCAAAGAAAATTACATTTGTGTTGCAGTGTCTCCTTTCTTACAAAAATTAATAACTACAGACTCATATTGTAAACCATTCTTGCTAGCGATACGGGAAGAAAGATTTTAACGATTCACGGTGTGTAGAATGCAATTAACGCCAAAAATGTTCATATTTCATATTTTGTAAAATTTTATATTTCATTAAAGTCTTCATAATTTTTCATCTTTGCACGATTTCTTCCTGATATTAATATTTATGTAACTGCCACTCGGGCTTTTCAGATAGTATAATGAGATAGTAGAGATGATTTCCAGGAAACACTTGACAAAAATTGAAAATCTGAAGCAGGATGGCCCACCAATCAGCGTCGAATTCACGTATGCCACCCAGGCCAGCTATAGGGTTTGGACAGTCACCGTATATTATATATAGCCTAGGACGCCTAAATGTACGACCCGTCTCGAGTCCAGCCCAAGAAATGCCAGAGGCCAAGGGACGAGCCGTATCGGAAGCAGGTCGCTGCTGTCGATTTGTCGTCGTCAGTTTGTGGTTAAATTACAGACCTGTCAACTTTCATGTATAATGCGCGAATCACCCGTAATTTGCTCACGACTTCCACTCTCCCGCTTTGGCAGGATATTCTCCGGGATTTAGAGAAGACGGCAGAACTTCAGTGTTTAATATTGTTTTCGTTCCATTATTACTTTGCTGCTACTGCTATTATTATTATTATTATTATTATTATTGTTATTATTATTATTGTTATTATTACTATTATTATTATTATTATTATTATTATTATTATTATTATTATTATTATATTCGTTACTAAATTCCTACCTTCCGCAATTTATCAATTGTAAGTTGGCAGACTTAATGCCACATGCATTCATCATTCAGCAGTTGAAGTATCTATTCGTGTTGGAATAACTCCGTAAGGTGTTGATGCTGACGCGGCAAAGCAAGGTTGTTACCCGTAGCTTGCGGATTATTGAAGTACGAATGAGAGATATCTCTTGAGATTAATATTAACTGGAGTACTGCAGTTAATAAATAAAGATTGTACAAGGCATTGATGTGATTATAGACAGTCGTGTGATTTATAGACCAAGTGAAGTGCATTCTACGTGTCAAAAATGAATGTTGACCTGAGGATATATAGGGCAAGGATTGGCAGATTTAATGCAAGAAGATGGAAGACTGAGATAAGTCAAGTGGCAACAATTGTTCGTCAGCTGTTATGGACAATTGGAGCTGTATCGGCGGTGTTGCTTATAATTGGTGGAGTAAAAATGAATCCAGGACCGAGAACAGGAGAAGAGTCATCAAATAATCTGGCTTCAAAGGACGACATACAGCAAGTGCTAAGCAGCATAATCAGTATGAGCGGGAAGTTAAATGAGATACATCTATCGGTAGGACATAAGGAAAATATAGACAAACTAAATAAAGAAGTAAGTTCTCTGCAAACTAGAGTGAACAGCCTCGAATTCTACCATAGTAAAAGGAACTTAGTTTACTTTGGTGTGAACGAAGTGCCTAGAGAAAGGAGACGAGATGAACACAACGTAGTAGCGAACATATGTAGCGAATTTTTAGGACGGAACGTGAATGAAGGCAGGATCGAAGAAGTCTTTAGAGTAGGAAGGGGAGGACTCCGCCGATCGTAGCCAAGTTTATGAGAATATACACGAAAGATTTCATTTTGGACAACAGAAGAAATTTGAACGGATCACGGATTAGAGTGGAGCATGATTACAGTCCAAAAATTAGAGAGCAGAGAAGACTACTCCTCCCGTTTCTCAAGGACGCAAGGGCAAATGTAGAGCTGGGGACGGAGCGAGTAGAACTGTTGAGTAACTCGGTTCTAGCGATTTAATGTGCTTCCAGCGAAGTACCGAATTTACTCGGTTAACCGCAGCTGTTACCGGTCAGTTCAAACAGAGTTCAAGTGTTTCACTTAGTTCTAACAGACAACAACGTAGGTATTATTGCATTTAAATATTTTCTGCTGCAGGGCAAATTATTTCCGACAGGAGATCATCTTTATCGCCAAAGTGGGATGAAAACCTATTATTTTGAAGAGGAATTCATCCTATATCTGACCTATCAAGTGGGCCTAATGAACAGTTACGTCTGTACATATTACTGTATATAATAATAATAATAATAATAATAATAATAATAATAATAATAATAATAACAGAGAAGGTTTGGAATCGAACGAGTTACATCAGCTCCTTGTTTATGCGGATGACGTGACTTTCTTAGAAGAAAATCCACAAACTATTAGGGAAAACACAGGAATTTTATTTGAAGCAAATAAAAAGATAGGTTTGGAAGTAAATCCCAAAAGGACAAAGTATATGATTATGTTTCGTGACCAGAATATTGTACGAAATGGAAATATAAAAATTGGAAATTTATTCTTTGAAGAGATGGAAAAATTCAAATACTTTGGAGCAACAGTAACAAATATAAATGACACTCGGGAGGAAATTAAACGCAGAATAAATATGAGAAATGCAAGTTATTATTCGGTTGAGAATATTTTATCATCTGCTCTCAAAAAGCTAAACTTACGATTTATTAAAACAATTATATTACCGGTTCTTCTGTATGCTTGTGAAACTTGGACTCTCACTTTGAGAGAGGAACAACAGAGGTTAAGGGTGTTTGAGAATAAGGTGCTTACGAAAATATTTGGGGCTAAGAGGGATGAAGTTACAGGAGAATGGAAAAAGTTACATAAAGCAAAACAGCATGCAATTTATTCTTCAACTGACATAATTAAGAACATTAAATCCAGACGTTTGAGATGGGCAGGGCATGTAGCACGTATGAGGGAATCCAGAAACACATATAGAGTGTTAGTTGTGAGGCCGGAGGAAATAAGACCTTTCGGGAGGCTGAGACGTAGATGGGAGAATAATATTAAAATGGATTTGAGGGCGGTTGGATATGATTGTAGAGAGTGGATTAATCTTGCCCGGGATAGGGACCGATGACGGGCTTATTTGAGGGCGGCAATGAATCTCCGGGCTCCTTAAAAGCCATAACATTATTATTATTATTATTATTATTATTATTATTATTATTATATTAGAGTGTTTGATTAATTACACTAGGGAACAACTGTACTGCTGTAAAAAAGAAAGTTGGTAATTTGTATGGAAACTGATGCCCTGAGTCCGAAAATGATTCCATTTTTTATGTATCATGTATAGTTTTGTCGCAATTTCAATTTTTCAATATTTATTGCCGGCCAGTATTCACTATACATTAAGCCGAGGTCCCCTAGCTGATGGCACTAAATTTCCACAACTAAATATTTTTATTCTAATATTTATCTCAGAATGATGTTTCATCATCCCATGCCCTATCACCCCGTCCCCTTTCTCATTTTGCCGGGAAGTTGTTCTTTACAGAAAACTCTAATATACAGTTCTTAAATCTTGTCAGTTGAGCAGCTGGCTTACTTCTGTGAACACGTGTGAATTTTGTTACAGTGGAGGCCCTAGAATCGTAGTGCAAAAGCGTGATTTTAAAAACTGAATATGGCGAGTACATCAGGATTACGTAGGAGACTGTATACAAAATCCTTAGAAGTTTTGTTATATTTGTGGGTATTATATGTTCGATGGAAAAGCTCGTAAAATAGATTCGTTTGTAAAGAAGCTATATTTTGCTTACTTCAAAGTAAAAGTTGGTGACATGGATAAATCATTTGCATCTCAAAGTGCCTGTAACAATTGTGTAGAAGGATTGCGTTACTGGTATGCAGGAAAACGGAAGGCAATGCCATTTGCTATACCAATGGTATGAGGTGAGCAGAGGAATCAGTGTGATGACTGTTATTTTTGTATGTGTAATGTTACTGGTTACAACAAGGAAAACAAGAAATCAATTAAGTATCCTAATCTTCAGTCAGCTTTGAAGCCTCTTTCTCATGGGCTTACCTGTACCTACACCACCAGTAAACTTGGATGACGTGAATCTGAAAGCAGTTACCCGAATACAAATACTGAGTTGTCTTTTGATCCAGACGAATTTGACAATTCACCAAAAAAATTTACCCAACCCGAGCTGAATGATTTGGTAAGGGAATTAGGACTCACCAAAAAGAAAAGTGGATTACTAGGCTCTAGACTGCATGAGAAGAACATGTTGGCACTTGGAGTTACATTTTCGTGGTACAGGAATCGTAAAAAAAAACTTTTCCGGAAATACTGTACACAGAAAGATAGATGGTATATTGTACAGTTGTGAGAAATCTACTAAAATAGTTGGGAGAGGAGGTATATGACCCCAAAAGTTGGAGGGTTTTATTTATTCTTCGAAAAGTAGGTTTAAGGCAGTATTACTTCTTAACGGCAACAAATTAGCGTCCATACCATTTTCACATTCTACAGTCCTAGCGCAATCATATGAAACATTAAGGTTGGTTCTCGAAAAAATTAAATATCATGAACATGAGTGGCAAATATGCAGTGACCTGAAGGTTGTTGGTTTACTATTGGGACAACAGGGAGGTACACAAAATTTGCGTGCTTCCTGTGCGAGTGGATAGCAGGGCCAGGAACAAACATTGGAACATTGTATACTGGCGTGAAAGAAAGCAACTAACGCCAGCTGACAAAAATATTAACAATATGTCTCGTTGCTCGTAAGAAACTAAATACTCCCCCTGTTAACTTACATATAAAACTAGGAGTTATGAAGCAGTTTGTGAAGGCACTAGACAAAAATCTTTCTTGCTTCCAGTACTTATGTACGAACTCTTCTTCATTGTCACACGCTGAAATCAGGGAGTGAATATTTGATGGCCCACAAATTCGAAAGCTGATGATGGACCACAATTTCACCAGTACTTACAATGAAAGAAACGGAAGAAAGTGCATGGAACGCATTCAAAGAAGTTGTGAAGAAATTTCTTGGTAACGTGAAGGATCCACGGTACAAAGAAATTGTAGAAAACATGTTGGACAAGTTCAAAGTGCTCGGTTGTAACATGAACCTAAAGCTTCACTTTCTAATTCCTGCGAATTTAGGAGCCCTCAGCGAAGAGCAAGGTGAAAGGTTCCACAGGATCTAAAAGAGGTAGAGCAACGCTACCAGGGACGTTGAGATGTAAATATGATTGCCGATTACTGTTGGAGTGTTGAAGAGAATACTCGAGGACTTCACACACACACTAAGATTCCATGGAAAGAGAAAAAGCGAAACCGAGGACGTCTAACATAGGCTACATTCTGAAGGTGAGCTCTCTGCTCTTATAATTTAGTTTAGTAAAATGTTTTGCTTGTACAATACATAGGCTTAATGTTTCTGTGAATTCTTAACTCTTTATTTTATTGTTATACATCGTAGAAAAAATAGATGAATGTGTTAACGAATCAGATACACAAAATAATTATATGATTTTTACGAACAAGCTGTAATTTATAATTTTATTATGTGGCAAAATAACGTTTTGCTACATTGCCAAAAAACCTGACGTGGTACGGCAAAACAAAATGCATTTTGAATTCAGCACACCGAAATTAGTAAAAGTTGCATATATCTATTTATACCGCAGAAAAAAAGTTCTCATTTGTTCCCTAGTGTTATTATTGAAATATTTTTAAAAAGGAGTGAACTATATTTTTATATTTGTGTTTATTGGATTTATGTTACCTCATCAGTCATCATTTTATTTGTATTTATTTGTATGATTTATGTTACCTAATTATTTTAATTTATCAATAATATTACTCTTCACCAAAGAAAACGTGGTTGAATGGAAGGCTAGTCATGTTATAAAATAAATAAACATTATGTTTCTTAGTTCAAGATTCCATGTTTTATTGATTATTTTATGCAATTTCCGTAATAATAAATAATTCTGGGTGTTCATTTTAAGTGCTTTAGGCAGCGCTTCATGGAGCCCGTTTCTTTCTATGTTTTTTTTTACACAGTTGCGGCGTTTAACGTTTACGTCACATGTTAATTTATTAGCCGTTAGTATTATATTTATATATTTTATCAATTTTATTTCATCCGTCCTATATAACAACACTGAAGGATAAAAAGGCCTTTCATATAAAATAACTCTGCAACCGCCATTTTGCAATGAAAAGAAGCACTTTTTCTCGTCAATTGACAAAACGAAAGCGCTTTACTACAACGCTTTTAAAACACGCTTGGTTTCACTTTCAAAGTACATTCCAAAATCGACTTAATCTATCCAAATTTTAAATCTGTCGCCACAAATTTGTACTATGTACTGTGTACTCGGATCAGCCGAGTAATGACGTCACAGTACCTGCTCCGAACCGCTCCGAACCGCTCCGTCCCCAGGCCTAGGCAAATGGTCAGTTTGCAGTCCTGGTGAACGATAAACTGAAGATAAACGGGAACCTAGTAAACCTAGAATACTGCCAGAAAATAGAAGCATTATTGAATCAGGGTCAGGAAGAAGAAACGGATGAAAATCCTCACTGGATAAGAATGCGGAAAACTACATGACTGCTGACTCAGAAGAAGTGACGGGGAGAAGTGTAACCTGCAGAATTTGCAGAGATGTCAGAGCAACGTATGGAATAGGAGCACCCATGAGTCAGCGTTAACCGGACAGCTGACAGCTGGAAACGTGTTGCCAACGCGGTGGTTTACCAACTATATTTAGTTTTTTTATTCCTCTGTCAGTGGCTAAAATTCATTGAACGGTTAATAGTCGGAAATCTAGTTTATTTTAATGCCATTGGAAATTTTTGTCATTTTGCAATATTTCTCACGCACATCTGTAAGGCAGATTGCATATAAAACACGACTCTTTCGGCGATGTTCATTATCTTTTCAAAATACTTGTCTTGCACTATTGATATCTATCAATGTACTCTGCAGTTAACCGCATAACAACTCAATGGCTGGAACTGAAAACAGAACTCAGTCTTAATACACAAAGTGAGAAATTAGTTCGATAACGGCGCGTTTCTTTCGTTATTCCTCCAATCAAGCAACTGCTGAGAAGACTTTATGAATGTATGGAAGTACTGAAAATGTTAAAGTATAGTGGTACCTGATGAACTTAATGAAATGAAACAATTTCAGCATACTACTACTTGTAAAGTATAAAGAGGTATCAAATAAAAATCAGTTAAAGGAATTACCGAGTTCGCGCCATCAATGTTAGAGTCTATTTCTTGCCTGGTGAAATTCAGATGTGGATTCAGAGAATTATCATTAAACCAAAATTACAAATAGGATGGGAATTTCAGAAAATTTTGAAATTAGAGTAGCACTAAGACGGAGTCGTGTATGTTGTTAAAATTTTTAATAATTCTTCATATAGGCCTAATTATATCTTATTTGCTCATTATTTAACAATTACATGCAAAAAAATCTATATGAACGAAAATCTGGTGGGTTTTATGACATATTTGGTGAGTTTTTGTAAGCGTGCGTTGGTTTTTTGCAAATTGGAGTTGGCAACACTGGGTGCAAGTCATGACTCGAGGCAGGGAAGAATAGAAGAAGTTATGATCTTCGGAGTTCCGTGGACGAACAGCGAGGTATAAGTGAAATGAAGTGGCGGTGTCCTTGCCCAATGGCAGCTTGATGACCTTAACAGGAAGGGAAAACAAGCGCTACATTCTCCGGAACTGGTGTACGACTGGAGATGGAAACACAAAAAGATATGAAAATATAAGTAGATAACCTGGGCAAGGAGTTAAATTGCGGATTTATTACAATTGAAGGGGTCGCGAATAAAATAAAAAATGAAGTTCTGATATGGTTGTTAAGTGATCATGATATACTAACTTACATTCCAGGCACTGTCACCTGGTGCACATTCTGAGTTAGATTTAACACAATACATGCAATATGTCTCTCAGTCTTCTTCGTTACTTCCCCTTCTTGAATTATTATTTGTCTTTCGACTGGTCTTAAGATTCCTTTTCTCACTACTACAGTCTCCTCTTATATTTTTGTTGAACAAATTAATTATTTTCTTTCGATTTTCTCTCCTCTAATGCTTTCTTAACTGGAGAATCAGTACGTGTCACAGTAGACCATTTTTCCCTTATGTTCTCATCCGTAGCTTAACTACAATAACGAGTGAGAATCTGGAATGGGATATTAACATCCTTTGCCGCACTTCTGTTTTCGAACTTTACAGCACTGACAGCTCGTAGCATCATATCAGGAGAAGTAATTGCTCTGTCAGTTTTTTTCATAAGTCCTGATTTTCTCATTAATCGCAATGAACATATATTTGTAATATTTACAGTCAATTAAATTCAACTTATATAATAGCAAATTGTATGAATAAGTAAATTATTTATTGCATAATTCATGTAATGATTTAAAGTAATACAGCGGGGTAGATTACATAGGATACACACCGTGCCAATCTGCCCCCTAACAACTGTGCCAACTTGTCTCTGGTGTAGATATTTAATTTGGTTAAAAATTGTGAATTAGTATAATGAATGATCGAAATGAAATTAACACGAAACAGAGCCCATTAAATCTAATTTCCAATGACGTATTTAAAGTTCATCCAATATTACACATGTACCCTGTAAAAAATAATCACGAGATGGTGAAAATTTACTTATCTTGCTGCAAAAGCAACTTTATGGCTTCCTTCTTCTATCGCTTGCTACAAAGGTCTGACGCTTCCGTGGAACGTACTTTATAAAGCAGGGATTATATTGTCTGCGTGGTGCTGCAATCCGTCGCATAACTACCGAAATGAAGCTGGTGTGCCAACGTGCCTCTCTAGCCAACCTGTCGCCATCTCCCCTACTTATGGTGCGGGCATAAAGAGAGATATAACGAAATACTCGATGAGAATTTTAAATCACACGAAATTAGAAATGTTATATTTAAATAAAAAAAAACATGAAATCTGCGGGAACAGATGCAATTGCCATTCACTGCTGGAAAGAATTTAGTAGAAAGGAGAGTTGGTTAAAAATAGTGGTGAAAATGTTTATCAGAATGAGGAAAAGGTTCAGCATCCCGAATTCGTGGTCTTCAGCAATACTTGTGCCAATTTACAAAGGGAAAGGGGATGAGAAAGGTACTAATAACTATAGGGCTTTTTCACTCTTATCGTGCTTAGGAAAATTTTATACAGGTCTGCCAACAAGAAGGTTAAGATCATGGATGGAGACGTATGATAACGTCTCAGATTTTTAGAGCGGATTCAGAGAATAGAGAAGAAGCGATAACATTTTAACCCATTAACGCCAAAATTATTTTTATTTAAAAAAACGAAAATAATATAACTATTTCATAAATTTAATCCATAAGATGCCAAGAATATGTTTTGTTTATTTTTCCGTGCACCAAGTAGCTGAAAATCACCCGGTCTATAAATAGACCGCTGGGCACTATGATATCTGCGTATTCATTTGCAATAAAGTAGACTAAATATATATTTTTTTGTGTATTTAATGTAGTATAACCAGAAACATTTACACCAATATAAATAAATTTATTTATGACAATTTTAATACTTAATGCAACAATACAATGCTGCAGCTATAATGAAACACATTTATTTAGTAATATCTGTCTTTACCGAGTGTGGTAAGGCTCAAAGCATCTTTGACAGAGAGTTTCATCACACTTCTTGCGGAATGTTACTGGTCTGCATTTACACCATTCCATCCGGCAGTGTTTCTGAGAGGGTCGTTTTGCCATGAAATGACCTCTACTATCTATCCTCATACCAAATTTCACTCCTCGAGGTGATGAAATAGGGCGCTGCATTCTCTTGCAGTTCGAAAACATGTAGAGATATTGAACACCCAAGCATCGTCGGAAGTCAAGTAGGTCCAGGGAGTCTCGTCCATGTATTTCTCTGTAGACAATCCAACCATTTACTATAGCCATATCCAGCATTCTGACAAAGAGATCTCAGTACCACTTTTTTTCCATGGATTGAAGTGGCATATTTCCCTGCTAACCAATCATGATGGTCCACTCCACCCATGTACTTACCGTATTTCTTTATGACCTGTGAAGTAACGGTTAGCGCATATGGCCACGAAACCAGGTGGCCCGGGTTCGATTCCGGTCGGGGCAAGTTACCTGGTTGAGATTTTTCCGGAGTTTTCTCTCAACCCAATATAAGAAAATGCTGGGTAACTTCCGGTGCTGGACCCCGGACTCATTTCACTGGTATTATTATCTTCATCTCATACAGACGCTAAATAACCTAAGATGTTGATAAAGCGTCATAAAATAGCCTACTAAAAATATGATCTGTGGTTGGTGCACACTTATATTCTGTCTTACATTTCTGTCCCACCTGCTTGCAGAAGCCCCTACATCACAGTTTGATCCTACAGGTACACATCTGTTGTCATCCCACTTCACAAACAGAATTTCACTATTATTGTCAAATGTATAATCGTAGGACTCTCGTACTGCATTCTGTAGTAATTTCGTATCCTGAAGAGTAAAGGCATCCATTCTGTTTTCTCTCACAGTTTCTGTAACCCGGAAACCAAGATCCTGAAGGTGGAGCAAAAGGTCTCTACTTCTAAAAATATTATCAAATTATGTGTTGCGAGCATGAGGATGTACAGTGCAATCGAGCACATTCAGCACAACTCTGCTGCCTAAGACTAAGTCGTGCCTATTACTGACGTCATTTCAGCTGTATCCTTACCAGAGATTTTTTACACAGGGAATAAAAAACCTCAATGTGATGTTGGCCACAGAAGAAATTAGTCAAAAATGATACCATCTGACATAATATTACGAAAGAAAATGAAGCAATATATCGTAAAAAAGTAAATTCTTGGCGCTACAGCCCATGAAGGACCAAAACCGACCAGCCGGCTGCTGACCTCACGTCCACATGCCGAAGCAGAGGTGGACGATCATCCAATCAGAATGGAAGTATCGTGTGGTTAGCACGATGATCCTCCCAGCCGTTATAGCTGGTTTACGAAACCAGATTTTCGCTACCTATCGTAGCTCCCTAAGTGCATCACGATGCTGGGCGGGCACCGGTCCCATACACTGGCCGAAATTTCATGACAAAATTTCTTCCCCCATGAGGACTCGAAACAGCGCGCATTCCGTAACGCGAGTCCTAGACAGGATGCCTTAGATCACGACGCCACAGCACGGGACAGCAATATATCATACCATTATATTATTGAATTTTTTTCCTGTTTACTGTTATAATAATGTTGGTGAAAATAGGATGCATGGTTTTCTTTATTGGTCGAGAAGTATTATTGCATATTTTATAGACCACTGTACTTAGAATAAAAAGGAATATATCTATTATTTGTACACTGCAGACGTACACCGTATCACATTTATTTCCAATTTAAGGCATACAATAACACGTTCTGGGGATCGAATAGGTGCTAATCATATTTCAGATGCTAATCTACTTGCAATAGCACAGTACTACTGCCGACAGTTACTTGCTAATATCAACTGTTACGGTACAGATTGCAATGACACACCTTTCTCCACTGTTATTTTCACGTGATATCATAAGTGACCAGCGGTCTATTTATAGACCGCAGCCGTTTCAGTTCATATTACTCCAATCAGTTTACATAAATCTGTGATTTTCTTGTCCAATGCAATAGTAGTAACCTTGACACTACTAAATCACAAATCAATAACAATATCGAGACATAATACGGAAAATTAATTATATTCTTTACACAGTGTGACATCATTTTGTACCTAACTAATTCCAACTAAGATACCTTAATTAATTCTTATTTTTGAAGGAGGATAAAATGTTGGCAAGTTTAGTTAACATCTTACATGATATATTTATGATGATCATTAATATTGAATCAATGGGGCGCCAATAAAAAAATCTAATGTAGTCGAGTGTGCAAGGGTCTGTAAATAGACCACTGGGCGTTAATGGGTTAATCATTAAGACCATAACTGATATCTAAATTCTAAAGATGGTTGTATGTACTGGTACTTTCTTGATTTAGAAAAGGCTTTTGATTCAATTAACAGAGAGAAATTGTGGTACAAAATGGAAAAAAATTGATATCAGTGCCTTATTTTTGGAAAACATAAAATCAATGTATAGAGATGTGGGATTTAGGATTAGGGTAGCAGATGGAAACTGTGCAAATTGATCACGCAAACGAGAGGAGTGAGGCAAGGATGTAGCCTGAGCCCTTATTTATTTAACATATTTATTATAGATAACGTAGTAAATGTGAATTCTCATTGCCCAGTGTTAGATAATATACCTATTCCGGGGCTACGTTTTGCAGATGACTGCGCTATTTTGAGCATTTTCGGTCAACGGGCTTCAAAAGGCGATTAACCCTCTGATGCATAACATGGGTCTGATAGGCCCTGTCACGAAATCAAACAGCTATATCTTTGTAATTCTGCACGCTAGACTGCTGCCTCCTTGTGACAAGTCGACAAATGTAATTATGATTTAACAGCTGAAGTGACATTTTTTCAGGCTGAAAGTTTTCTGAAAATTGTTAGTTTTTTACCAGTACCCTGTTGTTACATAGCATGGGTCTCTGAGGCCCGTATTAATTATTAACTTCTGAGAAACTTCCAAGCTCACGTAAAAGATTATTGAAATACATTTATATAATATTTCTGCAGAAACTTCATCTGACACTGTTTTGATCG